>CM073765.1:43564082-44164082 GCA_037127475.1 Arma custos
CCAGTTTCATACATCGAAAACTGCCGTAATCATAATTATTTTGTGTCTTGGATTGTTTCACTCATCAAGGCACTTGTGTTGATAAGTCCTTGCGATGCAAACGAATTAATGAACACTTTAGATCTTGTTGAATTATTTGTTCATTAACACTCTTTATGCCGTAAGATGTATTTTCAAACGGTTTACATGGATGTGCACTTTAGTAAACAGCTTTAAAACAATTGTGATGTGTTTGTATGTATTATATGAATAGGAACCAGTGCCATTTTCGTCTGATCTTGTGCACAAGGATGAAAAATAAACTGATGTTATGTTCTCTGATGTGCTTCCTCTTTACTTCCTGATAAAGAACTTGATATGGTGCTTGTTTCATTTCTCGTTTTCAATCAACTGCTGTTTCATTCATGTCGAAACGTAAACATTTCTGTAATGGGCATGTCAGGTTATTTCATTTGTGTTTAGTGTTATATGATTTTACAGATATTTCATTTACAATATCATGGCATTCCTACTATAAATAATTTTGAATTATATTCCTTAGTGTGTACAGTCTTATTACTAGTTACAAATAATAAGTATTATTTTGTGCCATCTCTTAAATTAATAGCAATCACTGAATTGAAGAAGTGAACTACAGCATTTTGCTCAATACAGCGAATTCAATACTCATTATGGTTCTAAGACAAAGCACAATCATTATACGTGCTAAAAACTGGTGTAAATTCATGATATCAGACTGTAACAAACTGATTAGATCGAAATAAAGTGATCATGGAGACTGAAAACAATAGATACATTCTACAAGTGTTCGTAGGTGCACTGTCTCAACATTATGAGGCACTGTCAGTTGAAGCTAGTAAACAAACTACATCTGAAGAAATAGTTCAGTGTATTGTTGAAAGACTTTCTCTACCAACATCCACTAGTTTTGAGTTAGCAGAAGTTGTTGGTGATACAATGGGTAGGGAATGCAAAGAAAGGAGATTGGGACCTGTCGAATGCCCTGTTGCTTTGATGCTTCTATGGCCTAGGACTAATCAGGAAGAGTATTATAGGTGAGGTTTTTGTTCAAAATTTCTCATTATTCTTATTGTATCTACAGTTTATATTCATTTAGATGCTTTCAAATACAGTTATTCCTGTTATTTCTTATCATGGAGTATGGAGTCTACATGTTAAATCATATGCAACTTCCTGTGTCATTTATCAGTTCCCTTTTTTATCAGGTTTTATCTGAGAGAAAAGATGAATGAAACATTGTGGGCTGAAGGGTTTACAATGGACCCTCAATTAATTAAGGATTATTTTTGCCGTTTCCTTTATCAACCTGCCGATCGTGATTATCCTGATCTTTGTCAGTTACCTGATTTAAATGAACAAACGCTGCTCGACAATTTGAGAGCAAGATTCAATGCTGGTCATATTTACACGTATGTTGGATCTATTCTCATTGCAGTGAACCCTTTCAAGGTAAGCTGATCTTTATTTTTTACTGATAATTATACAAAAAATCATGGAATAATTTTAAGTTCATTCACCGAATAATAGTATTTTAACAATAAAGATAAAATTCTTTTTTATAGCTTAATGCATTGTTATAGAAATTTTCATTGTTGGTAAAACTTATTTTCTATCTTCTGTTTAACTTCTAATTATGTAATTAAGTTTGTTTATTGGTTATATCCATGGTTAATGCCTTAACCTGTAATTTATTCATCAATGTATAGTTGTGATAAATAATGGGTTTTTAATAGGTCTTGAATTTTCATAATACATCTCTTAAAAATGATTTCAATCATTTAAAAATATGTCATATTACGTGTGTAAACAGAGTTCTTGTACACACTATTTATCACTAAACATTGTGTTGCATTAAGAGAATGTTTAGTGTTCATGATTATCGTGTAATATTTTGTTTTCTTCAAAATCAATTAAGTTTTTTACCACTCAATTTTACTATTTCCCCTTATATGTAAACATTTAATCAATTGAGAAGGAAGGTTTGAAGTATTATTAGATTTTTTATACTTTCAATAGACAGTAAAATATATAAAATAACAATTTTTCAAATAATCTTCCAACGCTAATTTTCAATTTATTAAATTATATTCGATATGTTTTTAAATGATACGATATATAAATTTATTAATCATAGAACTCAGGATGCTGTGATGAGTTATCATTATCTGCCTTTGGTGCTATGAATCACTTTGTTTATGTTTGAATCTTTTTTGTGCTACATTAATGTAGTACTACTATTTTTTTCTACTTAAAACTCTGAATGGACATTTTCCTAAAAAATAATATGGAAGTTAAATATATGAATGGTTAGAAAAATTGACAGTTAAACAAATTTTTTTTAGAATTATAAAAAAAATATACTCTTTTGATCTTAATTTTAGATTATATTCAGTTTCATACCTTCCACTTTGCAATACATTTTAAGGCAATTAAGTCAATTACATTTTTATAGAAATTTTATGATAATGGTGGCAAGTTACTTTTTCTAGTAAAAAAGAAAAAAAAACTGTCTGTTTTGGTCACACTCCATATACAGATTTTTGTAATTTCCCAATTTATTTATACCATTATTTTTGTTTTTTTGTTTTCCTTTAGAAGAATTTAAACGTAATGAAAGCATTATCAATAATTTTGAAAGAATATAAGTAGTCAGTTGATTATGTGTCTTATCAGAAAAATAAATAAATAAAATGCTTGAATCATTATTATTTTTGTTAGGCTAAAATATCAGTAAATACGTCTGACAGCACATTATTATTAGGCTAAAAGAAATTTATCACTTAGCTTGAATTTCTAATGTAGCTTAAAATATTAGAAATCATTTCTATGCCATAATGGATTTAATATGAATTTTTTAAAGTTGTATTCAATTATCACTTTAAAAGTAAGAAGTTTTATAAGATTTTCAATTGATGACAATTATTAAGGTTCTCTGAAAAGAATAATTCGTTTGAAATTAAAAAGTACCTACTACAATTCAAGAACTTTTATTTATTTTTATTTACTTGTATTTATTTTTTTAAATATGTTTACTATCTCAGTTGTGCTTCAGTATTTGAAATTTCTTGAGTTTAATCTTTCTTGTGTGAGTAAATCATTAAGTTAGCTGTGTGTGCATCCACCGATTTCAGTGAAACAAATTACAAAATGTAATTTTTTTTTTTATGAACTACTGAAAAGCTAAAATCTTTGTGGATCTTGTATTTTCTCCCTTTTACTTAGTTAAACCTCTTATTCAATTAACAGCTGATAGATATACAAAAAAAAAAAAATTATTCTAAGCATATGCTGAGTTTCTTTTAAATCCATATCTATTGATACCAAAATTTAGCTATAAGTAAATTAAGTATCCTCACAAGTAATATTTTCAATATTTATTTTATAAATACCTATAATATTTTATGATATTATATATATTTATATTTGATATTATATTATTATGATATTATATATTATCAGTAAATATTTGTAATATATACTTTTGTCCTCTAAGCCATGAGGATGGGTTGAAACATCGGTTTCAATATTTAAGGATTTATATTTTGACCTCCACCCGTAGTTTTTGACCGTTTTCTTCTCCATATTTCTATGGTCAACTTATAATTATTTATGAAATACTTTACATTTAAATAAATTCGAGTATGATAGAGGGGGCCATTTCTGGACAAAATATATCATTCACTAGTATTATATTATTTTCCTTAAATACTCTTGTAATTAATCTAATTTATAAAAATTTCATTAGTTTATCAATAAATATGTTTTATGTATATACTTTTTTTTCTAGTTCTATCCTATTTACAATCCGAAATATGTCAAACTGTATCAAAACAGAAGGATGGGACCTGAACTTCCTCCTCACATATTTGCTGTGGCAGATTCTGCTTATCATTGTATGTTGAGAAATCGTCGAAATCAGTGTATTGTTATAAGCGGTGAGAGTGGAAGCGGTAAAACAGAAAGTACTAATTTTCTTTTACATCACTTGACTGCGCTGAGTCAAAAGGGTAGTCACGGCAGCGGTGTTGAGCAGACCATATTAAGTGCTGGACCTGTCTTAGAGGTAACTATAAAAAAATATTTAACTATATAAGAATATCGTAATTGGATGTAAATTCGTCAATATCAATGCAATAATTAGTACATTTTATTCAATTTTTCGTGATTGATGTTTAAACCTTTCTCAACTTTATTTTCAGTTTGTAATTTGTTTAGAGGATCATTTATTAGTTAGTTCAAGCTAATTATTGAATAAGAGTTTAAGACCTTTTTATAGAGAGTATCCAGCAACCTTGGGTTCCTTGAAGAATGTGAATTCTACTTTTAATTTTGTGCATCATGAAAAAATCAGAAATGTTCATTTTTTAGTCAATGAATTCCATATTTCAAGCAGTGCTAAGCAATTAGCTTATAAAATATTGAGAAGAAGGTTGATATAGTTATCTTCTTTACCCCTTCTTATTCCATGAAAGCTACAAAATGTCTCCCTAAATATCATTGTTCACCAATATCTCTCTCAAACATGTATTTGTTCTATGTTCTTTTTCACCTTACTGGGATTTTTCTTTGTTTCTTTGGATGTTTCTTTGTCACTTAGTAAACTGGTGCTGTTATGGAATAAGATAGCAGCAAACTAATGATTTAGCTTGATAAAGGTCTGATATTTAACCTCAACAAATCAATGTAAATCCTATATTATTTATATTACTTGAATTATATTTACTTGCTCTTGAAATTATTTTTTTACTGAAATTTAGAGTTTTTTCATTTTGGTGGGGAATGGAGTAGCTCAGTTAGTAGAACGCTGAAGGTTTTGGGTTTAAACTCATTTGTGTATGATAAATTATTTAATCTGTCAAAAGCCAATGATAGACAACGTCGGATCTGCAAATCTTTCTAGTGCCCACCCAGCCTCTATAATTGGTTTATTCTGAATTAGGGAATGAACCTGGCAATTGATTGTGATCTCGGACAAATTACCTATCTACACAACCGTTATCCTAGAAACAGTACAGTCTTTACTATGTACTGAATCCAAGACCCTCCATGGGTTTTAGTAGTACAGTGTTTGTTTTCATTTACATGATGCTTAGACTTGTCAGTTTAAGAAGTTAGGTAAAAATTTTTCATTATCAAATAAGGATACAACATTTGTAACAATTAAAGTTCATTCTTAAGTTCAAATTGAGCGTGTTATTTTAAATTGACCAAAAAACAACATTTTATTACTTTGATTTGATCCCACTAAATGGTGTAAGTAAATCTACTTTTCACAACTTTGAAATCTAAGAGTAATATTTGATTTTTTTCATTCTACATTGCTGGATACCCCATTTAAAAATGGTTTATTTAACTTATGTATATAAGTTAAAACAAAAAAAATTATTTTTGATGTTTTTATTCATTTAGGCTTTTGGAAATGCTAAAACGGCCCATAACAACAACTCAAGCAGATTTGGAAAATTTATTCAAGTTAACTACAAAGAAAATGGCATGGTTCATGGGTGAGCTTTCCTTACTTATAATTCAATTATTAAACTATTGTATTCTTGGTTAATTAGTTAAATCATGAGTAGTTTGAGTTTTAAAAATTATTAAAACCAAACCTCTCATTTTATAATTAAAATCTTGTGGTATAGACTTAATAATTGAAATATTTTATATTTATATTCTTTTTCATATTAAATTTAATTTATTTTGTAGTGCTGTTGTTCAAAAATATCTTTTGGAAAAATCGAGGATCTGTTCACAAGGTCGCAACGAAAGGAACTACCATGTTTTCTATTATCTTCTTGCTGGAGCTAGTGATGTCGATAAACAACAATTACATTTGAAAACTGTGGATTACTATAATTATTTGAATAGGGTAATTAATTATGCCATATTTTATTAGAATTTATAACTAACCTCTTTTATCTGTTTAATTCACTGCCACTTTTATCTTTTATTTATTTTATTTTTTGTATTTGTATTAATTGATATATTTGATCATTAAAGAGTGGCTGCTATGTTCTGGATAATGTTGATGAGAAATATGAATTCTCAAGATTGAAACAATCAATGGAAATGGTCGGATTTACTGCAGAAAAGCAGAGAAGACTTTTTGCTGTTTTATCAGCTGTGTTACTCCTAGGTAAGAAAATAAAAAAGTTATACATACATTATACAGCATTTTTAACACTTTTGTGATGCACGTTATAAAATAAATTTTCTTTTTTCCGTATTTCCTCATTTACCACAATCCCAACAAAGCATATGGATATTTTTACATGTATACTTCAATCGCCATGTAACCATGTTGAACATAGATTTATCTAATTTTTTTTTATTTATTGGTTGCATCCTAAATCAAACTTCTTGGTTTTGATTGTTTATTTATTCTAAGAGAATTTATCTGAAATTTTTCTCCTAATCGAATCAAATGAACCTACGTTATAGAGGCTGAGTGAACCCCTGGAGGGTCTCAGGGTCCTATATTGTTTATCCATGGCTGATATAATACATAATTTATCTGTCAAAGCCAAGTCTTAAATTCTGGCCTTTTTGGGAGAACAATAGCTCAGTACTTAATAAGTAATTTTCTTTATTTCAGGAAATGTGGAATTCCAACCCAGAAAAGCTGCATATCACCATGACGAAGCAGTTGGAGTTAAAAATCCAGAGGTGGTTCTCCTGATTTCGGAATTACTCAGGGTGAAAGAAGAAACGTTACTAGCTGCCTTGACTGCGAAACGAGCCCGGGCTTCTGGTGAAACTCTCGTTATTAATTACAGGCTTCCTGAGGTATGTTTTTTTTAATGTTCTTTATTAATATTTAATTTATATTGTCTTCATATTGCTCCAACTTTTTATTCATTTTGAGCTAATTAATTGTAAATATACCCCCTTTTATTATTATTATTAGTTATTTATTTATTATTAGTTATTGATTGAATAAAAGTTTATCTGTGAAAATATTTATTAGGCAGAGCGAAGTAGCTCATCCATATGAAGAAGAAAAAGGTCTGGGTGGAGCTCAAATAAATAATATTTTAAATAGTTTATCACTATTTACGTACCATTTTTTTCTCCATGTTTACACTGTCAATTATTCAAGATACCTAATCCATATTTTCTTGCTAATTACAATCATTCCTAAAATTTTAAAAAGAGTTAAAACCTATAATTGGTAAATTACTAAGCTACTGTCTGTAACCTGACTTTTAGGACTGTTGTTTCAACACAGAGGATGTAACTTAAAATGAAGACATTTCAAGTTAAATTATTATTTTTCTCTTATACAAAAATACAATAATAAAATTTTGCAATTTCAAAAATCCTCATGTTATGATGAATTGGTAAATGTTAACTGAGTTTACCTTCAAATTTAAGGTATATCTAGATATTGTCAACTCGTTTTACTGTACTCGTTTTACTGCAGAATGACCTTTCCTTGGATGAACGGTATTATTGTGTAACCTCTAATAGATATTTAAATTTATTAAAAGTCAGCTATAAATAAATGCTGAAAGAAGTTCCAACTGTATCATAATTGTTGTCACATTTGGTATTTAAATATATCAATCATTTTTTAACATCTTAGTTCATAGTTGCATTTTCTTGCTTCTATACTTTTATATATATATGTGTATATATATATATATATATATATATATATATGTAATTGGGTAAATTTATACAGGCTACAGCTGCGAGGGATGCTATGGCTAAATGTCTGTATGGTGCTTTGTTTGACTGGATCGTTCTTCAAGTCAACCACGCCCTTCTTTCTAAGAAAGATACTCTCAGAGATCACCAAGGGAACTCAATTGGAGTCTTAGATATATTCGGCTTCGAAGATTTTGGCCTCTTTAATAGGTAAAAATATGAATATAATGAATTAAGAAACTTACTTTGAAAAATTAAGAAAAGTGTTTTAAATATACTAAGTTTATTTTTTTGTTTTCCATTTTAGTTTTGAACAATTTTGCATTAATTATGCAAATGAACATCTGCAACACTATTTTAATCAACACGTTTTCAAATATGAGCAAGAAGAATATCGTAAAGAGGGAATAAAGTGGAGAGACATCGAGTTTCTTGATAATTCTCTCTGTTTATATTTAATCGAAGGCAAACCCAATGGTCTACTCTGTGTTTTGGATGATCAGTGCAAGTATGTATTTTTATGTCTTTCATTTTTTTTTAATGTTTATTTTATTTAAATTTTTTTTTCCGTTTAAAAAGATAAAAATGATCTTAAATGTAGTGAAAATTCTTTTCAATGGTTAGCTATAAGTTGAATTAAGTCATCCATTCCAGTGGGGTACAGTTTGTCATTTTAGAAAATGATCTGCTCAAAAATCACCTCGGGCCAGCTGCACATAGGGGTGGTTAGGCCTAAACTAATATAACCCTTTCATCCATAATCTAGCTTGCTTTACTTGTCCTTTGTCATCACTGTTGCTATAATTATATTCTTTTATTTATTTATTATTTTGGCTCTATGGTCCTGCAAGAACCCGGGCCTCAAACACCACAGCCGACCAATCTCCGCAATCCTGCGCTATCCTCCTCCAGTTTTGTGTATCCAGCTGTTTCAGGTCCTCTTCGAAATCATAATTATATTATAATAGTCAATAATATTATATGGCTATAATTATACCTGAATTATTTTGATCAGGAAGGCATTGAGTGACTATTTCTTAATATAGGAATATAATCTGGGTAACCGATATTACATTATAACATTGGCAACTCCCCACCATACTTCCCCAGCCCCATCTCTGAATGTTGTTTTCTCAACAATATACAATTTGTTATATGGAAATTAATATATTTATGAATGCATCAAAACAAGTTTATAAATTAAATTTTGTATTCTACTACTATATTACTTTTAAAACTTAATATGTAAGCAATAAATACATTTAAATAGAAGTAAATAAATTTGATGACCAAAATGTATAAATAACTTAATTAAATTATATATTAGATATTTACATAACATCTTTTAAATACCCTATATTTGAGTTTTTCAATTAAACTTTTTTTTACTCGTCTCCTGAGAAAACTTATTTTATTTTTATTTAAATCTATGTTTTCTTTTATTGTTAGGCATTTATTTCTTGTCAATATTTAATCTTGATTTTCAAGTATTATTTTTCAATTAAGTATGCATTGTTAAATAAAACTAAATTAATCTTATTTATCTGTAAGCAATTATTTTTTTTTTCAGTTTTCCAGGTGCTTCAAATGAAACCCTTTTACAAAAATTTAATTCTGTTCATAAGGAAAATCTTTTTTATGAAATGCCACAGAAAAGGGAAGCTGCATTCATGGTCCGCCACTATGCTGGAAAAGTTAAATATCAGGTTTGTTTCCTGATAACAAATATCACTAGAATTTAATTTTATATTGTATTAATTAAATAAAGAGTCTTAGTATAAGCCTACCAATGTCTAAAAATCAGCTAAAATAAACAAAAAGTTAGTAACAACTAAATAATACATAAATAAATGCTAAAATACATTCTTCGTTACCACATAATTATGTAGCAATTATAACCAAAGGCTATTAAACATATGTTAAGTTTTTCATACTTCACTAGTAGGTGTAGGTTACAATATCGCTCCAACATAACCTGCTTATTTTTAAATTATTTCACATATATCTGTGGCACCTGTGCATAGTGGGCTAAGTCGAATTTTGTGAATTTCAAGCTATCTACTTAGAATCGTAATTTTTTTCTCTTTCCTTGTGTCTAACATGCTAAGTGTTCCGTCCATTGCAATGAAGGATATTCCTTTGTGAATCGTGGGCTGATACTCCAATCTTGAACTTAAAATAAGTTCAGAAAAATCACGATTCTAAGTAGATAGCTTGAAATTCACAAAATTCGACTTAGCCCACTATGCACAGGTGCCACAAATATATAACTAATAACATATATTTCATTAAGTGAATTTGTCTTATAAATCTTGTCTACAATACTTTGAATTATAGGTTTGGTTTCCTCATTTATTTTTGTTTTCATTCATTAATTAATAATAAATAAATTGTTTCTTTGCTTATTTATATTTTAATAATACAATTAGCCAATCAATCATCCACTGTTATTATCACTTTAGCATAGCAAGTGCCTTTAATATCTTGAATAAGAGCTTTGTTATCAGTACTAAGAATTAGATAAAGCAGGTGCATGGATTAAATTTAAAGTAAAAAGTAAATTAAATTTAAAAAATACTGAATATAATTGGGTGGCCGAGAATCGGCAACAATGGATATAATAAAATTTAAAACAACTTTTTGAAAAATAATTTTTTCACTAAAAAATCATTTTGTGAATTCAGTTATATACCTGAGTTGAGGGTTTCTTTATATAAACTAATCTTTAATTTTTTCAATTTAATCTCTTAATAGCTAAGGACAGATCTTCCAGGGTATTACTTAGCCTCTATAAATTGGGTACCCTTATTAAGGTTATTTTTGTGGGTCCTTTAATGTTATTATTAGGGAAAAACATGGTGGTTGAGCATAATCTCCGATAAATCACCTCCCTGCATAATTGTCTTAGAAACTGTTCATTTTCTACCTTGTAACTAAGCCCATGACCCTTCACAAGTTGTAGCGATACTAATATATTTTTTTTTAATGACAATTATAAAATGGAGTTAAGATTTGCTTTATTTGTTGCTTTTTTTGTTTTTAATATTACATAATGAATTTATGTATTAAATTGATAAGTAATATTAAAGTATTTTTATTACTTTCCATACATATATTATCAAACATTTTACATCACTTCATGTAATTGAGCGAGATTCCCTTATATTACTTTCTAAAAATTTCTTCTGTATTTATACTATAACATCATATTTTGTATTAATTTTCATACATCTTTATTTATATAACATTCTAGTTGTAAATTATCATACATTTTATATCATTACCTGTAATTTAACTAGGTTTTCCATACTTTTAAATCTCACCATTTTTACATTTGTACCTTTTTCTTTATTTTTCATATTGTATCTTATTTTTTACCTTATCATTTTTCTTTCTTTTTGTATTTTTTTTTTTTTTTTTTTTTTGCATCATCATCTTTCATTCATTTCATTCATTATTCATATATATCCTTAATAAAATATCCATCGCTGATTTTCTTTACTTTTCTATAACTCTATATGTTATTATATTCTTTCTTGGTGCTGCAATGTTTTTTATAGTTATTTTTTTTTTCTTTCTTAGCCCTGAAGATGGCCTACAACGTCGGCATTAGTAATAAATAAGTTTTGCTTATTTGGTGTTATTATTGACTGCACCCCCAGACTAATTGTATCCTGTTCAATTAATTGTATCCTGTTCAATATTAAATTTGATTTATGTATTTTTTTAAAGAACACATTTGCTAAACATATATGTGTGTAATATTTCTCTAAGTAATTTTTTATTTTCAGGTTCATGAAATGAGGGAGAAAAATTTAGATCTGATGAGGCAAGAAATCGTTGGTGTTCTGAAAAATTCTAATATGGCATTCGTTCGGGAATTAGTTGGTGCTGACCCTGTCGCTGTGTTCCGTTGGGCCATCGTTAGGGCATTTTTTAGGGGATATTTTGCTTTTCACGAGGCTGGGAGGAAACACAGATTAACAAGAGGTAAAATAAAAAATGAAATATATACAATTTATTTTCAAGCTCTGATGCCATTTATTAATAGTTATTCAACCATCATTGTTAACAGCCTTGTTTAATCCAAACTCTAAACTGGTAAGGTTTCGGAGCACAAGCACTTCCATACTAGCACGTCACTTTGTGCTATTACAATTTAAGTGATAATTAAAATTTTAATTATTAAACTCTCACCTCTTATTTGTTTTTGTTTTTTACTTCGGCAATTGTAATGAGTAGTTGTCGATAGCAACATGAAATTTTTAATCATTTAAAATTCAAACATTCAATTTTACCTGTGAATATGAGGTAGTTAGTTATCATTATTCTGCTAGATAGGAATAGTATGGCATTTGATCTGATAATGTAGTTATCAGTTAATATAGTACATTACTATATTTTTCTTAATTTGTTTTTAAAAATACAATGCATTTAATTTTAATGATCTGAAAATTGATTCACAGATGGGAGCAAGCCGAGTTCAATTCACGCAAGGTATAGAAACCATACGCCCAATGATACCATCTTAAGGTTTGTTTACGGTTATTTTATATTAGCTACAATTTAGAATTGGCATGTGGTCTTAAACATTTTTTTTTTTCCAATAACTGCCTTCAGCTCATGAAATTTTTGTTTAGATGATAATTTTTTTTTTTTTAGATTAATGATATTTTATGGATAAAAGTAATTTTTCACTATTTATGAAACTGGAATTCTATTATTTTAATAAGCATTTAATTATGATTATGTATAAGCGATACTTAGGAATTAATATCATTCTTTAACATGTTTATATCGGTACAGTTTAAAAATTAGGTGTCGAAATTCAAGTTTCTACAGACAGAGAAATAAGACTAATTTTATTATTACATGTTTTTTATTGCTAAAAGATTAGTCATAATATTTTGTCGTTATGTCTGTATTTTTAAGTAAGCCTTTGATAGATCATCTTATACTGAGTGAGAATTATTCACAAATTTTCTTTGATAGATTTTTATAATAGAAGAATATTTAAATTGACTTAGTAATAAAACTGAATCTTAAATTACTCATTTAAAATCATCCAAATATTTGAGTACTATTACTGGGTAGTTTCTCTGCTAGCCTTTATCCATGACATTAGGTATCATTCATGCCTTTATATTTATTTGTTGTATTTTTGTATTATAATTATAAATTTCAATAAATAAATTTAAAAAAATCTAAGTTAACACAAAAAGATTGAACCACGAGGTGAGTGGCAAGAGATGAACTGTGTTTAGAAAGTCCTCGGAAATAAAATCAAGGAGAAAGATAGTTCGATAAATAATTATTGTTAGATCATTAGAATCACTTGATCACCTTTATTTATTATCATAATGTATAATATAAGATGATTATAAAGCTAAATAACTGAAGGAAACTGGCTGTAGTAAAGTTGAAGTGAGTTTTAACTTTTTTTTATTATATGTGGAACTATTGGCACAGTTAATTTTATATTATGCATCTTATTTAATTATGAATATGAAAAAAAATTAAACCTTAATATTTCGCTATTTTATATTATATCAATAAAATTAAAAGACATATTTTTGGATGCATTAAGTAAAGTATTGATATCGTGAAAATTTTAGATTTTTAAATTTCAACGGATGTGTACACTTTGATCATCCCTGAAAAAGAGTATTTATTTTTTATTTTTGAAAACTAAATCAGTGTTGCCAATAATAATAATAATTTTAAATTGTTTTTATAATTGAAATGCCTGATAATAGTATATGTATTGTCTAGCCAACTAGTGACTATGTCTGCGGTTAATCTAACCGTGACAAGGATAGCGTAAGTTAAAAAAAAAAATGTTGAATCCCCCTCCCTCCATCCATTCGCATGTAATTTTAGCTTTTATTAAGATTTATATTTCTTTTCCTCTCTTAAAATGTATTTTGTTTGAAAAAATAAATAAATGTATTTTCATACTTGATATATTTAAACAATGCATGCTATTTCTTCTTTTGATGAGAAGCTTTTGAATGCTTTATTTAATTTAAACTAACAGCTCCGAAATGAGTAATTTTTCTTTTAGTAATTGTTAAATTGCTTGATTAATAATACAAAGTTGTGATCTTGTAATTATATATTTGATTATTAAATATATTTTTGATGCAATAAAGTAGTTTGATATTCATATTATTTTTAAAATAAATTTTCGTTTACATTGTGTAACATCATCAAATATAAGTTGTTATGAAACAGTGGTTCCTAAATTAACTTTTAATTTTTGACAGGCTGTATAAATTGTTAACATATCCGAAAAATCAAATTGAAATATATTCTTTTCCAGCACATGTACTGATTTGATTTATCCCGAGTAAATTATGAGTTAAATTTATATTAATTTTGCATTTTACAAAATCTTTAGCCCTGTAGTAGTTACACTCCTAATTCTTAAATCTTATAGCGAAGTTTCATGTGGTTGACTGGTGTCATCAAATGAAGTATTGGTATCTTGAAAATTTTAGATTTTTAAATTTCAACGGATGATCCTATATTCTACACCTAACCAGCCAAACTCAAACATATGTTTCCAAGTGAAATGTATTTTTAAATTTAATATTTACTAGTGAAAATGTTTTGATGCTCTATTTACCTAGCTTATTTCGTCCAATTTTTTGGATCTAACAGGTATTCAGGTTTTCTTCTTTTATGCTTACATGTTAATTTAGAGAATTTTTTTTTCAGAACGTTTTAATTTACTCCCCAAAAAGAAGAAAATAGACAGAATAACAAATTGTTGACTTGTACTACTCAATTTACCATTCTCAATTGTCACTCCATCAATTATATAAGCAGTAAATAAAATAAGGAAGCACTCCAGGTTTTTGGTAACACAAATGTTAAGTGCTGAGTTCCTATGCTGATGGTTTCGAGTTCAAATCCAGTTGTGGAATATTTATTTAATCTGTAAAGAGTCTCAGATGGACCCTGTAATCCCTCCTGGACCCGATCCTGTAAACCTACCTGGGGCTTACTCAGCCTATAAAATGCAGGTACCCTAGATTGGGGAAAAAACCTGATGGTTTAGTGTGATCTCGGATTAATAACCTCTCTGGACAACCATTGTTCTAGAAACTGTATAGTTTCACAAAGTACTGAAATCAAGACTTCATGAATTGTAGTAGTACAGGAGAGGGAAAATAAAGTTTCCTAAGTCGATGATCCACTCGAAGGACCAAATCCTAGGGCTATTAGATATTCTGGAAATCTGTGACAGCCCTTTGCTTCCGATTAAAATACATTGGGGCGGGGACAATCGCAATTATACCCAATTGGTGTGAGTACCCTCCAGTTGTTTGTTTATTTAACCTTACTTTTATTACTTGCAAAGGCTAATCGGACGATGCTACAGTGAGAGTCCTAAATTTTACTTATCCAGGTGTTAGGTTTCCTTCTGGTTCATGACCCTAAATTATTATTTGTGATGAAAAACCTAACGATAAAATGCTCTACTTCAATTGTAAGTCAAAGTGTGATTTTGGGCGCTAATAAATATACAGTAAACATAAGAATATTTTATATATTAAAATTTAATAAGGTAAAATGAATAATATTAGAATGGACGAATATTTGCATATCATATAAAAATAATATAAATCGGGTTTTACCCACTCAGTTGACATGAATACTTTTAAATTTTAAATTATATCCCTTTAATATCCTAATCCCCACTTGTTAGCACCTCACTTAAGAACATATAAAAATTACAGTACCTTTGCCACTTTGACATATACGTCAATAAAATGTCTCTTCTCTTCTTCCTTTGTTCTCCAGGAAGAATTCCTTCTTTGCTTGTTCTTTGTTCCCCTTCCTTCACTTTTACTTCTCTCCTGCTTACTTCCTCTTCAGCCAGCTGCTTCATAAGACCGCTTTCTCTCCACTTTGCTCCCCGCCCCACCGCTTTGTCATCCCTTCTTTTCCCTATTCTGTCAATCTTTTGCACTTTTGATTTTTACTTATTATCACAGTTTAACAATTATATAACCAATGTGATGTTCAAATGAGTTTTTTAATTTATCTTTATAACTATTACTTGTTTATTTATAATGGTACAAAATAATATTTACAAGTTACATTATAACCTTTATATATCACTTAACTTATTACAATTTCCAATTCGTCCAAATACAAATTTTCTTCTTACAAAATAATATTTACAAGTTGTATTATAACCTTTATATATCACTTAACCTATTACAATTTCCAATTTGTCCAAATGCAAATTTTCCTCTTTATACAATTAATAATATATATTTTTTTTTGTTTATTTATTATATATGATACCTTACACAGGGATAGTTGGGATAGAAATCTTTAACAAGTATCTGAAACAGCACAAGTTCGGCATCGCCATTTTATGTTCCCTTCGATTTAAGAAAATGACCTTTGACCTTCTGATTTGAGCTATTTTGTTGTTTGATGTCATAGTAAGCTTGCTATCTTGCATGTTCAGCAATACTCTATGCTTTCTTTTAGGTTGAACTGAGGATTTTCAAAATGGACAAAGAATACCTCTTCCTCATAACTGAATTCTACATTATATGCTAATAAATAAATATTTTCTTTCTCTTTTAATGGGATTTTGTTAGAGTATCTTCTGATAACTTAGTTGATGAATATTGTAATAACTTCTATTCTATTACTTAAGCCTCACAAAACTGGCATTCCCTGTTATAGATCAGCTTTAATGTATACTTTAAAGAGTTTGTATTCTTAACACGGTTCTATACTTTTATATTTACTTTTAAAAATACATAGTTTTATATAAGTAAGCTATTATTATAAACTAATAGGCTAATTAGGTGGACAATTTTTATTGATTGTTTTTATAGGAATAATTTGTTTGTAACATACAAAAAATGTTTAGATTCAATGTGCGCTATGGTAACACCAGATGTTATACTACAAAACCTGAACAGGACGATTCACAACAGAAAAGTATTAGACAACCATTAAGTCAAAATTTTAATGTGAATACCAACGAGATATCGCCTAAAAATCTCTCGACGGAACAACGATCTTACTACATTAACAATAAGGAAGATATGGACTGTGATAAAGAAAAATTGCACAAAGTCTTGTGTGCGGAAGAAGCAAAAGTTTTCGAAAGAGCGACACAAATTGTTGCGTATGTAATAAATTTAGTAAATAAATAATATAATCACTCATTGGTGGTGGAAGGTTAATAAAAAAAAAGAACATTTTCTATAAGACGTATGTCTTATGAAATGTTAAAAATTAGAATTAACAATTACATTTAAAATAAGAGACATGGTATTTACATTTCATCGCTTACTTTAAAAAAAAAAAATTAATCAGCTGATTAATATTAGATACCTCTTCATGTACAAGCTCATAAATATGTCCTCTTATAAAAATATTAATTCATTGTATGTCTGATATTTTACAACCTTTAATTATTTTACTAAGTGTGTTTTGTCGTTATTTTGCATGTTTTCATTTCATGCATGGTTTTTGTTTTAAAGTTTTTGTTGACATTTATATTTACTTAATTGTTGCATGTATAAGTTTTTGTAATAATATAGTTTTTTAATCGCTTTATATTTTGTGTATATATTTGTTATTTTATGTGTAGATTAATGAAAAAGATAAATTTTTTTTTTGTTACACTTTTAAAGCATCTTGTATTTTTGTTAAGTACATATTGATTTAGTATCATCCTCCCTTATTGTTCATTGTAATACTGCTACTACAAACAACTTCTGTAGAAGTTTGTTTCTTATCACACATTTATTTACACATATACAGAACGAGAAAGCTTTATTCGTCGCACAAGTCAAATAAAATCTCGTCACACTAACAGCTCATTCATTATCTTTGATTTTGTAGCCTTGTCATTCCGTAGGATGAAATGATAATTTATGATTTTATGGATGGAATAGAGAACACATGTTCTTAAGAAACGTACCATACTCGACAGTACTTAAGTTGAGCCTCTCTCCAAATTTCATTCTGTTGTTATTATTTCACTAAGAATACATTTCAATCTTCTGAATTTTTGAAGACCATTTATTGCAAATTCTGTTTCCGATTCACCTGCCCATAATATGTAGGTCTTAGTTTTTCTATCCGATTCATGCAGTTTCTATTAAACCGAGATAAAGGCCGTCCCTAGTTTAAGTTATTTCAAAGTAATGTTGTTAATCTAATGAAGCTTATAAAAAAATTTGAATTTGAAACTTTCAGAATGTTAAATTTATTTTCAAAATAATTTTTGTAATTAAATTAGTTGATGTTCCAGGGTTATTTTGCACATCATCGGAACTAAAATTAAATTAATAATCACTAAAAAAATTACATCACGCTATAATTGGTAACACATAAATCAGTTTATACTGTGTGGAACTTAATGAAAGTAAGGGGACTGCTTGTATTGTATGTATGAAAACAGCTGCTTCATTGAGAATGAAAGAACAAATCTACTTCAACCGCTAAAATTTTATTAGTCTCATAGCAATTTGGCAATTGATTTCAGAAAATTGTTTACCTTTGAAGCACGCTCTAAGCTCCCAATTAATTACAAAAGACTCATATACATGGCATGGCGATCATTAGACCCATACTCAGGACTTACGGAGTAGAGTTTTGGGGCTCCACTAAGCCATCAAATTCCTCTCGTAGTCAATCCTTACAATCCAAATCATTTGTAAAATCTTCAATGCTCTTTACTTTGTTACAAAGTAATTCATAATGACCTTAATGTCCCATTTGTAGCTGATTTGGCCCGAATCTGATATCAATCTTTTCATGACAAAAACTTCATTTCCAGTCAAACCCACTAGTTTCAAACCTTGCAACCTCTTCAATTCCTGATAATCCTCCGAGGCGTCTGAAAAGAAGATGGCCTCGTGACCTTCTAAGTTGAACTTTTTATTTGAGTACTACCACTAGGTAGTTTCTCTACTTGCCTTTATCTCGGGACATGATTTATCTTTCATTATATTTACTCGATGTATTCAATATACACTTGTAAACTTCAATAAATACTTTTTAAAAAAAACCTTTGAAGCATTATCACATTTGGTTTTATTTCATAAGCAGTTCTATTATCAATACTAATTGCACTATTAATTCTAATCGATTCGGCCCCGCCCTTTAGTCTGAATATAGCAAATCCTCATATTCATCTGTAATCACTGACTCACCTCTGAAAGCACTTTTGTTTTATTTTTTAAATCATTCCTTGTTACTTTATAATTTCATTTATATTAAAAAGTAATTAACACAATTTAGTCGACCATAAACATTATACAATTATGTAAATACTATATGAAAAGAATAACTGTTATGTTATGTAAATACTATATGAAAAGAATAACTGTTATTATATTTTTAATTTTTCAGAAAAAACAAATCATTTAGACCACGGGAAAGAGGAAAGAAAGGTTTGAAAAATTTACAGAGCGTGAAAACGCTCGCTGGAAGAACTCAAAGTCTCGGCCAATTGGGCAAAGCTCGTAAACAACCTCTAACAGTTACTGCGCAATTTCAACAATCGTTGCATAGCCTGATGGATACTCTCAATCAAGCCAATCCATTTTTCATCAGGTGTATTAAAAGCAACAGTAATAAGGTAATTGAAAGTTGTTGTTTTGTTTTTTTCTTTAATCAATATTTATTATAAGTATTTAAGCAATACGTTAGGGGTGAAGCGAAAAAATCCTCTACTCTCTTATCAGTTCTGATAATCGACATGCTACAGTATTTGTTTTTCATAAGATATTACAGGTTTCCATCAAAACAAACTCCATCAATAAGATCTTGTCAACGAGTAGATTTGTTTTGTTATATTCTATTCCTATAAAAATATTTAAACAAATCTGAATTTTTATTTTACAGATTCCACATTCTTTTGATGATGAAACTGTACAAAGGCAGCTTCGTTATACTGGTATGCTTGAAACAGTTCGAATTCGACAAGCCGGGTACAATGTTCGTCTGACATACGATGAATTTATACAATTATACAGAATCCTTCTACCTAAAGGTCTACTAAGGTAAGTTTTTGATTTATTTTTAAGGTCCTCATCTCAGGGTATTAATGTTTTGTTTGTTAAAACTTTGGCAAATTTTAATCTATTAATACTTTTTAATCCTGTATAATATTTTGTTTTATTTCTTTTATAGTTCTCAAGTCGATGTAAAGGATTTTCTTCTAACATTAAATCTTAATCGAGATAATTACCAGCTGGGGAGTAGCAAGATATTTATGAGAGAATGCGAAAAAGTGAAACTGGATTATCGACTGCACCAGCAGATAATAGCTAGCATCGTCAAGATTCAACGATGGTTTAGAACAATACTAGAACGTTCCAGGTTTCTTCGTGTCCGTTCTGCTGCCATAACAATCCAGGTACTTTCATATTGTCTCTAATAATTTATTTATTTGTTATACTTAATGATATTCTGAAGTATCAATTCCTGACCTATAACTTCTCAAAACTGACTTATGATTTCAATAATTGGATACAAGTATTACTGTGTACTGTGTTTGAGATAACGACTAAGTAGAAGAAGTTAAAAGAGGCGTGATCGACAATTTTAATCTTTTACAGTAATAAGTTTCCTCTTTTATTTTATTTGTTTTGTTGTTGTTTATTCGTTTAATGTCTATGCTGCTATGGCTAATCACTGTAGTGGGAGTCCTAAATTTTGCCTATCCAGGTATAATTAGGATAGGGATCTTAAACGAGTACCTGCCTGACATCACACAGGCTCAGGTCCCCCATTTTAAACCCCTTCCGAAGGGTGGCATTTTATATAGTAGCTATGTATAGTAGTATATTGTAGTATTATACTGAATACTACAACACAGGTGACTCCAAAAGAAGAATATTATTCTTCATGCTAAACCATTGTTTTTTTTTTCTACTATCATTCAAGCTGACTGTATGGATTGGTTAAAATTCTTTTTCTAGGAACTCAGATGGTATTAAGACAAATTGTTTTCATACTGCTTAGGAAATAAATATATTTTTATTTTTAAAAATGCATGCATTGAGGCAGGCATGTACTTTTATGTCAGTGACATTGTTTTATTCTTTATATAATAACATTATAGATTTAGGATTTTTTTTACTGGTGAGTGAATTTTCTAATAAACAATATTCATACTAAAATAAAAATCTTTTTGTATTTTGTAGGCTTGGTGGAGAATGATTCTAGCCCAACAGCAGAGAAAACAAAAAATGATGAGCATTGTTCAGATTCAAAGAGCTTGGAGAGGTTACATCGCGACCGCATGGCTTAGAAGACTGAAATCCGGCATCGTCATCTTTCAAGCTCATTCGAGGGGATATCTCCTTCGGATTAAAGTTGAATCGGTAATTTTCACATTTGTTTCTTATATATTTACTTGTGATAATACAATTTTTAAATTTATTATATAAAATCATATTTAAATGTAATCATTTGTATTTGTAAGAGTTTTGGATGTGTCATCATAGAGTTGGAATAGGGTAGCTCAGTTCATAGGCTGGGGCGGATAAATTAGTACATCTGTTAAAGAGGGCTCTCTAATTGTTTATAAAATTGGGGTGGAAATGGGAAAAATCTCCTTGCACAACCAATGGCTTAGAAACAACACACTCTCTAGCGTATACTGAACCGAAAAAAATTCATGAATTGTAATATGAGAAAACAAATTAAAAAGTCATTTTTTTTTTCTAATGAAGCCTACTAGGGATTCCATTTTTCTGATGCTCATTTTTCTTTCTCCAGTCCACATCATTTCATTCCTGCTTCGAATCCCTTAATATGTACTTGTTAATCTGTCATCATCCATACAATGGATGAATATCATGCCCAAAAAATAGCAATCGCCTTTTTATTGTTATACTTAACATGAGTTCAGAATGATTTCAAGGATGTTCTGATTCATCCTTATTGCAGTTCCCAGAATGATAGGCTTTGATGCATTGCACGGTACTATTACGTGTTCTTTCAAACAGCCGCTGCCGTAGTTACTTCTTATTATGGTTTTTCATTCTGCAATTGAATTTGGGAGTTGAATATTAGTTTCCAAAATAAGATCGGTTTGTTAGTCTGAAAAAACTTATTATTGTGGTTTGCTTCATTAGATTCTTCCATAATAAAATAATGTTTACTATTTTACTATTATGTGGGTGTGTTTGTATTTTTTTAAATTTATTATTATTATTTTTCAGATGAAAGCAAAATTACTAGAAAGAAAAGCCAATGCTCCTGAAAAACCAAACACCCCAGAAACTCCATCTGTCAATATAAATGACGACTTTATAAGGTATGTCTTGTATTTTGAAAGAAAATAAATCTTGATAATATACACTGAAATAATTGAGCTAATATTTTTGAAAGTAGTCCATATTTTTATGTATCAAATAATTAATGGTTTAAATTAGAATTAATTTTTAAAAATGGGAAAACATTATGTTTTTAGCGCTTAGAAAAGAGTGATGTTTTTAACACTATATATCTTTTAAATTTTATTATGAAATAATAATAATTCAAAATGTTCAAAAGAATAAATGATTTTTATAAGATGCAAATGGACTTATACCACTTTAAAGAATAACAGCTCAATAAATGAAAATTAAAAGGTTTCCCTTTCAGAATAGATTGTTGTTTCTGGTACTGTGAAACCTCTAATAGCTTCCTAAATATCAAATAGTTACTTTTATACTCTTGGCACTACATTGCAATGCCTACTAGATTGAGGGAAATTGTATATGATAATTAGGATTCCTTTCCCATCAGAGAATAACTTTAATAACTGATGCAGACTGGTAAATTTAATAACTAACGATCCATATTCTCAAAAACCCTTTATATGGAATATTATACAGAATAACTAATAGGAATTTTATGAAAAAATAACTTATCAAATTTTGTAAGGAATGAAAAGAAATGGTAAATAATAAAATGACATAAAAATAAAATGGTTTATCCAATAAAAAGTATGGAATAACATAAAGTAAACAAGTATTAATATAAAAATAAATTAAACAAGAAGTAATGAATAATGACATGACATAAAGAAATTATTTAAGATAGATTATAGAGAACAGACACAAAAGGGGGATTGAATAACAAAGAGGTATTATTTGGAACAAAAAGAACAGATGAAAAATGGGGAAAAAAGATTAGGGATTACAGACAGTTGTAAAAAAAATTTATAGTTATAAAACTATGAAAACTTTTACCTTCGTCCAGACCATTTCCTTCCTCATATGGTCAATTAATATCATCAACATAATTTAAAGAAAGAATTCAAGATATTAAGTTAAGGGTTCAATATCTTGAGTAATTTTTTTTTAGTATGTCATTTCATGTATATAGTTTACCTGTTTATATAAAAATTTGTCATCTAATCAATTGAAATATTCAAAAGAATGAATAGGAAGGGGAGGGGTTTAAGAAAACGGTTTTAAAATAATTTGTTAATTTTTTTATTTATGTGTACAGTACTTTTTATTTATTATTTAAGAATATATCCCTTCTTGTTAATTATTAATGGATATAAAATTAGATACCTTTATTTTTATTATTTTATTCACCAGAACTGTCAGATTTCTTATAACCCAGTCAATTATATTTGAATCATCTATACCTGTAAACCAAAAATGTGATTTTAATATTGATATTTCTTGTTTTAGAGCTGAATCGTTAGCCGAAAGTTCTGAGCGTGGAGATCCTGTAGCTAATGCACTTACGTCTAAGCATGATACAACGACTACTCACACTAATACAATCACTGACAGCAATGTAGATTTGTATGTGTTTTTTGGCAATTTCTCAATTATTTGTTTTAATGCATGTTCACTTTCACTTGAAGTATTCTATTCTGTAGTAGGCATTAATGAGAGAAGGTATATATTATTCTTCTATCTGATTGTTTATTTTCAGATATTATTCTTTATTTATCAAAAATAATTTGGTAATTGTTGCGAGGTTGTCACAAGTTTAACTTTTCATTTGTTTCCCTCTTAATATTTTCCCAAAATAAAAGTTATCATGAGCATTAATCCGAGAAAGAGGATGTAATTATTGGAAATGTGTATACTTTGGTAATAATTTCTAGAAAGGAACATTTCAACAAAGGTATATCATCTAAACTTCAAAATGTTAGTTGAAACTTCTATTTCTTGATTAAATAATCACCAAAATCTACTCATTACCCATAATTACATTCTCTTTTCCGTACTAAAGTTAATGATAACTTGTAGTTTTAAAAAATATTAAAAATGAAACGAATAAACAGTTAAAATTTGTTGTAACTCAACTCAAAGTGACAACCTGCAGAATAATTACCAATAATTTTGCTTATTGTAAGATTACTGTGTAAATAATATAACCTTCATGCTTTAACTTCCAATAAAATCTGTAAATGAATATCTATGTGATATATTGTCGATTTGTATAAAAAACTGATCAAAAGTAATTTTCCTTGAACCAAATTTTCATTTCACGATTTGTCATTAATGAACTATTAATTTGGCTTAAGTTCCGTTATAAGTACAAGTGAAAAATTGCTGTTGATCATTTTAACCTCATAATTGATAATAACTACTAAATTGTAGATTTAATAAATAAACAATAAATTAATTAACAATATCTTAAATATTTGTTACATAACTGTATTTAATTTTTGTTTAGTGTTGCTGAGCGTAAAGAAGAAATTAAAAATCTAGAATTTCGTAGACGTGCAGCTTCTAGAAAAGCTTTCTTTCACGAAAACAGAAATTTCTCAGATGAACACTACTCAATTGGTATGTTCCTCCTAATACTATATTGTCTCCTATATGAATCCCATTACTATTTTATTACTTTTATTTTACATAGTAGGTTGTTATGCTAATTACTACACCATTGGGGATCTTATCCTACTATTGTAAGTATTCCCTGGCTTCCTTCCTCTTTCAAGTAATCCAATTCCGCTGTCCATTATACATCTTTGATCTCCTTCAATTCAAATCCTCTGTCCCACCTAAAGGAAATAAATAAGAAGTTTCTTGTCATAAATTACTGAATATGTCTATTTAGGTACAGTTAAAGAAAGAAAAGGAGATGCTCATAGTGATAGCGAAATGGAAACTGAACCAAGTTGGATTGACGAAAAGAAAATCGCAAAACCTCCTCCCCCAAGGCAGCCGAGGCGAAGGGATGTTGTCTGTAGGAGTATTGGGGAAGATCCACCTCTACCCGTTAAACCTAACAAGCTGCCTATGTTAGTACAAATCTTAAATGTATATTCACTTAAAGTTAATTGTGTTAGTAGTTATTCATGAAATTTAATTATTATTTTTTTCAGTAATATGGATCTGAAAAGGCGCAACAGTGATCCAGCGACCCAAAGTGAGTCTTCGGGAGGAACCAATACTAAACAACCCACGCCACCCCAGCACTCTCCTTCCGCTGATTTACTTGAATGGAAAGGAACGACCATGTTTACCATCGCTGGTCATAGCTTTCGCAAAGTCGGAAGGTTTACGAAAGAGGATCGATGTTATTATTGTAACCAACCGATGGATGCTTTCATCACACAAGGACACAAATGTTCAGGTGAATAGAGACAAAATATAAATAATGCTTAAACTCTTAAATTTATATTAATCTCAGGGTTAGATGGATTTTTTTTTTTTTTTAGTTAACTTACTGGTTATTTCTATAGCTCAAGAATTATTTCTTAGAAATATTCATGGTTAAAGACAATTTTACAATAAAAAAGTATCATCATAACAAGTTTTAGTAACTGTGGACTATTATGAAAATTGAAATGTTGAAGAAAAAGAACTGTAAGGTTTTTCCTCGAGTGTGTGAGGTCTTAGTTTTCTTTCGCTGTACGGCATGTTTTCACATGTGATTTTCAGTAAAACCAATTGTTTTCCCTATGGCTTATAGTGTGTTTTTATTTCATGTCATTGCAATAAGTTTCCACACTTTGTGATGAGTTCAATTATTGCATTATAAATAGTTTTAATTTATGAAAACTATCTAGCTGTCTCTTTATTTGCTCTAGAAATCACCGATGACACATTGGATCCATGGTCCGTTTGTGTAGATAGATTCAACCGCATTAAAGACTCCTTGTCCAATGTTTTTAGAATCCAATTATGGATTACTAAATTACTGGTTATAGATCGCTAATATGATTATTAATGTAGATAGCTTTCGACTGTGACAAGAAAATGTTTGCTTTAGTGATCTAATCATGTTTTTTTAATTAATCTCTCTCTTAGTCTCTAATCTCAAACGCATTTCACTATTCTTCAACATAGAGGTGGTGTATCTTGATATGGATATGGACCTATAACTCTTATCAGCATAAGGTAGGAGGCGCTAGAACTGAATGTTTAAAAAGATTCCATAACCAATGGACAATAATACCATAACCAGGCCTAATCATATATATTTTTATATAGGACATCTTTTATTTCTTCTACATCTGCATCAACTTGGTGGTTTTGCTTCTGTTGATCCAATTGCAGAAGATATTTTGTTGATCTCATTGATGTGCGGAATAGATTATCTTTCCTCAGAAGCTCGGAAAAATGACTTCTTTACTTACTTTACTTCTTTCTTTCTCAGTAGAGAAAGAGGTCATCTTTGTTGTCCAAATATTAAGCCAGAGACGGAGCAAATGGGTTTGTCCATTCATTTCCCTAAGTTCTTCTTTCTCTCTAGGACCCTTCAAATATCATATATTATTATTATATTAAATTAAAATACAATCCCAGGGAATCATCTTTGTTTTTAAAACTTATAAAAGGTAACATAGCATAACTTTTGGCCTTAGAAACACTTTATAGAATCAAATGATTAATGCAGCATTATTACTAATTCCAACAGAACATATTATGGAGAAATATTTTATTCACATTAACATATCTTTTACAGAGTGTAAACATCTTTTCCATACCAAGTGCATCCAGAATGGTGGAGTTATGCAGTTACCCTGTACTGCTTCTAGAGACGGACGCAGGCAGAAACATTCCCGCAAATCATCTCGCCCTCAACAATCCGATAAGAATTCATCGTACAATCAACAAGCTGCTCAAGTGAAATTCAATCTTACAGGGACATCAGAATTTACGGACAGCACTGATAAAATAATTTCTGATATCAACGAGCTCCAGTCCATGCAAGACTTCATTACAAAAAAGGTTAGATTATTAATTCTTTAGAAGCTTTGATAAGTAAAAATATTTGTAATAATTATTAAAAGGAGATTTTTCATTAGTAAGGGATTTGTTGATTCATTGTTAGAATTATTTATTAACAGTCAAAATCTCTCTATTATATATATAAAAAAAAAAAAATTATTGGTGTAATATTTTATTCCATCTTAAATTTAAATTATTTATCTTAAATTGAAATTTAAAATATTTTTTTAAATTAACAAACCACAAAGCCACTGTTCTTGACTTATTTAACAATAAGCTATATACAAAATATAGCTCTGTGTTACAAAAAGCAGGCCTCTGATTTCTTGATTGGTTCTTCTCCAACCTCAGGAATTCTGCTGAAAATCCTTCTCAGGATCTTACACTAAAATACGCACAGAATCACTTCATTGGCCTTAGAAAGTATACACGTTTCTGAGAAGTAGATCGCCACTAGCCTTATCTAGGTTTTGTAGAGAATTTCCTTGGTGATTCGAGAGACTAGTGGTTCTTTAGGTATTAGTTAAGACTTAGAAACATCTGTTAGCCTAAATGATCCATTTTTTGAATAAATCTAAATCCTTTTCAGATTAAATATAACATAAGTTAATTTAGAAGTGATAAATGGTTCAGGGGTGCAGTCAATAAATTAGCCCTGATGATGGTCTAAAACTTAGGCCAAAACATAGCCACAAATAAAATTAATCCAACTTATTTTGTTTAATTTATTGTCATCATGTCCTGACCATTTTACACTCTTCTAAGATATTTCCAGTCAACCATTTCCACATCAATAAGTTTATTTAGTGCTCAAGGAAATTAATATTTTCTTAAAAATTACAGATTTACAAAATGGAAGCCGAAGAAGGCCAGAAACCATCAAATGCTGATAAAGTGTTCAAGACAGCGCTAAGAGAATTCAAAGATAATCTTATTGCTACGTACAGCGTTGTTAATAAGCAAGGACCCGAGGCTTTAAACATCAAGTATAAAGATTTAATTGCAAATTTTTCACATGTAAGTGTATTATAACTTATTTAAATACTATATTTTATTCATTTATTTTTAATAGTAGTGTTTGAAATTGGTATAAATATGGAGGAGCTATGTTGATAGATTTGACTTAAACAAATAGTTCTCAGGTATATCTCTTTAGGCGTGGGATACTAAAGTTTCAAATAAATAATAATCTGTTAATGATCAATAACAATATATTTTAAAATTTTTCTTTTTTAATCATAGGTAATGGAAACAGTTCGTTTGCAAGAAAATATGAGAGAAGATTTTCCCGTCACAATGGGAGTAAATGCATTTAGAGGATTTATGAACGAATTCATGAATTCAAGATTAGAGCAGGAAAAGCCGAGAAAAGCAAAACGTAAAAAAGAAAAGAAGCGAAAAACCGAAGATCCCATCATTTATCGTGGACATCATTTTATTTTAACGATTATTAACATTCCTACTGCTTGTGAAATATGCAGTTCTTTCTTCATGTGGCCTATTGAACGTGGCCTCGTTTGTCAAAGTAAATATACATTTTTTTCTTGAATTTTAAAATAATGTTATTTCTTCTTTTTCTTAATCTTGTTTCTCTTATACTATGATAAGTATTGAGGATCCTGTTTGTAAAGCCAAACTCCGCCTGCTTCAATCAATACTTCCTCTCTAGAAAGCCTTCCTGACTTCATCTTCCCACAAGTTCCTGGAGCTTATTCTTGTCAATCTTCCTTCTACTCTCGCCTCATAGAGCACTTTGGTTATCCTTTCACCCTGCATTCTTCTCACATGGCCGGAATAGAGTAGCCTATTTTCCTATATTATATTTTCAGATGGATTTACACCAATGTACCTCTTAATTATAGTGTTTCTGTTCATGTCCCTCCTTGTTTTTCCTTTTATTGTTATTTGCTAAAGTAAAATGTTAATAATCGTTTTGTTTCTGTTAAATTTTAGATTGCAAGTTTACCTGCCACAAGAAATGTTATTCAAAAGTTATAAATACATGTACTAAGGATAAGGAAGTTGTCGTGAAAAAGCAATGTCCAAATCCAGTGTTCGGAGTACCTCTGCAACTCCTTATTGCAGGAGAAGAGAAGATACCTTTAGTCGTAGACAGGTTGATAACAACCATCGAAATGTATGGCCTTTATACTGAAGGAATTTATAGAAAATCAGGGGTAATTTTTTTATTTAGCCATAATCTTGTCTACTCTATACTATTAAATATGGGCATTAACTTGGATTAATGTTTTTTCAGGTCAGCTCTAAAGTAAAAGAATTGAAGGCAAGAATGGAAGAAAGTAAAGTAGAAAAAATTCCATTCGATCAATACCAGGTAATAATTTCATTATAACACTTTTCATCTTGGAATAATCGTACTAATCTTACTAATATTATAAATGTGAATGTTTGTCTCTCTTTCACGCAAAAATTATTGGACGGATTTGGATGAAACTTTACAGTAATATAGGTTATACCTCAGAATAACACATAGGCTATAGCAAGCGCGGATTTATGGGAGGGTGCAAGGGGGCACGCGCTCCTCCGACAGTATTTTATGTATTGTGGAGAATCCATTATTGTACATAAATAAAGGCAAATCACATGATGATCTATGTGGGGGCAAGGGGGCATGTGCCCCTCCCGTTATATTACATAATTATAGGTAAATCAGGAACTTAGCATCTTGAAATTTGTAGTTAGGTTCTGTGTATAGTTTAAGAAAGAAATTCGGATAATTCCACTCCAAGGGTTTCCCCTTTAATATAATAGGGGTTCAAAGGTTGTATAGAATCCGTCAGTTTTGAAGTTAGACATCTGAAATTTCGGATGTTCGAGTAACTTATTGTTACGGGCTACTGGGTATTAAAATGAATTAAACAATTCCTTAATTAAAGATACTAATATTTATTAACAAAATGATAAAAAGGATACAATTAAACTATTAACAATTAAATTATTGAACTAATATAAATTTATAATAACAATATTCTAAATATTTATTATCTAGGCCTAACTCCTATTTAATTATTACAATAATATTAGATATTACTAATTCTAGATAGCTTAACTAGTTACAATAGTTTGTAGGAATATTATAAAATTACACTACTAATTATTATTACAGTTATTAACTACTAATTAACACTTACAGTTCACTAGTCCACCGACCGTAAGATTCTCCAAGTATGACAAACTGACACACAGTAACAAACAGAAACAGTTTATTACACTCGCGAGACTGTTATAGTTCACTGATACACTTATTACACGGGCCGGTTCAACACTGACTAGTTTATCACGCTAACACTCACTTATCACAGTTCTTGCGTGGTCTACTCTCAGGCTAAGACTGATTGACTCGAGGTGAGGGAAGTCTTTTTATAGGCAAGGCCGAACATTCTAGAACACGAAGGGGCCAGAAAATTCTGGAATCTTCTTAATCCTTTGCCGACAAAAGGAGACAATCTAGAACGGTCCTAATCCTATTTTAACTTCTCCCGCCGACGGATTTAAGCCGCTAATCCTCTTGCTTCCGTCTTCCTGCCGGCGCCCGTAACATTATATTTTAAAAAAATAATTAAATTATTTATTTAAAATGATCTTTCACGAAACTTCACGTGGCAGACCAAATTCCACGCGTGCGAAGCCGCGGGCATAAGCTTGTAATACTATATGGCTAAAGTGACCATACGTCCCGTTATGAACGCGACTTTCCCTTTTCTTCTCATTGTCCCCAAACAAAACTCCGGGACGCCGAGAAGCTGCGGTCATAAGCTAGTATTATAAATGTGAAAGTTTGTATGTTTGTCTCTCTTTCACGCATAAACTGCTGACCGGATTTGGATGAAACTTTACAGTAATAAAGGTTTTACATCAGAATAACACATAGGCTATAGTAAGGGGGGGGGCGCATGGGGGCACATGACCCCCCCCCCCTCCCCCGACTGTTTTTTTAGGTACTGTGGAGAATCCGTTATAGGGCATAATTAAAGGCAAATCACATGATAATAGTTGTTAAAAAAACAGAAAGAATATGAGTGAAACATTTTTTTTGTATATCCTACTAATATTATAAATGTGAAAGTTTGTATGTTTTTCTCTCTTTCACGCAAAAACTACTGAACGGATTTGGATGAAACTTTACGGTAATATAGGTTACACATCAGAATAACACAAAGGCTATAGCAAGCGCGGATTTAGGGGGTGGCGCACGGGGGCACATGCCCTCCCCCGACTGTTTTTTAGGTACTGTGGAGAGTCCATTATAGGACATAAATAAAGGCAAATCACATGATAATAGTTGTTAAAATAACAGAAAGAACTAGAGTGAAACTATTTTTTTTTTATATCCTCCTAATCTTACTACTATTATAAATGTTAAAGTTTGCATGTTTGTCTCTCTTTCACGTAAAAACTACTGGACGAATTTGGATGAAAATTATTGAGTAAAATAGGTTATACATCATAAGCTACAGCAAGGGCAGATTTATGTGGGGGCACGGGGACATGTGTCCCCCCCCCCCCCGTTATAGTACATAATTAAAGGCAAATCAGGAACTTAGCATCTTGAAATTTGTAGATAGATTCTTTGTATAGTTTAAGGAAGAAATTTGGATAATTCCACCCCTAGGGTCCCCCCTTTAATATAATAGGGGTTCAAAGGTTGTATAGAATCCGTCAGTTTTGAAGTTAGACATCTGAAATTTTGGATGTACGAGTAACTTATATTTTTAAAAAATAAGTAAATTATTTTTTTTAAATGATCTTTCACGAAACTTTAGGTGGCAGACCAAATTCCACGCGAGCGAAGCCGCGGGCATAAGCTAGTTTATAATATGTTTTAATATTGACTGAACTTTATAACTTCTTTATTCCTTTTTTTACTTTACCTAGTAGGAAATATTTAGTTCAGAAAGGGATTGTGATCATGAACATTTTTTGAGTTTTCAATAGAAATACAGGTTTTAAGGTTCCCTAAACTCAAATCACAAAAGCTTGCAAAATGATCTGTTACAGCAACTCTGTTATTTTAGATACTCTCTTAAATTACCAAGGCCAATATTTTTAATCCATTTATCTCATTTGTCTTCTGGTTTCGACCATGTTATAAAGTACTTTGCTGACATTCTTCACTAGAAGCAATCGAAAATTTCAACAAAAGAAGATGGATATAAATTGAGCAAAGTATAGCTTCCAAACTCCAGTAACCAAGAACAAGCAAAATATACCTCATCATAGGAGTGACTAACCAATCAGAAGCCAGCCAGTAAAGGCCCACCCAATCAGAGACCACAAGGTCAGAACCCAGCCACTCAAATCACTGGAAGAATAGACCTTGCCTTCGGTCCCAAAAAGGTGTAAATGCTGAAGTATAGAAAAACAATTTCAGTCTCAGATTAAGCTCTGAGACTCAGATTAAGCTTTGACAAGTCAAGTCACAGTCAAAACCAGAAGAAATAAATGATGAATAGATTATCAACTATTTTGATAAATTGACTTAGCGGAAGTGCTACTTAAATGTAAATTTTAATAGTTTTCTCAAAATAAGCTCTATCAATCTTGATCAAAATCATTACATCAATCTATGATTTGAAGATTTAATATCAGGTAGGTCTTATCCTACTTGTTGGGAGGGGAGGCTTACGTACCGAAATTTCAAAATTTCTTGTAGAGTACTTTTAATTTGAGATCATTAACCATATCTCATTAATAATCTTATTATAAAATGGATAAATTTAAACTATTAAAAAACTTTGATTACCTAAAGCAGAAAAAAGGAAAAATATTTTCCCTGATTGAAAATGATTTTACGGAAATAACAGATGTTATATAGATGTTTTATATACAATTGTAATTTAGAAAAAATATATATTGTTCTGTGCATTAATGATTTATTTCATTAAAAAACATTGTGGCTAGATTATTTAAAGAAAACTAGTAGAGATTCCGGCAAAAGTTTCTTAGAAAAATTAATGTATCTGGTTGACAGATTATGTTTTGCTATCTCTATGATCTACAAACTTATCTATGCCCTTTTACTTGATAAATTTTTTAAAAATGTTTAATCGAAATTCATACTCAAACAAAACAGCCTTCATATTTTGCTCTTGGATATCAAAAGACTGTTTTTACAAAAAATATTGTGAGTTTTTCTTCACTAAACTGTTGGCCAATACACCAGGCCCCCTTTTATTTTTACAAAATTGATTTATGCTTTTTAAGAAAACTTTCTCTAATTAATTTAATAATTATTTCTCCCTTAATTAAAAACAATAGAGCCATAAGAAATTAATTAATAAAATTTAGTTATAGGTTTTAAAAAAGTATTATAGAATTGAGTTATCACTATAATAATTAATTAATTCACGAAATGCTTGCAGGTGCATGTCCTTGCTAGTGTTCTAAAAGGATTTTTACGAGAAATGCCTGAGCCACTTCTGACATTTGATTGCTATGACGATTTCTTGAGAGCTGCAAATCTAACGGAAGACAGAGTATCTACTATGTTTGCAATATTGAAAAAATTGCCCAAACCGAATTTTGACCTGATGGAAAGGCTGATTTTTCATCTTGCACGGTATGTAATTACAATTTTAACATTTGATTACAATTTTCGGTAATATTTACTGTCTTATATTTAAACTACATTATTTTATTTAGGGTCGCACTTCACGAAGATGTAAATAGAATGACTGCTAATTCATTGGCTATAGTATTTGCTCCATGCATCCTGAGAACGAATAAAGTCGTCCCTGCGCAGGATTCTCTCCATGATATAAGTAGACAAACAACTTGTGTTGAGATTATCGTTTTAGAACAATTGAAGAAAGTGAAGTCTACTTTGGCTGACATAGATACACTTGATACTGCGTGCCATACAGCGACTTACAGGCTTTCTTCTATTCGCAGCTCCAAGGCAAGGATTTTAGAAATCTTCACTTATTTAAATTATTAATATTGAACTATTAATAGCTGTTGGGTAGAAAATGGTCCGGGTACAACTATAATATTATTGTTTATGGATCTTTTTTAACAATTTAACCTAAAATTGTAGTAATTAGGTATTAACGATTATCAAAGAAAAAAATCAATGTAATTTTTCAAAGAAAATTTCTTAAGAATGATGGGGAAATTTTTATTCTATAACTGTCTACTACTAAAATTATTTTTTTTCTTAGGGTGTATAATAATACAAAAAAAACCTTTAGTCAAAAATTATTTGTTAGATCTATTTTCTATATAAACGTTTCGACCTAAATGGTCATACTGAGTATAGCATCTGACTATGGGATACAACACACCCAGCTAATTTTTAAATATGCAACCGATTGATCTACAAAAAAAGACAGAGTTTTTATACTGCTGATCATGAAACCTATATATTGAAAATGACCATTTAGGTCGAAACGTTTATATGGAAAATAGATGTAACAAATAATTTTGGACTAAAGGTTTTTTTGTATTATTATACAGCCTAAGAAAAAATATAATCGGTAAAGTCCAGTACCCTAGAAGATTAAAATTATTTATAATTAAGGTGTTGACCTGGAAAAAGTAGTAATTTATAAAAAGGTAATTTATAGGGGAACAATTTTTTTTGAATACTAAAAATAAAGATTTTGAGTAGGAAAGAGTAGCTACCTCTATTCATAGAAACTAAGACTATCCCATTTTTTACTTAACTCCTCTTTGGCATGATTATTACTTAACTATCTTTTCTATGAAAAAAACAACAACTGATAAACAGTATTTTTTACTTACTTCCCATTCCATGTCAATGTCTCAATTAAAACGAAATATTTCATTTTAGCTGCTTATTTATATGATGAAATAAGAATAAAAATTTGATATTTAGTGCAATGTGGCCCATGAGTGTATCATCATACAAACCTTTCAGTCAATATCGACTATTTTATCATGTACTCATGTACCGTTTTGTTTTGGAAGAGATTAAAAGTTAACTAAATTTAATTATTTTTTAATTTTGATTTGCATTTTAACTTACATTTACCCAGATACACGGAATATAATCAAATCTATCAGTGCACTATAATATTCTTAATGGTACAGGTTTTCTTTAACATGTACTTATATTGTCAAAATTTATATTACACAGGTATTTAGCCACGAAGAACTAGTTATAGTGAAGCCTGATGATGAAGAGGCTGAATTAATGGGCAAAATCGAAGAAATTCAGAAAGAAAAGGCCCTTCTAACGTCGACATTACCCTCTCTTACGCGGTCTCCCAGCGATGACGATCTCCTCTCTACCGATGATGGCAGTCTTGATGATGTAGATACTTCAAATCGTGAGTAACATTTACTATTTATACCATTTCTATGATATAAAAAATCAAAATCTTTCAGTATTATTTCTGTTATCTCGCCATCAATTGTCATTACTTTGCCCATTCTTATATTTCAAAATTTTACTGAATCGGTCCTGTATCGGCTCTAAAAAATTACCTAATAATAAAAAATAAATAAAAATCATACTTGCTGGTAGGCTTAATAATTTATTTAAAAATACTGACTCTTTTCAAATAAAACTTTACTTTCTTAATTTCTTTAAGGCTTTATAATTATTAACCAGTTTACTTAATATTAAGTAAAAATTGTATTATTAATGAAATGGGGAGTTTATGCCTTTCAAATATTAATTTTGAAACATTAGTATTATCTTCTGCAATGTGTGTCTATGTTATTCCCATCCTATCATATATCATATGAATATATTCTGTATAAAAAGAAGTTGTATCTGTTGCCCTGGTGAATAAGTGGTTAAGTTGAATTTTTTCCAAAATGGATTAATTCTTTTGAGGGAGGCAAAATCCGTGCATTTAGCTTGAGATGTAGTTATAAGCATTTACAGGGTATATACTATAGTCAATTCACAATAAAGGATACCATTTTAATCCTCATGGATAATTTATAAATGTCAGAAGAGAAGGAAATAACGTAATCTTAATGTTTTCCAATTACATATTTTTCTCTTTTGTTATTTTATATTTGAACAGAATTAAATTAAATTAATTTTAAAAGTAAGACATTAACCTGTAACTGGTATGGACCATAAGTTAGGTGTGGTCACCGGGACCCAAATATTTGTTAAATCAAAATCTTCCCTGTTAATGTTCAATTAAAATCAAAACAATTTTTTTTTTTTTTGGCAGTCTTCACAGACACAGCCACAATCCATGCATATTGGTGTACTGCAATGAGCACAGTAAACCTTTGTTTTTTTTATCCCTTATTCTTTTACCAGGTACAGCTGAGGGCTTTGTAATTTGGTAATTTATCAACCCAGCAATCGATTGCCTAAGATCACGTGGGGTGTGCAAGTTGGCTACTCTCCACTGAAGTTGTGGTTCAACCAGCTGCCTCGCCAGATTTTTAATAAAGTCAAATCTTGATAATCGTTTGTTTTCCGGAAATGATAAATAAATTACATATGAGTTATTATTTAGTTTACTATTATATTATGGGAACGGGTTCATACGTTTGCTGCAGGTGGAGTACAACACCACTTGAACCTATTTTTTCCAAAATAATTCTGAGCTGTCATGCCATGAGATGCAACTTCTCCCTGCACACCGCATAATTTTCTAAAGAAATACCTGATTCTTCATATTCCTGATTGTCATCGGTCCCATAATCTAACTCGGAATCAGAGTCCTAGTCACTTCCACTGTCGCTCATAGCACCTTCCAGGCATTCCAGAAAATTGGGATTATTAACATTCATCGACTGTCACTTTGAATACACCATTTTTTACTGAAATAATATCAATCCTTTTTTATAAAAAAAGTTTCACTAATGGTCATACAGACCCCACGCTCCACTAATAATCGAATAAAACTGTTACGGGCTACAGGGTGTAAAAATGAAATAAACTACTCCTAAATTCAAGATACTAATATTTATTAACAAAATCAACAAAAAGAATACAATTAAATTACTAAACTGATATAAATTTACAATAACAATATTGTAAAGATTTTAACCTCGGCCCAACTCCTATTTAATTACAACAATAATATAAGATATTACTAATTCTAAATAGCTTAACTATTTACATACATTTGTACGAATAAAATTACACTACAATTTGCAAATACTAATTAACACTTACAGTTCACTAATCAATGTCCACCGACCGTAAGATTCTCCAAACTGACACACAGTAATAAACAGAAACGGTTTATTACACTCGCGAGACTCACAGTTCACTGACACACAAGTTTATCACACTGCCTGCTTTACTACTGAATGCCCCATGGGTGTAAGCGATTGGTATTTATATCAAGGTCGAATGTTTTAGACACGCGGAAGTGGAGGGGAGGCCGTTCTGGGATCGTCGAGAACCTTCTTAATCTCGACGGACTTAAGACGTTAATCTCTTCCCCCGTTTTTCTCTCTCTGACCATAACAAAACTCAGAAATCACTTACCGCGGAACAACCACTTCTGTCAACAGCCAGAAGCTATTGCCTGAAAGGTACTGTGGACCACAGCTCCTCATAGCAGCCCCTAGGAGAATTGCAGAATAAACAAAACTGGCTGGGGCTCCCAGGACCCCACCATACTGGTTACCGGTTAAAGTAATAAACTATGTCTTAAAACTCTTTACAATGAATGAATGTAAAATGTGTAATCTGTTGATCTAAATTTTAATGTGTTAGGACCAGGCACAAGACACATTACAGTTTTATGAAACTTAGCTATATTCAGCAATATCTAGAGAACGTGAGAAAGGATAACATAAAATAGAAGGTTACACACAATATGGCTTTAACTGATTTAACTGATATTAGCTTTAACGTTTCCATGGATTTACAAATCGATTATCTAACTTTATCAACTTGTTAAAAGTTATAAATAAACAGATATTAAGACATTTCTTATCTTTATAAATATTTCTTAGAAAGATTCTTCTTAAAATAATGTTTTTCTTTTTGGTATGAGTTAATAATAAGAAAAGTTATTCCGTATTTTCACACATATCTATTATGCAAACATAATGAGCCGTCCAAATACTAGTAATTAAAGAAGATTTTTTTTTCTCTCAAAATTAAATTTGATTGTTTACGAGTAAATGTAAAATGATTGTATTTTTAGCTCAACCCCTCTCGAGGCACAGAGTTGTACACAAGCACAAAAAGCGAGGTTCCGAAAGCTCAGCAGCTACATTTTACAGCCAGGACTGTGATGAAGACCCCATTATGGTCTAATAATTTTTTTTAGATCTGCTTATTTTTTCTTTTTAATTTAAATAGTATTGCTCTAGCCAAATTGTTTAAAACCTTGGTGGTGTTGCTGAAATTTTTTTTATATATATATATATATATATATATATATATATATATATATTTTGGATTTTAGAACTCTATCAAAAAAATAAAATGTGGGCAATGTTTATTCTTTCACATTTTAAATTTTAAATTTTACCAGAGGTCAAAAGAATGAATATTTTAATTGTGTTAACGAGAGAGGGAATGTACTGTTTAATTTAATTCATGTTAAGAATTTGATCCTATAAACGCTTAAGATTAATTTTAAGTTAAAAGGGATAAATATTTAAATTTATAATCTTGATACAATGAAAAAAAGATGTTTCTTTTATTATTTTTTTTTTTAATTTTCAACCATTACTTGATTGTGTTATTATTGTTTAAACACATACATTCAAAAAAATTATATTGTTTAAATAAGTAAACTCTATTGTAACGGACCACTTTATTCCAACTTTATTGTTAACAGTTATTTCAAACAATAAAAGTATGTATTTTATTTTTTTATGTATATAGGATAATTACATTAACATTATTTTTTTATTTCTTGTAAATACATTTAAAAGACATGTAATATTTTTGTATTTTTTATCTTAAATATAAAAATTTTAGAGAAGTTTTAGAGAGACAGAGAGAAAGAAAGAAAAAAACATTACTTCGTTACTTTCAAATTTTATATTACACAAAGGCCCTTTAAAGGTATTTATAATATGTATACACATTATGTATACACAGAATTTTTAATCAAATTATTTATGTAATCCATTTTATGAGTGATAAGTCACTTTTTGACATGTCTTTTAGCATTTGAAACGTGCATTTAATTTACCATATATATTCTTACGAATATTGTGATATTTGATTCGAAGTTCTAGTCGTTTTGACATTCGTAGCTTATATTTGTAAGACTTTCTCCCATAAAACAGGGATTCACAATTTTTTTATTTGTCTTTTTTTTTTTAAATTAAATAAATCTGATTAAAGCTTTAATGTTTATTCATTTACTAATATAAAAGTTCTAAGAACTATCTCTTCTACAAGCATATATGGTCAGTCTTTGAAGAGATTTCAGAAAGAAATAATGGGGTAGTCAAATTAAACTTCAGAGCTTTGTACAAACTAGTTGAATAATAAGCATTATTAATAAAGTCCTTTGAAGAATGTCATATTTTTTGTTTATATCTCAAAAACAGTTGTTTTTTTCTTCAAACATTTTATCTAAAAAAAAATTGAAACATAATTCCCTACAAAAATATTTCCATTTTTTAAAAATACACTCTTCAAAGCAAGAGGTTGAAAAAAAAATGTAATTTTTAATCCTATATTAAATATTTCCATTTATTGTCTTTACCGTTGATTATTTTGAAGTGTACATATTTTTTAAATTATTACCGATATAAATTAGTAGGTATGTATATTCTTTTAGGAATTTTAATACTTTCCAGATTTTTTGAAAATGGTTTAAGCTATTACATTTTCGAGATATTAGTAAAAAAAATTTAAAAATATGACGTTATGCCTCCTCTTTTTGCTTTTTCTCCTAAATCCTGAGACTTAGTGTTTAATACACTAGTTCAAAAAAGCCCTAGAGGTCAAATTTTGCCTTCCTATAATTTCTGTCTAAATCCTGCTTTTAAGCATTCATTGACTGAACTGATGATTATATTTTTTTTATAATTAAACATATTATGTTAAGTTTCTTAACCAGTAAGCTTTAAGCTGTACTCCATAATAGTTAAGGAAACCTTAATGAGAATTAAATCGACTTACTACATTTAATTTTTTTTTTACTGCTTTTTTTCTGTCGATGTTTATATTTTATGCTAGATATCTAATTGTATATTATCAGTTTATATTTAATCATTTTGACTTCCTCAAATGATAATATCTATTATTGTAACATAATGTAACTAAATGGTGCTGTTTTTTCCTAAACTTTTTTTTTCATGTAAAAGTGTTTTTTTAACTTTTTTTTATTTAACAACCCTACTTTTATATTAAGTGAAACTTTCAACATTGGCAGATAGGCATTTATTTTGTATAAGTATTAAATCAAAAGGCTGAAAATTTTGCTTTCCTGTGTATAAATTCCAATTATGTGTGTATTTTAGTTGTAAATCTGTTCAATTTTTTTATTATGATGGTTAATGTTATGGATTGTAGGAAAATTTGAAATTAAATTTGTCTAAAATTTAATTAAGATTTTTTTTATTATTATTAATTTCGTTCTCCAAGCTTGTATAAAATGTCTTCCATTTAGTTCCTTCTTTTAATATTTACCTGGTGACACTTTTTTGTATATAAATTTTAGATAATTCTTGTATGTATAATTGATTCCATTGTATATAGGTGTCTATTGTGTAAATATACTATGTAATGTTGTATAAAGAAAAAAACGTTAAATGTGTCAACCTTAGAATATTACAACTTTAGCCATAAAGGAAAAAAAGCATATTGAAGCTTATCGATAATTAGATGTGTATGTTTTCAAATTAGATTTTTTTTAAAAATGATTTATCTGTTTTTAGAAGATTTGTTTATTCTAACTTATAAATGTTCGTTGTTTTCTATTAAAAAGATATTGCTCAATATTGATAATGTTTGTGAGAAAAGGGTTAAATAAAGTGCATATTGAAAAAAAAAAGTTAAGATTTAAAAAAAAATGTCGTTCAAGTTATACCTGGATTGCACTTAAAAGAAAGTTGTCAATCGTAATTATGTTAAATTATTTTAGAGATTAGTTTACATGTTAATCTTAAATGCATTTTCTAACTTCTATTATTGTATCTATTTTTAACTGTTATACAATTATAATAAATCAATATTGTTAATATTATTTTTTTGTTGCATAACCACTCCAGGTATTCTAATACTAAAAGTTTCTTATGGTGAAGTTTCAACCTATCTCAAGAATAAAAAAAAAAGACTTGTACACGGTAGATCAGTTTGTACACAGTAGCTGCCTACTATTGCAATAGGAAACGAATTTTAAAGATTTATTGTTTGTACTGTTTTCTAACCTTTAATGTTGAAATGTTTTTATATATTTTATATTTATGAATTAAAAATTATAGACACTACTGTCAATTATAGATTATGTCCAGAAAAGTTTTTATATTATTTCTGTTGATAACGCCATATTCTGTATATAAAAAATTTAAATCTTGTTAATTAAATTTCTTAAGAAGTGTTCATCTGATATCACATCTGATATTGTTATTGAATATTCTGTCTTTCTTTTCCCTTTGGAGGACAAAGATTTATTTGATAGTGGTTTTTTTATTGATAGTATATTGGACGGCTGTTAAAATATTTATTATTTAAGGCTGTCAGTTTAATTTTTAATTATATTTTCTATTTAAATAGAACAATAATAAATACTTACTCCTATAACTGAGTGGATGACCTTATTATTACCTAGGTGACAAATTATTTACAATCGGAATCTTGTAATGCTTTAATTGTCTAACTTGTTAACATTAGCTGATAATCCTCTTATAAATATTGTTAATTGAAACGAGATTACGCTTAATCTGTTAATTGTATCACTCAATTGTAAACAAAACATTTTAAAAGAAATATGACGCTCTTATTTTTATCATTGGTCTATGATATGTGATCGTATGTATTCTATTAATAACTATTTATTTCACTGTTAAACTTATATTAATAATAAATAAATTAGATATGTAAATTTATAGTTGTGTTCATTTTTAATTTAATATTGGTCCAGACATTTTTTCTTTCTTTTAATTTTGTATTATATGGGCGATTTTCAAGCAATTTAGATATATCAGGTGTATATCTAACAACATTTCCTCAATTTCAAGGTAAAAAAAAAAAATTCTTTATATATTTGGGTTGGGAGATTATTCACCACTTCTGTTCATTTATATTACTTAAACATTGGGCGTGTATGATACTTCTTTGGAGGGGGCGTAAAATGGCATTCCCAAGTCTGTGGAGTATCAGGCACTTGTTAAGGATCCTTATCCTAATTATACATGGATAGGCAAAATTTATGATTCCCATTTTAGCATCATCCGATTAGCCATAGTAGTATAAAGTTACATGAAATGAATAAACTAACATTGTTTAAGATCAACATAGTTATAGAACAAATATTATTACACTTTAGCTAAACAATTGTTAATCATAACATTGATAGTGATTTTAGTCGGGAGCAAGATGATTGCTATTCTATAATATCATAAATAAAACTGCGAGGGAAGAATTATGTACCAGGAAAATTTCTTAGGAACCAATGTGTGGCAGTATATATGTCAAGCATACAGCAGATTTAGCAGTTATAGTTTCGTATCGGTTTTCGATTAAGTAAAAAAACAACACTGCAATGATGTAATAAGATTAAAATTTATTTATGAAAAAATATTTACAAAATAAATTATCAACTTTATTAGAATTTACAATTGTACACATGAAGAGAATATAGAAAATATCATTATAAAGTTACAAAAAACACCAATGTTAAAACATATAGCCCTTGCGGGCTGGCGCACGACAACAACAGCATATACAATTGTATGCAAAATTCTCGCTACGGCGTATATTCTAAACAACATCAGCGCAAATACAATATTTGGATCTGTTAAAACATAAATGATGCCTGTTATTAAAAACATTGTTATGTTCTCCAAGTCATTTAAATGCGCCCTGAAACAGAAAATAAATTTATTATTATTAATTTATTCATTGAAATTTACAACTATAGCAACATAACCATTAAGAGGAATTGCTAAAATTGATAAGAGGAACCAACAATACAGTTTTATTAAGAGAAAATGGCTGACAGTATATATTCTGACTGATATAGAAAATGGATAGTGGTGTAACCAAAGAAATGTGTACAGATAAGACCAAGTTATTTATTATATGCAAACTTTCTGGCTCAATTTTAAACCATGGTGATAGTGATAACCATATTGGCTCCAGCTTCTATCAGCCCTAAAGATGCTGAAGAGAACGTAGGTTGAAACGTCAGCACTCATATTAAATAAGTTTTTCTTATATTGTGTTATATTAACTACACCCCCAGACTATCTATATGCCACATGATGATAGTAGGTGGTAAGTGTAACCCAAGTTGCATGAAAGGGTAAGTGTAAACTATGATGGATGAAGGGATAGGTGTAAACCATAACAATAGAAATGGTAAGTGTAAACCATGGAGAGATAATGGGAAATGTAAACCATAATAATAGGAGAGGTAAGTGTAAACCATGACTAGAAAATGGGAAATGTCAACCATGATAATAGCAGATGGCGCACGACCTGATGCATAAAGGGGTAAGTGTAAACTATGATGCGTGAAGGGAGGAAAAGTAAACTATAACAATTGGAGGGGTAAGTGTAAGCCATGTCAAAAGTATGGGAAGTGTAAACCATGATACATAAATGGGTAAGTGTAAACTATGAAGAGTAAAAGAAAAAAAAACCTGTACCACTACAACCCATGAACGGGTCTGGGGTTCAGTACATGATAGAGACTGTACAACTGTTCTACAAGTAGGTGACGTCCTAAGTCACGCTGAACCGCCAGATTTGTCTCCCTTATTTTGGGAACCCTATTTTTATAATATTTTACAGAGGCTTTAAAATATTAGGGTTCCATCTCCTGATGCAAACAGACTAAATAAAAGTCTTGCCTGCAGCGGGAATTGAACCAGGATTTCCGGCATGGCAACTCAGTGCTCTGAGCTGACCACTGAGCCACTCCGCTCTCATAAAACGCAAAAGGGTAAGTGTAAACCATCATAAAAGTTAAGCCGAAACGAAACATTGGTACATAACACTGGTCGACAAAATTTAACTTTTTTTCGTGCTGAATTCAAATATAATTACAGTTTTTCCCCATCGGGCAGGAGTTTTGTGTGATATTCATTTGAATTTTTTATAATATTCCAAAAAATCCGTAATATATTTTCATAACATATTTTCATATGTCTCTTTCATATCAGCGGCATGCGCTACCGGTATTGATGGAAGTTTATTGCCAATATGTAGCAGCACAGCCTTCAAACTTACTTTAGAGGAGTCTATGAACAATCGCCACTCATCTGGCCTGTGTTGAAACCCAAGAGTTTTCATAACTGAACAAATATTATTACAAAACACAATACCATTTTCTTCAGAGAAGTATACTTTGAAAACACTATGGCGGCTACGATATCTACTGATTCTTACATCTTTTTGGAGTAGATTCCACCCTTTGAGTCTGGAAGCTAAAACTTCCGCTTGCTGTTTAGACAGATTTAAATCGCGACTCAAGTCACTAAGGTCTTGCCGATTGGGAAAGTATGGTTCTGATGAGCAGCTACTGGCTTCATATGTAAGATCATTTTTATTTTCATCTGAATCATTTGAAGTTTCAGTCAGGTCAGAACCAGAGTTATCACTTAAGGTTGTATCTGCATATACTGGTACGGGGAACTCTTCACTGTGTAAGACAGGTCTCATTCAGATTGCAAATTCGGATACTTAACTGTATATTTTGTTTTAGCTGTGATTCCTTTAATATTTGTCAAACAAAAATAACAGTCAGTTAAATGATTCTTCGGTTCCCTCCAAATCATGGGAATTGCAAATGGCATATGATGTGTACCATTTTTCCACCCAGTCAGCAGTCTAACACACGAAACACAGCATGTATTTGGGGCCCAGCTCTTATCAAAATCACCAACTTGGCAGCCAAAGTAAAGTTTATAACACTTCTTTACAAGTGGGGTCAAATTTCGCCTCTGAGACTTGAAGGTCAGCTCACCACAAATATAGCAGAAATTATCTGCATGATTTACACAATTTCTTGGCATGATGAAAAAATAAAGCACAGAAATACAACATACACAATACACTTCTAAACAGAAAGGAAGGAAATATTTCACTACTCAACAATCTCACAGTCAGCTCAATACTGACACATCACAATGCCAAAGAGGTCTGAACATGTATAAACAACAACTATGAACAACAATGAACCTGCACAGTCATGTTTTATTGCGCTTCAGCATGACATTGCAAATAATTTCAATAATACAGCTTGAGTAAAATAGCTACATATGAGGTAACGGTTCCTATGACAGGTCAAAGAAAACGCTAAAATCATATTTTGAAAAGTAGCTTTTACAGAAAAACTATGCCTGATGGGAAAATTCTGACTACATATCTGAATTCAGGATGGAAAATGCCACTAGATTCACTATTCAGATCTCTTGTGAAAAAAACCTTGTCGACCAGTGTAATATGTATTATATAGCTTATTTGAGTAAAATTCCTAGATTACACCCCTGGCCATTTTCTACCTCACACAATTTACATTATGCTAAGGCCCCAAACTCAACCTATTTATTTTTCTATAAATCGTTGTTAACAACATATAACCTGACAGTTCCTGAAATATAACAAGATATTACCTCCTGCATCTTTCGACGTCTTGGTCATCTGCTTTTATGTCTACTCCTGCTGCTATTGCGTCTTCCACATTAACGAAAGCCTGGAAGAATTTTAAAAATGAAAATTAAGATACTTATTAAATTAAAACTATATTCTTACAGACATATGTACTATACATATTCACAAAAATCTAGAGTCAAAAAGACTGATTTTTACAAATCAGGAGAAAACGTAGGTCATTAGTTCATTGGTTGGATTCGCTTCTTCAGAACTTCGTAAATCAATCCCGGTAACGAAGAATTCTGCGGAAGTATAAATTAAAAGTAATGTTTGAAAATTCAAAACTATCGTCTTTCGAAAACTAATGAATTACCAATGCATCGTTTGAATCTATGTCTCTCTTCATTTTAGAAAAATACTTAAAATCGATATTATCAATAATCGCGCCTCTTATACTCAAACAAAAGAAGTCTGTATAGAAGAAATCCGAAAAGAAAAAGGTATCTGTTCGGCATGTTGTCGCTTCGGGTAAAGTTACAAGTTATGACTTTATTCGTTTACCTACTTCTTAAAATTTTCCAAAAATACAACTTATCATGAGTTTTAGGATGAAAAAGACAATGTAATGTAGATTTCAGTAATCATTTCATCAAGAAATAAAAGTTTCAATCAACATTTTGTTGTTTGTTCTAGATGGAATGATTACCGAAATAGACACATTCCTCATAATAACATTATTTTTCAATACTAAGGCTCTGATATCTTGTATTTTTGGAAAATATTAAAAAGGAAACGAATGAGGTTTTAAAACTTGTTGTGACTCAACTCGAAGCGACAATCTGCGGAATAATTACCAGAAAAATAATCGTGATGTGATCGCTCTATTTTATCGATGACATCTTAAAATTACATCTTACATCTCCCCGACGGATATGTGTAGCTCATCAGCCTACTGGAGGAAATTCACCAAGACCGCTCTCAGAAGTTATTACGCTACCCCTTGTTCATTTATCGGGAATAGCGTTGTGGTTTTGTCAGGATGTCAAACAGCCGTCTGAAGGTCTGGTCTATGGACGGTCGGCTTCGGGGAAAGAAATATTGTCTCTTGCAACAGCTGTCCCTGAGCAGTCATGATCCTTGGACCTAGATCGATTTGTCACTATCGTTGTGAGTGCTCGTTGGTGGGAAGGAATTGACACAATTGGGATATTTCGGTCCCAAAGGGACTGGTCATGAAGCATTAGTCAGCCTGCCGCTGTACCATAGAAACCAGGATTTCCAGCAAGGTGAGGCTGGAATTACTTTATTTGTGTTGGTTTAGGTGCTTTTTAAGACGATCTTTTCCCCTGTTCCTCTTAATAATAATTCCAGTGATTACGAATTTCATAACTGAATACAAAGTAATTAGTTGCCTCCAAATCTAGTAGTTAGCACAAGTGAAGTGCTATAAACTGATAACGCGGCAGTATTCTGAAGCTGTTGATAATAATTCTAACAGCTGTTAGCAATGACTGTGAGATCACCAGAAATTTGGATTTGACAATTAATCCCAGACTTCTTATCCGGCCATAAACTTTATATCATTTTTAGTAGAAGTATGTTAAAAATTAGATTTGATTCTATGTCACCACCCTTGTCATGTATAAAACACTACCGTCACCAAAACATAAAAATATTGTAGATATTATAAATACAACCACAGAGACCCTCTAAAGACCACAGAATATGCCCCAGATGGCAGAAGACCTAGGAGCAGCCCCAGGATATCCTACCTTCACTTTTAATTATGGTGATCTGCTATCTATTATAAAAAATAAAAAAAACTAACCATGATATATAATAACACTCGCTTAAAAAATATTTAATTTAATGTTCCTAATCAAAATATTCTATCAAAAACTGTTACATTCAGATTAATGTAACACGTTTGAATCGTGAGTTAATAAAATATCCAATATTACTAATCAGATAATATAATGTCAAACAGAATATTTAATACAATATCATAGTGATGAAATATTACACTACCATGTTCCTAAAGTGCAAGTGCATTGTGTCTCGAGATTATTTGGAAGGGGATAATATGTAATTACCTCATTATTCGTAATTTTTTTCTCACATTTATATGAATTTTCCGGACGAACTTCCTATAAATAATAAACAAAAGAATTAAGAAATTCTCATCCACATTTTCGGACTTGGGCTGGGAAGTTCTGAGTCCATTGTCTTACCCACAGAGCTACATTTCTCTTCTAATTTTATAATATTGAAAAACGTTATAAAAATTTATTGATTATTAATTTAGAAAATAGTACTACTTTTATTAAGTATTAATTTTACTTCCTATGTCTATATTTGTTTAAATATTAAGATTATTCATATCTCATTTATAAAATTAACTTCGTTTTCTGGCTTGATTGAGGATTTCAGAGTGAATATTTATTGATATAATCATTCCTTTATTGAATGATGTTATATCGAATATGATTGCGTAATAAAGGTTTTTCTTAAATATTTAAGAATTTATTTTAGCAGAATTGGTATTTAAATAAATAGAAGAACCATCATGTAACAAGATATATAACTAAATATTAAAATTTATCGATATTAGTATTACGAGCTTGTATTCAAATTTATTTTCAGTAATAATCCATAATAACTCCATCATAAATAATAAAAATAATCTGAAGAGGAAAATTGAACAATTTCAGAATTATTAATGTTTAGATAAATAATTAATTAACTGTGTATAAGACGAAACAATTGATTGGAATCGAAATTTTTCTAATCGATACAGAGTAATTCAATGTATTTAAGAATAATGTATGGCTTGCAAACATTTTTTTTTTTATTTAATTACTGTCACATTAATCTCATCTTTTATGATTTAAAAAAATTCATTTTTTTTTTATTAAACCAATATGATACAATTTATTTAATAAATATCTGAGTATATTAATATCTATTTATTCATTAATCTTAAATGATTTATACATAAATGAATTTATTATCCTTATCTTGTTAATATGCTTCACTTTTCATTTCTGACGCAATCACCTTCCCGTAGTCTAGTTAATATCGGCATTTAAAGAGTAAAAAAGATTAATTAAAGAAGTAAAGCTATAACTGTAATCTCAAGTTTTTTTATTACTGTATAGATATTAAACAATATAATTTTGAATGTATAAATGGTGCCATGAAAAATTAAAAAGAGCTGTGATAAAAACGTTGACCCGAGTTTTATTGTAAAGAATTCAAACATTTAAATGAAAGATTATATAATAACCAATTACTGTTATGCTAGTGAAATTTATAGAAATTTTTTTTATTATTCTATGATTTGATAATGTTTTTAAATTTATTTTTACCTTCTTCCTGAATCGTTGAACTCCGGTTAAGTAAGACATACACATAGTTTTTAAAATAAGTACGCATGAATAAAATGCGTAACCCGCGAAGACCGGATTCGAGGGTGTCAATAAATTGGGAGACTCCATTAGTAGATAGGTAAGTTCCTAGCCTGAAGAAGGTCTTTTAGCGACTGGCAGAATTGAACTTATCGATTTGTCCGACGAATGTTCATAAATAAGAAGGAGAAATGGTTGAGACTTTTATTTATTAATTCCTCGTTGTTTATTAACAATGGCGAGTCCAAGGGTCTAATGTGCAGAGGCGTTTGTAGCCAGCAACACGTTAAATTGATCGCCCTCGTCTGGGCTAAAAGTTATTAATGATTAGTTTATGTTATTTTTTTAGTTTTTCCCTCATTTTTACCAATATCTAGGTATTAAAAACCTATATTATATTTTTAAAAACCTTTATAAACCAATCCTTTTAAAAAATAATATGGGAAGGGTTACTGAACCCGCGGTCTGGTTCGGTAAATTTGGTTTGTATTAAAGATCCTATTTTTTAATTACGTTGTAGCCAACATTATATTATATTCATACAAATATGGACGGACACTAAGTTATATACACTTGTAGTCGGATACCTCGTTTTTTACTAGAAATAAAATCTTTTTAAAAACATCCATCATCAATTACTTACATGATATTTAAGTAAAAATGGTTGACTAAATACATCTTTGAAGAGTGTGAAATCGTCAGGGGATGTAGCCAATTAATTACACAAAATAAGATGGACTTAAATAGTATCGCGATACGATAGATTGTATCGTGACGGTCTAGAACTGTCGCGATACATTGTCACGCGTCCACACCTAGCGCACTAGAGGATTCAAGCCAGTGGACTAAAAAAATCGACGCGATGTCCCAACAAATTGCTTGTAACTTGTGCTTAAATAATATAAGGTTAATTAAAAAGAAAAAGTGTAACCCTAAACGTTACTGGAGGAGAACACTATTTCTGGTGGGATAACTATGGCTCTGAATCTATTAGAAAAATTGAAATTAGAAGATGAGATGGGATTCAGAAATTTTCTTCGAATGAGCCCTGTCGATTTCGAAACTCTTCTGCAAATGATTGGAGGAATTATTTACAAAAAATAACACTGTATTTAGAGAAACTATTCCAGCCTCAGTTAGGGTGAATAATAATAATATATAATAGAGGTTCGTACCCAAACCAACTACACTTTTAGGGGAAAAACTGGTTCTTCTTGACTCGGTTAATTTTTTGTGTTCTCGCCTAAACTGTGATTTTAGGTTATGGATTTCTTTCTCCATATCATGATATGACATGTAATATTTTTAGGAGAGTTGCTCCAACTCATCCCTTCTTTAATTTCTGTTTTTATAATCTACAGCTGTCACATCCCAAAGGCAAGGGAGCGCTTGAAAATTTTCAATTAAACAAAGCTACCTCCTTGGCGGCAAGGTATGAACTGGAGCTCGTGTCTCGGAACAAGTGCAGACTACGAAAAGTTGCGTAACATTGCATCATGTTCCCCGTTTTGGCCAGAGTTCTGAGACCCGATGCTTTTGTATGGCGACAGTTCCGGAACACCAGAAAAGTGTCCCCATACATACTGAGACTTGTCCCGCGACACGTGTTCTGTGACTTTGTTGCTAGGTGTGTAGTAGGCTTTAGTTTATTGTTGTCAGTTGAGGTTGGACTCTTGAATCCTATGCCCTGAAGATGGCCTAAAAATTAGATTGAAACGTAGGTTCAAATGAAATAAGTCTATCTTATTTATTTATTTTATTCCTAACTACTTTTAATTCATAAAATTTTAACTATATTTGATTTTTTAAAAGCTCAATTGTTTCACTAATGTGATTTATTTCAATTTTTTTTTATTCATTTGGTGCTTTTAGATTATCTTCTTATTCTTGATATTTTTTTTAAGCTCAGCTAATATTGTTTGTAACATTACTGCGTTTTCATCTGATAAAATACTGCCATTAACGTAACTAGAGTTGACTCATGGGGGGGAGTTAACCCCACCCGTCAACCACTCCAACATATTACTCCCTTCAAGAACGATGCCTCGTAATATAGGTATAATTTATATTATACTATAATCATGTAGCTTCAAATTAAATAAATAGATTATAATTTTTTATAAATGTTATTTATTTTATAAAAACAGTTTATTCATTAAAATAACGGTGTTTGCACTTTCTTTGTTGTCTTTTTGACATCATTGACTCTTACTTCTGTAATCCCACAATAATAACTTTGAAAAAGTAAAATCCTTCAAATTTTTATTTCTTTTAAATTGTTACATTTTTTTAAAATTTCTTCTAAGCAATGGGGGGATTACATCCCCAATAACTTCCCCCCCCCTCGTTACGCCTATGAATACTGCTATCATTAATAAAATTATAACACAATGATCGATAATTTATTTAGTTCTCTCCTGATCCTGACTAAAAAAATATTTAAATCCAAATGAATTAATTAAACAGTCAATGTTTCCATAATTCTGACATTATCCAGAAAAAAACAAATCAATACCTCTATAATGAAGACAAAAACAGCTAATTTCAACTTGAAGCAATCTGTGCTTTCCCAATGTATAAATTATTAAAGACTAGCTTATGCCCGCGGCTTCGCTGGCGTAGAATTGGTCTGCCACATAAAATTTCGGGCGCACATGACGCCGTGCCTCCGCATAATCTGCCCTTGCTGTAGCCTATGATGTATAACCTATTTTACTCAAAAAGTTTCATCCAAATCCGTTCAGTAGTTTTTTTAATGAGTAACAAACATAATATAATACAAACATTCGCTTCTATAATATTAGTAGGATATCAAAACAATAGTTTCACTCATGTTCTTTCAGTTATTTTAACAACTATTATCATGTGATTTGCTTTTAATTGTGTATTATAATGGATTCTCCACAGTACCTAAAAAAATGTAGGGGGGAGCACGTGCCCCCGTGCGCCCCCCCCCTAAATCCTCGCTTGCTGTAGCCCATGTGTTATTCTGATGCATAACCTATACTACTGTAAAGTTTCATCCAAATCCGTTCAGTAGTTTTTGCCTGAAAGAGAGACAAATATACAAACTTTCACATTTATAATATTACGTGTCAAAACAAATAGTTTCACTCATGTTCTTTCTGTTATTTTAACAACTATGATTATGTGACTTTCCTTTAATTATGTACTATAATGGATTCTCCATAGTACCTAAAAAACTGTCGGGGGGAGGGAGGAGGGACGTGCCCCCCGTGCCCCCCCCTAAATCCTCGCTTGCTGTACCCTATGTGTTATTCTGATGTATAGCCTATATTACTGTAAAGTTTCATCCAAATCCGTTCAGTAGTTTTTGCGTGAAAGAGAGACAAACATACAAACTTTCACATTTATAATATTAGTAGGATATCAAAACAAATAGTTTCACTCATGTTATTTCTGCTATTTTAACAACTATTGTCATGTGATTTGCTTTTAATTGTGTATTATAATGGATTCCCCACAGTACCTAAAAAACTGTAGGGGGAGCACGTGCCCCGTGCGCCCCCCCTAAATCCTCGCTTGCTGTAGCCTATCTGTTATTCTGATGTATAACCTATATTACTGTAAAGTTTCATCCAAAGTAGTTTTTGCGTGAAAGAGAGACAAACATACAAACTTTCACATTTATAATATTAGTAAGAAGCATAGAAGGAACCTTCCTGTTTTTGCTGGAATAAGAATTTGTTTATTTCATTTCTCTCCTGGTCCTGGCGATATAAAAGACTAATTTATTAATCTTAGGGCATTCGTTTTATTAAAAATTTAACGTTTGTTTAATTTTTTAAACAAATAATAGAAATATCTGCCTGTATAAAAACCAAAGATCTTCATGGTCTGTGAAGCCAACTGTAAATTTATTATTTTATTGGAAATTAATCAATTTTAGTAATCTGAATGCACTAAGATTTTTAAAATGCAAAAATATTTAGTGCATGTAGCATTTTAATAACATAAAAGAACTATTTTTTCAGTGAAACTTAGTTTAAATTTATTTTGTTAGTATACATATTTTGATTTCTATGTTTCAATTACTATTACTACTTAAGTTAGAGAAGAATTGGTTGACTGTAACTTCTAATGTAAGGAAGAAATAGTTGTGGGTGCAGTCAATAAAAACAAATTGGGAAATCCATCTATATTCGCTAAAAATAGGCAACGAAGCCAAGAACACTTTAATAGTTCCGATAACGTCTAAGATAACGTAGGGGTCGCCACTTGAATAACGTCTAAGGCAGTTTTATGGTTTTAAAACATATTTACTTGATATTTTTTCCATTTTTTTTCTGCGAATTAGCAAAGTTTGATTTTTTTGTCAATTTTTCAATCAGTAATTGTGAATGAAAACGCCTTGGCTTTCAGCTCTTATTGAAATCATGTCGAAGTTCTATTTGGTTATTGGCGAGTGAAACGATGAAGGAGTTATTCCAATAACGGGCTCGTTCTGGTAACAAGTTATCACAGTAACCGTTATTTTCCAATATTACGTTATTTTAGACTGTTACGTTATTTTGGCCCCACCACTGGCCATTGGCCGCTAACCTTTAAAAGTTTATTTAGTCCACTCCTCTATGATATATATCAATATTGATTTTTAACTTATTGTTTTTTTTTAATTACATGGCTAAGACAAGTTACCGTAGTTTAAAGAAACAGGAGCGATCCAAAGTCAAGCTGAAAGAAACCAAAACACTTTTACCTAAAGGTCAAAATGTAACAGACACTAATTTCAAAGTAAAAAAAGTTGTTATTCGTGATCAAGTACATCAGCACAAAGATGGGGAGGTCTTAAATAAAAAGAATTTAAGCTGTCAGGTAAGGATTTGCATTAATAAGCATTTATTTTTGTTTAAGTTATGAAGTTACAAGTGCATCTGAATGGTCAAAAAAGGTTTGTAGCTAACTTCGAGCTGTGGTTTTTGTAGTTTGGAATTCTTCCTGTCGAATCTACACTTTTTTTCAAGTGAACCGGGCGTTAAACTGATGTAAAACTTAAGTAAGAATTTGAACGTGAGGTTGGACCTTGGATAAGAAAAAAACTCACGACTCAAAGCTGGCAGCTGGAGGCAGAAGCATAAAACATAAAAGAAAAAAAAAGAAGAACGCCTAATGGCGTGAATAACTATATGGGGGCGGCACGTGCCCCCGGGCACCTCCTTAAATCTGCCCTTGCTGTAGCCTATGTGTTATTCTGATGTATAACCTATATTACTGTAAAGTTGCATCCAAATCCGTTCATCAGTTTTTGCGTGAAAGAGAGACAAACATACAAACTTTCACATTTGTAATATTAGTAAGATTTTGTAATTAATTTGTCCTCTGATAAAGGTGAATTGAGTTTAATTTTCCATAACAGCATGATAGTGTTAGTATTAAAATACTAACACTGTATTCAGAAAATTAGAAATGAACTTACATTAAAAATAATTGAAGTCCTCTCCACTGTTAAACTCAACCAATCTCATGTTAATTACAAGTTTTAATTATTCATTATGATTTTAGGAGTTAATCAGTAGATTATCTCATCACAATGTTGGCTTGAAAATTGACGCTTTATCTGGTTTAAAAGAGTTGTTAACACAATATTCTAAGAATATTATAGAATCCAATCTTGCTAATTTGGTCGAATCAATCTCAAAACTTACCCTCAATGATTCAAGTGTCATTAGGAAAGATGCCAATAAATTATTAGCAACTATATTGTCTCAGGTAATACTATTTTAAATGTTTTAAATCATTGTTAAATGATATGCTGTTCTAGTTTATGAATATTTTTAATCATATGGTTTTTAATTCTCGATAGGTTCCCGTGAATCAGGTAGCACCGCTATTTCCTTTATTGAGCTCTTACTTGATATGTGGTTTAACCCACATTGATACTGCTATCAGAGAAGATTCATTGTTTCTGCTTGATGCATTGTTGAAACATATTCCGGAACATTGTGCGAATGCTGCTTCCAAACTCCTTCCTGTTTGCCTCGATCTTTTATCTACTGGAAGCAGTGGTCCAAGAACATTATCATTGAATTTAGAGTCCAAATTTACTTCAGGAAAGTGGAGGGTGAATGTCCTCGCTCGTATTGCTGCCTTATTACAATCATTTCTCAACTCTACTAAAGGTAAATTATTATTATTTTTTTTTTTTTGAGTTGTATGTAAGATGGTGCTGATCACAGTTCAATTTATGATTAACATATCAACTACCTCAAAGCTTATAGCACTTTTCATAATGACCTGTAAAACTAATGATTTTTTATTTATTTTCAGACAGTGAAATAAAGCATTCAACAATGAAGGTGATTAATTACAATGAAAGCTGTCCTCACAATTATCTATGTTTAGTTGATGGAAATTTAAATTACAATTACAATGAAAATAGAATATTGTTTAAGCCATCTGTTCAGTTATCTGATGCAATTGAAGAATTTAGTATGAAGGTTAGTAGGTTCAAGCTATGCCGTCCTTCGGAAGGGACGTTAAACGTGGGTCCTGAGCCTGTACGATGTCAGGTACCCGTTAAAAATCCTTACCCTAATTAAACTAATTAAACCTAATTAAATTAAATTAATGGATAGGCAAAATTTAGAGCTCCCACTGCAGCATCGTCCGATTAGCCATAGCAGCATAAAGTGACATTAAATGAACAAACAAACAAACAGTAGGTTCAAGAAATCCTAATGTTCTTGATACAATAAATGTTAATTGATCTAGTTGATATTCTATAAAATCTAAATACTGGTACAAATATTTTTCATTTAAAATAAAAATTTGATCTAAATTTTGCCCTTTGAATTCTGATATCAGCGTCATGTCTATTTAGAAGTTATTGTCTTTGCTGCATTGTTTTATTTGAGTTTTTGTAATATTTATATTTAATTAATAATCCAAATTATTATAATATTAGAATTTTCTTACAGTGATATTCCTATAGTTTGTTGCCTTAGTGATACAAAAATGTATTTAAAAAATTGACTTCTTTGAATTATGTACGGTATGCAACACTTTTTTGGGGTCACAAGATCTTATTATGTCATTGTTCATTCCTTCGCTGGAAATAAGTTTTTTTGTTTTCACTCATAAATCACTATTTCATCACTGTTGCTAAGGCGACAAGTTTTAACAATATATTTAGACATAATAGGTTAGGTTTTATTGCTTATAGACACACAACATCTATTTTGCATATATAGATATAAACATATAGATATTATATGTTATATGCAATATATTATATGTTAAATAACTTAGATATAATATTTTTCTATCTTATATTTATAGTATTTTTTTGTTCAAACTGTATTCTTCATAAGTTTCGTCCATTTTCAGGATTTTGTTGAAGCATTGATACCCTTACTATTTGAAGCATTCATTGAATTAGTGCCAGTTGAAAAAAATGCTACAAGAACTAATACTAGTAAGTTTCAATTATTAAATTAAGTTATTCTCAATCTTTTAAGGCCTTTAGGTACACACTGGATATCGTTTACACATCGGATAATGATCGCGAAGAGGCTTGTTGATTTTTCTCTAATAGCCAATAATTATTGCACCGTTACCAATAATGATACCAATACCAATGGTGAAAGAGGTAAAATTCTGTTGATTTAGAAAAGATATTATTATTATTATTTGATGTACTGACAATAATTACATGTAAAAAAGTTTTGTGAAGAACTCAGCCTTCCTGTGCATTTCCATTGAAATTGTGTGCTTTAATGCTCCTTTTCCATTGCCAAATTGTTTTGTGGTTTATTGATTTAATGTCATTTTATGCTTATATGGTTAATTGTACGATTCTGGAGTGGGATTCACTACCTTTGCCTATCCAGTTATAATAGGATGACGAGTACATGACAACACTCAGTGCCTCCAATTTGCATCCCTTCCAAAGTACGATATAACTAAGGATTTTTTTATCCCTTAAAATATTCCTGTAGCCATCCGATGGGCTGCGAACCCACTATCTTGGGCCTAGTAGATTGTTATGTGGCATAGTAGATCCTAACTACTGGACCATAGGTGACTCCGAATTGTTATAACATATGTTTTTACATCCTAACCTTTTTAAAAACGAGTTGCTATGACCAATGTTATATCTCTCAGAATTATATATAACAGGTACTCTGAGTTGAGGTAGTCTGATTATTTATTCCAATGAAACCCATTCAGTTTTATAATTTTATTATAAAATATTTTTATAATCTTATATCCAGTTTTATATAATCATTGGAATAATAAAATTTTTACCTATTTGTTAATTATTATTATATATTTTATTACTTTTTTTTTTCAGCCACCAATATTTCTCTTGAAGTCGCAATGCTTCTAAAAAATATAACTAACATTATCCATATTTTATGGAATTTATGCAGTTCTTCTAGTCGATGGTATGAGGAGGTAAGTTAGTTCTTAATGCATCACAGATAAATAAACTTAAGACTGCTAGGTCAATTGAAGATAATAATTATTTTTTCTTTCAGAAAGAATGGATGAAAAACAAGTTCGGAAAGTCATTTCTTTATGCTCTTATCGAGGGAAGATATCCTTATGCTCTGGTCATTTCAAAAGAAGAAATGAAAAAGAAGAAAAAAACAAATAATACTACTGAATTTAATGAACTTCCATCAGACCTCACACAAAATATATTACTTGCGAAGTTGTTGATTTCTTTAACTGAATCAAAATATTGGCAACCAGCAATAGTATATTTGAAAGGTGTGTAATCGCTTTTTTTTTTATATCATTACCAATTTTGTATTTATTTATAATTAAACAAGAAATGAAATTTCTCCCTCTATCGAGGCTTAAAAAATTTGAGTGAATAAATTATCGACATTTATTTAAATTTTGTTTGTATTATTTAAGGTTGCCTGAGAATGTCTGAAACATTTTCTGTAGATGAATGTTCTCATCTGATATCTTGTTTCTTTGAAATCTGCCGAAGCTGCACTGTTAACAGTCAAGATTTTTTGGCTGCTTTACAAGGACTCAGTAACAGTAAAAATAATTATTTGTCCTCTCTAGCTTTCAAAGCGCTATATAATATTGCAATTGATAATAATTTATCACATCTTCACAAGTAAGTAATATAAGAGCTAAATTAAAACTGCTATTTATTATCTTTATTAATATTATTTGTTTTGTTTTTCTCAAAATAGGACTTTGAAATTAAGTCTTAAAGCCATAATAAAAAAAAAAAAAAAAAAAAAAAAAAAAAAAAAAAAAAAAAAAAAATTATTTGTGTTTATATTACATAGATTGGTTCAGATGTTGAATATTTGAAAATATGAAAATGAGTCAGATTTTAACCTGTATCAAATGGGTCATTATCTTAAGATATGTAGATTTCACTTCTTACATTTTCAATAATAAAAAATCATAATTTCTAGTGCCGAAAAAGCATACTTACTTAGTGGCGTAATACATTCATTTTTCACAAAGTGGCCACATAGCAGTACCTTTAAAAATGTTAAAAAGAGGAAGTGATGGAATGAGGGAGTGAAATTTTTATTATTACTTTAATTCGTTTAAATATGAAAAAGAGCATGAAAGCAAAAATCTCAAGTATGTACTATGGAAAGATAAAGGTCTAGTAAAAAAGTTACTTTATAGCTCACAGTTTTTTTTTTGAAGTGAGGGAATGAAATGGTTAATGACCCCCTCCAAAGATGGTTAGTTTCCCCACAAAGATTGCCCCTGCAGAACTGAAGAAAGTGCTTTAGCATCTGGCTGGCAATCTGGGACAATCCTAGAATCTATCTACCTTCGTTTCAAATTACAGCCATCTAGTCATGTTACCCTGCAAGTAGCGTCTTTGTGAGGGAATGAAGGAAAAACGTCTGGACATACAGTTTTTATTTTATTTCTTTTTACTTACTAAAATAAATAATGAGGCATATTTTTTAAAGGAATCCTTTGGTAATACCCGACTAAATCGATTAGTAAATTGAAACATACAATCAATTGTAGAAATGAATATGAATTTTTAAAGTGCTTTACCTGGTAAGCTAATGACATTGTAAGGGAGTGAAAAAATTACCAAAAAAAAATTAATTTTTTATATACTTATAAGTTTGAAGGTAAAATATAATCTACATGGTAGAACAAAAGGAGTGGAATAGTTCTTATTTTATTAGAATGGCAGGCACTCACATAACAGGTTATATTTCTACAGGATATACGGTATGCATATTTTCAGATAATGACAATAATGCATTTATTTAAAATAATGTCATATGCTCCTTTGAAAACTAGAAATGTTAAAATATGATTTTATGAATTATTTTTTTCAGTGATGTAAATTTTATATCATGGTTGGATTCCTTACCAGAAAAACTAACGAAACCATCAATTTCATCCAAAGTTTTGGATATGATTTATGATATTGCCAGAAGAAATTTCTCTACTTTTTCGACCTCTTTGGATGGCCTGATTGAAGTTATTTTAGGTAATTTCTCAAATTATTAACCTTTTGATGTACTTCCTGATGATGCCTCAATTGGCGAAATGTTGACTGGTTAGTTTTTCCCTGTATTTTAGATACACAAAAAATAGCTTTTTTTTTTCCTATCGCATACAAATTTTTAATTTATGTATCTTTTAGACATTTAATAATTAGTATTTATCAGAGGAATAAAATCTTCCAATCTACCACGGACATTCCTTTATTTGTTTCACTTAGATTATTCCATAACCTTTTGGGATACTGGAAATTTCTGTAAGTTCTAATTTACAAATTCAACAATTAGAAATATTCTTCTTTTGTGGCTCTACAGCCCATCAATGAACCTTGGCCTCGTCGATATGTTTCTGCGAGGCCTCCCTGTTTAGTGCAGGGGCCTTCCGATTCCAGACGTTTAATAGGCTCCTGGAGTCCTCACTGACCACATCCAGCCATCACAGCTTTGGTCAACCTACCTTCTTGTACGCTGTAAGTTTTCTTCAATTACTGATCTGGGTTCTTTGACACTTTTCATTCTGCCCACGACAACTTACTTTGAGCTTTATTACTTTGACTACGTCCTGGGTCTAGAATTGGCTTGCTATTAGAATATACAGAGGGAATAAGTGACATGGAGCCACCAGATGAAGAACTAAGTTGTACTAAGTAATTACATAAACCCTAACATCATAATTACATGCTATATTTGCACTAATCTTATATATTATTCTTTAATACCTTGATTGTTGAATGATAATGAATAAAGCTATATTGTAATGGTTGGTTGGTTTTTTTGTTTGTTTATTTAATGCCACATTAACCTGCTATCGCTAATTGGATGATGCTACAGTGGGAGCTCTAAATTTTGCCTATCCAGGTTTAATTAGGATAGCGATCTAATGAGTACCTGACACTGAACAGGGTCAGAACCCCCGTGTTACTTCCCTTCCGAAGGACGACATAACCAAGCATTTTTATTCCCTTTAAAAAAACCCTAGGGCCACCTGCCGGGCTATGAACCTGCGAGTAGGTTGTTATGCTAACCACTACACTACAGTTCACCCCTATATCGTGATGTAATAGCAGAATTTATTATTTGAACCTTACTTCTTCCAATTGAATAACCAGATTTTTTTAAATAATATTAATGTTGTTTTGTTTTTTTCAGATAACTTAGCTCTTTTGAAAATTGATGGGACATCAGTCGAAGAAGGAAAATTGAAAGTAGCCCAGTTATTGTACTGGGTAAAGGATTGGGACGCAGAAATGATAGAATCCATAAAGAACGGTCTAAATGTGAACTTCTGGGGCGATTCCATTTCTAATCAAATAAGGGACATTCTTATACTAAAGTAATAATTTTAAATAGATAATTTATTTTAAGAACAAATGTGTCCATATATGCATACATATATATATATATATATATATATATATATATATATATATATATATATATATATATATATATATATAGATATATATAAAAGGAAGAAAATGGTCCAGGTGGAGGTCAAAATTTTGACCTCAATGGACTATTTTCTTCTTCTTATTACTTTATCATATTTCTACATTTCCAAAAGTTTTTATTTTTAATTAAAATATTTACTATTTCATTTTCATCATTTATAAATAAATAAATAAATAAAACAACAAACAAGCCTGTACCACTACAACCCATTAAAGGTCTGGGATTTACAAGATGGTAGGGACTGTACTGTTTCTTCGGCAACGGTTGTGGAGGGAGGTGATTTGTCCTAGATCATATGCTCAACTGCCAGATTTTTCGCTTTTATTTTGGGTACCCAAATCCCATAGGGTCCATCTCTGGCCGCTAACAGATTAAAAAAAAACTGCACAGCAGATGGGATTTAAACTCAGAACCTTCGGCAAGATGACTACCGCTGAGCCACTCTGTCTCCATCATTTATATGTATAGCCTGATTTTCATTACATCATTGCCAGTTCCAATAAAGGTTAAAATACTGTTATATAATATTTTCATCTGCTTATTTAAAAAAAAAGGTCTTATAAATTTTTGGAATCATATTTTATGTTAGGTATACCAGCAAAGTCTTACTATCAAATACGAAACACCCTTTCTGTTTCCCCCCTGATGTTAAAAAATGTCTTAATTAAATTCATAATTTTAGATAAATAACTTAAATTAGTAATGAACATTTACCAACTTTTTTCTTTCTTTCAGGAATCATCTTTCTGACTGAATGCCTTTAATGGATCATTTTTGTACATATTGTATATTTTGTAAATATAATTAGTAAATAAACCATGATTTTTACCATTCATAAAACATTTCCTATCCATTATGTAAAAGATAAGAATTATTATACTTGTTTTAATTCCTAAATAATTATACTATAGTAAAATGCTTTTCTATTATATGAAAACACTATATTTTTTCCCATATCTATCATATAAATGGCCGAGAACCTTTAAATTTATTAGCAAGCATCATCCTGGATTGACCTGTGATTTCGGTTTCCAAATTTGAAAATAAATAAATAAATTAACTCAGAGAATCCATAGTATCATGTAGCAGTAGCTTTGTTTAATAGTATGTATTATAGTGGTATCTGTTCTGCAGGTTGTCGCTTCGAGTTGAATTACTACAAGTTTTAACTCTTTATTCCTTTCCCTTTTAATATTTTCCAAAAATACAAGTTATTGTGAGTTTTAGTATGGAAAAGAGAATGTAATTTGGGAAATGAGATGGATCCAATAGGATCAAGGACAATTTTTAAAAAATAAATAATTTTTTGTAATAACTTCTATAATCACAAGCTTTAAGAGCTATACATTCTGGCAATGTGAGGTTGCTATATTATCCTCTTTCTGAGTATTACTGAGTGATTGCCGGTTTTGTCCAGAGGGATAATTATTGTATCCTTGATCAGTATCAAAACTTAAAGTTCCAATGGAGTTGTATCAATCACAAATTCTTGTTATCTGAACATACTAGACTGAAACGACAAGAAACTGCTTGTAGTTTCAGTCTACTTTAACACTTATTAGACAAACATTCTAAGCTCCCAATTTATTATAAAAAAATCATATACATTATAAGGACCTTTTTGGACTTACAGAGTTGAGCTTTGGAACTCCACTAAGCCATCGAATTCCTCTCGTATCCTTACAATCTAAAATCCTCAATGCTCCTTATTTTGTTAAGAATAAAATCATCAATAACATCCTGTTTGTTGCTGATTTAGTCTGAATACATTATCAATCCTTTCATGACAAACTTTATTTAACATAGAATATTTATTGTCTTCTAATGAATGATAAATAGTAGTCAATAATAAACCTCCAAACTTAAAAACATTTTAATTAATATGTTCAACAACTCATGTTAGATTAAAAAAAAAATGGTTATTTTAACTTAATTAAATTTTTCATACATTACAAAAATTTTCTTATGAAATTAAATAAACAATACTCATACCTTTTTACAAAATAATTATTACCATAAGCTTCAAATTGTTATACTCTTTTAAAATTAATTATGTACAAATGGTATAACACTTAAAAAAAAATACAAAATAAAAATTCACTCGTATGATGTTAACACCAAATACGGTTATTAATACAATCACTTTGAGTCTGTTTTTATCTCTCCAGTAATACATAATGAAGATATTAATTCTATCATTAAAAATTATTTATATAAACTATTAAATGAAAACAATTTATAGATTTGATGTCGCATCATGCTTACAAATCGATATAATACAGTCAATACACGAAGTATTATGTTGTGCGCCATTTCGATCGAATGACAGCATCTACAAATATCAGGTAATTTTAGGTAATGACTGAAAATTATTAAACACTGAATCAAGTGATTATAAATTTATGAATACGTAGTTTTTAAAAACAGTAATTATTTCATTTCTTATGGGAAGCAATATGTTAATTTTAAATTCAGCGATGAGCCAGTTAACTCGGCAAACCATCTTATTTGTAATCACAATTTAACTAACCTAAGGAGTACTTTTATGTTAATAGTATAGAAGACATTTTAATATTCATTTCTTACTTTCCAGTTTATGCTTTTAAAAGTATTTTTTTAAACAATTTTTTTCTTCTAAATTAATCAATGAATGAATATATACGGTTTTTCCTACAATTATATAAATATAAAAATGAAGAATAACGTATAAAACCAATAAATTAACAATAAAATTGTGGTAAGTAATATAAAGAAATAAATCTATAAACAGAGATTGGATTAATATGAAATTGCATATTTGATCAGCCTAGATATATTTCTGAGCAATTGTTTAAAATAATTTTTTATTTTTAGACCAAAGCTGGGAATTTATTTAATAAATTATTTATTATTTTATTAAAAAATACTCGAAATTAAAAAAAAATCAATACTTGAGCTCCTTAATATATTTATTTAATTATGAGTACTTTAATACTTATAAGAATATTTTGTATTTATTATTAAATAAATACTTACATTTATCAGAAACTACGAATAGGTCAAAAAATTAAAAATTATTAAAAAAATAGTTAAGGGGTCTGAGTTTTATCACTTGAAACGTATCTACGAGGATGTTAATATGAGAATAACATAAGAAAATCAAACAAAAGTTAAAAACAATTTAATTTTCAATCATAATAAATACACTACAAATAATTTAATATTTGGGCGACAATATCTTATATTTTAGCATTTTTGGCTGAATGTTATTATAAAGCTTTTATTGCACTGAAATCCACTCTCTGGCTATAAATAAAAAAAATTATAATAATCAATAAAAAATAATATGTTTTAATTAACTGATAAAACTTCACTATATACAATTTACCAAAATAGGTACATTAATTTTTAATAATTTATATATGACACATAAATATATTTATATTAACATAAATGATTTACACATTTTATTATTGAGCGATTTAACAATATTAACAAATATCGATCAAGGCTTTGTATTAGAGTAAGTTTTTTGGTTAACGGATGCGTCAACTGTCTCACCGTTTATGCACAAAGGAACCAGATTAAATCTTGCCTCGTGAAATCGATATAGTGATAACTAAATCGAGAAAAAGTTTAAATTTTTCATTTTAACTGCATCATAGAGAAGAGCAAGGCTGGTTGCTATAAGGATTAAGTTGGTCAGGTATTTTTTATTCTCACAAGCAGATGCTTAGGTATCATCTGTGTCGTGTGACTTCCAACCCTACAGGTAATTATCACAAAAATTATTTTTTAATTAGATAAATAATTGTTTCTTTACTTTACTCACATCACCCCTAGATTTTTGCTTTTATGGACCTTGCCAAGTATTTTCGTTTTGAAATCCTGTTCAGGGTCAGTAGGCTACCATGTTTGCAATGTAATATAATTTAAAAAAAAAAAACAATGGTTAAGAACCATTTAAAATTAAAATAGAGAAATATGTCTTCCCTAAATCATATTAAAAAAAGTGATTTATACTAATAATTATTTTTTTCTTTATAAGGTTTTCCAAAACCTCATTCACAATTAGCATTCAGTATAACAATCAGAATTCTTGTTCTTGCAAACCCAAAGTGGTTGAATTCAGCACATCACTTCACTTGGAGGTCTTAAAATATATTATGATATAGCCTCTTGAACGAGACCGATGTGAACCAAAGTTTTTATTAAAAATCAAAACATAAAAAATGTTGCAAACCAATCGTGCACTTCCCTATGCATTAAAATTTTAAATCTTGCATTACAGCTAATTCACATTATACAGACAAAGAAGTGAATGAATAAGGTCATATTTGATATCTTTTGCTATGCATGTCGCAGTCATGGACCTCGAACATTCCATCCCTGGAAGAAATACCACTGTCCATATTATATTATAATACCCCACAGCGGACTTTCTATATACAACTTTTTATTTACAACAATTATGCTTTTTTTCTTTTTCAAAATATTATGCATACATAAAGTCTTCAGCATTCTTTGTTATAAATTATGGACTCTCCCCTAATGCCTAAACTAAATAACTGAGGTTTTGATTATATCGATACACAACAGTCCAAATAATGTGAATTCGCCTTTAAGGTCTACAATCTTGAAAATCGTATTAGGTTGTAAAAAAACCCTTTCAACAGTACATAAAAGGTAAGAAAACAATATTATTTTTAATAGGTTCTGGTTTAACTATCACTTGGTACTCTCGACATCACAAAATGAACATTCAATATACTATTTTTAAAAAATCTAAATGTCTTTTCACCTGTAGACGGGAAACGGCCTACTATAGTCGTAAAATGTTTAATCGCTTCACTCCATCAATCAAGTCTTTCTTTTCTGATGAATGTCCTACCTCTGAAAAATGAAATAACTGCATATAATAGGAGTTTAAAAGCAATTGGTATTTTTTTTAGAATCACACTTTCACAGAGCTCCAGAAAGACACACACGCATAAGTGTGTTTGTGTTAAGAAAACTATGCCGCTTATATAAGAGTGCTTTTCTTAATTTTGTATTTGTTGTGATAGCGACAAAGCCTACTTGATATCACAGCTGTTATGATTAATGAAATATGAGAGAGTACAATTTTAATATGTGGTTATAAATTGTTTATTTAATTGTGTGTGTTGAATAAACTAAAATTAATTTCCTGAAAGATTAAAAGAAACATGAAATAAGGGCCTTAAATGCTGTTTCATAATATTTTTATGCATTGGGATAAAAAAAATAAAGACTAAATTGTGTTTCTATGGTAGAACAAAAGATTTATTTACAATATATTACAAGTCTTAAATAATTACACTGTTGTTAACAAAACATTCACACACCAGAAAAAACAAAAGACACACCATTTAAAGCCCTTACTCAATGTTTCTTTATATTTTTCAGGAGATTAATTTATAACCATACATTAAAACTGTAGTCTCTCATGTCTTTAATTATAACAGCTGTGACATCAAGAAGGCTTTGTCAGTATCACAACAAATACAAAAAATTAAGAAAAGCGCTCGCATATTAGTGACATAGTTTTTTTTTACATACAGAACCTAAAAGTCCACTACTAGAAATATTAATTAAAAAATGAAAGTATAAAATCTGACTTACGTAATTGTTTTCTTTTCGACATTCTTTGGTTCAGGTCGAGCTCTATTAAGGACCTTCAAGAAGTCAGAAGTTTTAGCTCTCATTCTGGAATGTATATAGGCTTTAGAACATTTAATGTGGTAATGCAAATAATCCCTGAACATGTGAATGAGGTTAATAGTGTTGTCTCTTGCATCTCTATTTGTGTGTCTAGGAAATAAAACTAAAAAAGAACAAAAAACAAACAAAAACTATTAATTATTGAAAAAAAAATAATATTAAATTATAAAAGAATATACAATTTTCGTGGATACCCTATGACTTTAATGTACCTCTATTAACCTAAAAATCGGAGGATTAAAAATTGATCTTGAATAAAATTAAAATTTGAGTGTATTGCATCAAGAATATCAACTGGAATAATTATTTATTCGATGAAGAAAATGGTTCAGGTGGAGGTAAGAAAAATTTTCTTAAATAGTGAGAACTGTTTATTGGAAAGCTAACATTTCGACCCACATTTGCAGGTCTTCTTCAGGGCTTATAATGGGGTCAAGGATTGAGGGTAAACCGGCATAGCCACACTTGTGGACTTATATATCGGAGTCTATCCTACACTTTAAATATTATGACCTGAAATGTGTGTCCAAACGCTGATTTCCAATAAGTAGTTTCTTATGATTTGGGAATTTATTTTGACCTCAACCCAGACCATTTTCTCAATCATCAAATTTATTGAATTAGTTTTTATTTCTTATTAAAAAATTCAGCGATATTATATTTATAAAGGCCCAAGGTGACAAAAAAAAAAAAAAAAAGTTAACTAAAATAAGTACTGTCTTTTTGGCAAAAAGTAAAAATGAACATGGGAATAGACAAAATTGTAAAATAATATTTTGTACAATGTCAGTCATGCTGATTTCAGTTCCTGGTTAAGATTTTCAAGATTAGTTAAATTAGAGATAGATCGAACAAGCAATGGACTATAAGATATATGTACAAATATTAGCAGTCACTATAACAAAAAAAACCGGTAACATTATTAAATAACAAAGTAATTGGGAAAGATTACTAATATATAATATTAATTACAATATGATGCTTACCAAACGTAACATATCCAATATTCTCTCCTACTACTGCATCGGTATTATAAAGTTCCAATGGTGGTTCTTTATGACTGAACAGAACTTGTGGCGCTGTATGACTCGCACGCCTTCCTTCTTTAAATTCTTGCATAAATACTTTACCTATCACAACATCATCTTCATCTTTGAATATGGTACTAAAAACAACAGTCACTCTGTCCGATTTGGCTTCTACGTACCTGAATGAGAACAAATAAATTATTTTACATTTACAGCAAAGTTCCAGTAATTTATGTTTTGTACAAGAATAGCTAATAGTAGAAAAATAACTAGTCCAACTTTCGAAATTTTAGTTTTTAAAACTTCTACCAGAGACAAAAGCATCATTTATTACAGAAAGGACACTTGTCTGAAAGAAAGTCTTTTCAACACCTTCAATATTTTGTTTACTGCAGATAGGATACTAGCCCAAAACAAGATTCTCTTTCTTATCTCTCTCTTATATTTAAAAAGTGGACTTGTTCCTTTTTTGCAGTTAGCGATTTATACGATATCAGCTTAAACAAAATTATGCTCCTACACTACACCTATACTAACATTTTCTAAAATATAAATTCATCAGAGTTAATTAATCTATTGGTGAATCAATAAATGATATTTAGTTTACTAAACATGTTTAAATATCGTTGATTCAAAGCCGAAGTGGTATACATACAAATCTTGCTACATAGGATTTATATTCCATAGTTTAATATAGGTACCCTTAACAGTACTAAAATTATATAACTGAATATGTTATATCAGTAATCAAGTATCAAAAATACAATCAACTTCGACGAAACCAACATTCTCAGTTACACAAATTTTTGGATTATCAACTTTGGGTTTATAAATACAATAAAATCCTTCAAAGAGTTTAAATAGAAATGGTAGAACTATCTTGCAAATATCTGCTTTGGATTTTAACATTTTAACTAACTGCTTTAGATCAACTTCAAAATTAGAATTTATATTCATACTCAGTTTAAAATTTATATTTGTTACTACTTAAACTTAATATACAAAATTATAATTGTTGTCAACTACCCTTATTAGTAATTAACTTCCCTAAATACTTAAGTCCCAAATTATTATAAATATCATCTAGCTTTTTCCAATGATGATAAATTAAAGTTACTTTTCGAAAGAAATCATAAACAAAATTCGTATCATTATAAATCGCAGAAGCACTAGGTACCTTTACGTCAACATCATGATGAAGTCTAGAAACTAGTGCACTGAGAAAACAAAATACACGAATCTATATCTTATAGATAAGGATATAGCCAATGACTCACTTTATTCCCCACCCATTGAGTACTACCACACCCTTTAACTTGAACCATAAACATAAAGATACATTAAAATACATACATAGTCTCTTCATTTCTATAATTAATAACAGCCCTCTTAAGCCCTTCACTGAAATCGCCTTTCTCTTGAAAATCAAAATATTTTTCAAATACCGAAGCAAAACAATTTCTCTTCAACAATCCGATCTTTTTAACAACATTTTCCCAGTCTGCAGGTACATTGTCAAGATCTATACGGAGCGACACATTGTATCCTGTAACCAAAATTTCAATATTAAATTATTACAAATTTATATAAATATATATTAATGTAACAAAACAAAACTGAATTAACCTGTTTCCGGCTCAACTAATAAGGGACCATATTCTCTTTTCAACAATTCATCAGCACCGTGTTCTTGCAGTTGCTTGTAAAACTTTAAAGAAATACTAACCTAAAGGCAATGGAATGTTGTTATTAAGACTTCAAATGATTGGTAGTTTTGAATATATTTAAAAAATTAAGATTTTATTTTAAATAAACTTACCAAAATCTTAGATTTCTCACCACCAACGTTTGATATATGGAATAAAACCCCATCAAAATCAGCTATAGTTATGTCTATTGAGTCTTGTTTGTGACTAGAATTTAAAAATTATTAAATGTAAATTAATAAGTACGAATATAAAAACAATAATAAACAGGATATACAAAATATTATTGACACTATTTATAAAAACGTAAAGATAAATTATAAGCTCATTAATAACATGATTACATGAACCGGCATAGGTTTTTCTACTCACCCAGCTAAGGCATTCTTATACTTTACAGTAAGAGTATCTTCTACTATTCTATTATTGATCTCGAGTAAGATCATGATGAGGACTATCTAATAAACAAGCATGAATCACAATAAAACTAGCTATAACCCTCACTATCAGGCGACCCGGATACTAGTTAACACCATGTTACTCTCTTAGAGCTATCAACTCGCGACAGAATAATAATTCGTTATCTATAATTGTTTCTGACAATTAGCCTTTCTACTCCTGTCAAATTCTAATTATTACAATCACTTTATGAGATAAAAGCCAAGCAAAGATTTAAAATTAACCTTTATAGCAATAAAAAAACGAGAAAAAGTAGTATACACGTAAATTTGAACGACTCGCTATTGACTCGTTTCATCCTCTTTCCTGAATAGTGATATTTATAACCTGACGGTTTGAGAGCGAAGTTTACTTGCCAAATTTTATTCAAAGTTTGGAGATAACAATTTAATAGTTTTCAACTTTTTCTTTAGTTCATCTCACTGCATGCTTTATTCATTAATCATATTTAATTTTTATCACTAAATTAGTATTTAATCTTTCGAATGGCGTTTTTGGAGGTAATTTGAGTTAATTGGTGAGGTATCTTATTCATTACTAAAACTGATTGTTTTATTTAATGCTTAGCGTCGTCGATTGAATTTCTTCGATTTAAATGAAAATGCTGATTCTGGAAGAGTTTCTGAAGCATTAGGAGTAAGACATATTGATTAATAATGATAAATATTATGTTTAATATGTCATCTTAGCTGATTTTTATCCCTTAATTATTTATTTTGAAGTATTGAAATAATACATACTATATAAACAAAAATAATATAAATAATTATAATTTTTCTTCATTAGGAAGCTAATGTAACTACAACCACCCATGGATACGGATTCCTCGTAATTGGGGATTCATCTGGCAATGTTCACCTGATTGCTAAAAATTTTGATGTTAAAACATTCCGTGCCTATGAACTAAATATTTCATTGGCTGAACAATGTAAATTGTCACCATATTTAGTTACAATTGGGGTATGTCATATATTTTTTCGTCTAATTATGTTGTATGTTATTTTTTATGTAATACTCTAGAATACTAGGCCTTGAACCACAAACTTTACTCAATAATTATTATGTGAGCCATACTTTTATATATCTTAAATGTTGATTATGTAATCTCAATCTACCCTTTCAAATCTATATTTTTATATGAATAAGAGGAAAATAGTTGACTGGAAGATCAAATGTAGAAGGAGATAGTTGGGGGGTGCAGTAAAAAAAAACACTGAATAAGTACTAGACTTATAATTATGTGCCGACGTTTCGACCTACAGTGTAGGTCATCTTCAGGGCGATTTGGAGAGAGAAGCCGTTGGGTGCACCGGCTGGCTAACAATGAAAAAATCTATTGTTTTATATATTATTTTATCTATTATAAAAATATCTATCTATCTCTCTCCAAATCGCCCTGAAGATGACCTACTCTGTAGGTCGAAACGTCGGCACATAATTATAAGTCTAGTACTTATTCAGTGTTTTTTTTTTTACTGCACCCCCCAACTATCTCCTTCTACACTATATTTTTATAGTATTCATATAAGATGTCTTCTGTAAAAAAAAAAAAAAAATAAAATTCAAAGTCTTTAAAGCTGTCACCCAATGTTTCGGCATATAAGTTGTAGATTTTTATCAAGGTGAGTGTAGAGGCTCATGTACTAGTGACAATTGAAGCCATATACATTGCTAACAAGTTGCCAAACATTTAAATATTCTTCTTATTTGTGTTTATTTTTTTTAGTGGTTCTATCTTCCAACCGTCTCCTTCAATTATTTCTAATGTCAACAATACTTCCCCATTATTCTATAGTTTATTAGTGTAAACTGTTTAATAAATCATCTGTACAACAACAGGATAAAGATATAATTAGATTTATTATTACATTATAACAATGATTAATGATGTTGAAATATCAGGCATCTATTTTAATTAAATGATTGATAAAAATCATAAAAGATTGTTGATAATTAATTATAGATTAAGTAATATAAGTATTACTATCTCTTTTTTACTTCCACCAACCATATTCCTTGTGTATTTGTCACTCTTTTATACAAGCTTAATAAATGCAATTTGATTGGCACCAACCTAAAAGCTAAAAGTTACTACATTTTGAATTTCAAAAATTGTGTTGCAAGTTTAATTTTATTTGCAGATATCTTTCTATCCCGATACTACAGTTCAGGATGAACTTTAGCCATCTATACAATCTTTATGAATCAAACATCTTTATCATCAATGTAGTCTCTATGAGATTGGTCTGATCTTGTTCCATATCTCTTATCCGGCTTATCCTGTGTGTTCTCTTCTTCTCTTGCCTTGATACCCTTCTCCCAATACTCTCTAGCCCTCTATGCATCCGGTAACCTCTCTATATGATCTAGCCAACTTATACTTCTTGATTTTTAGTAAACTTGTTTCGACAAATATAGACGCTTGTGTTTATTCCAGGGTCATTTTATAAAATAATATAAATATATATATATATATATATATATATATATATATATATATATATATATATATATATTTTAATACTATTTCTTTGTTATTTTAGGAGGATGAAAGTGGTATTAACCCAGTTCTTAAAGTGTGGCATATCGAAAAATTTGATAAAAATGGCATTCCTGTATGCTTAAGAATAAGCCGGGCCTCGATACCATACAAAGCAGATTTTCATCCCTCATGCATAGCGATCACGGATAGCCTTTCTTTCATGGCGGTTGGATTTCCTGATGGCTCTATTCTTCTTTACCGAGGTAAACATTTTCTTTTAAGAGTTCAATTTAATTCAAATTGGTTAATAGAAATATTCAAAATAAAAGTATGCTTTACTATGATGGAATATTTATCTTTTCTGGACTTAAAATTGTAGCAAAAACCTTGAAGGATAACATTACAATTTGAAGGTAGAAAGATTAAATAAGATAGTTGAAAACTGTCTGGATCTTTACAAATATAGATCTTATATAAAATGGAAAAAAACTGCCCAATAAAATTTAATTGCTGAACAATTTTTATTTACTTTCATCTATCTTGACTATGAAAATTAAAATAAAATTAGAAACTTTGACTATTATCATCAAAATATCGCAATGCCATCCATTATACTGCTTCAGAAGTTGTCGTGGATGCAACTGTTAGAATGTAACATCAATGTTGAAGTCAATTGGCTGCCTGTACAGTAGGCACTAGCCTTGAAATTCTTCTTTGAGAAGTTTATAAAGCTCTTTTAAAACTAAATTGAATAGTTATTGGTTGACGATATAGATTTTATGGAGCAGTAAATGGTCGTGGTGGAGATAAAAATAAAGTTTTTAATAGAAAGAAGAAACTATTTATTAGAAAAAATATATATGTTTCTTAGCCTGGGGGGCCACTTCCATTGTTGGTCAGTTAATTCATCAGACTTAATAAGAACTTCCAAGAGAGTGGCCCTACATCCATCACCTTGGCAGACAGAGGTCCCTTGTCGATAATGTTATCCTGACAAGGAACATTATTCTTTTTTTTTTTTGCAATAATCTATCTTTTATTAGTTTTTCTTTAATTTGTTGCTGGATACTGCATTAATTGTCAAGATCCTTTTAAAAAGTAAGAACTGTAAATATTCTTAATTTTTTTTTAAATCAATTTTAGGTGATATCAAAAGAGAAAGGACGAGCAAACAGAAACTCTTGAAATATGACCTTTCAAGCATTACAGGCTTAGCTTTTCACACTTCCGCCAAGACGACTCTTTTATATGTTGCAACTGTAAACAGTATTGAAATGTTTGACGTTACTTACAAAGATAAGGAAAAGCGTGTAAGCTATATTTTATTTAAGAAAATAACAAACACTTTTTTTTTCTAAAATATTCATACTACAACTCTTTTTGTTATATTTCTATATTTCAGACACACCTAGATAAGGATGGTTGCTCAATCAAATGTTCCGTTTTTGTAGAAGTTGGTCAAGACGGACATTTCTTTGTTGCTAAGAATGATGTATGACTCCTTTTATTTTCTAATTTATTTAAATTTTATTATTAGTTAAGGATTTCTAGAGGTTTTGTCTTATTTAACCTAATTAGCTTATTTTAGTATCGTAACTGTGTATATTTCATTATTTCTATATTTTTTTATGATAAGTATTATTTTGTTAAGGCTGTATATTGTTATACCAATGGAGATAAAGGTCCTTGCTATGCCCTTTATGGAGAAAAAGTTCAACTAGAGTGGTTTCGAGGTTATTTAGTGATTGTTGCAAAAGATAACAAAACTTCGTCTCGGATCTCATCTGTAAAATCATTAGGGTAAAAGAAACATTATTACTTCGAAGAATTGATACTGATTTTATAAATATTGCTTTATAAAACTTAATTTACTTTTTATTTTTCAGGGATTCTAATAAGTATACTCATGAGTTGACCGTACTTGATAGCCAAGACAACAGCTTAACAGTTTATACTTCACCGGTGCAAGATGTATTTTCCATCTTAGTCGAATGGGGTTTATTTTATATTTTGTCGACCGATAAGTCAGTAGCTCTCGTCAAAGAGAAAGATCTCCAATCAAAACTTTCCCTTCTTTTTAAAAAGAATCTTTATGATTTAGCTATTAGGTAAGAAACATATTAATCCTTAAATGTATCATGCACTCAACAACAAAAAAAACCGGACACTTAGATATGGTCTTATAATTTTGTTAAATATATACTTTTTAATTTATAGTAAGAATTGGTTAATTTATAGGTTATGTAAACAAAATCTGCCAAAGTGAATAATTTGTATTGATTATTTACAAAATAAAGAAAAATGATAAATGAACACATTTAAAAAAAATGTTATTCTTCATTTTTATTAGGTTTTCTAACAATTTATGTAATTCTAATAGTGGGTATTACTCCCTCTGCTATGGCGAAGGACTCTAACCCTGTCAGGCATCGAAGAAATTAAATTCTGGATGTACTCCACCGGCATAGCATCCCATTTTTATCGAAGAGCAATTCGGAGCTGATTTAAGTCACTAGGAGGAGGATGACATTCTACATTCTCTGTAATAACTAGAATACCCACAAAAACTAACACATTGCTGAAAATTAGCTTCTAATACGAAAAATATGAATTGTCCGGTTTTTTTTGCTGTTGAGTTTATAAACAAAGTATACCTGATTGTTTTGTCATTCCCACTGTTAATAATTTTGACTTTTCATTTTTAATTTCCTCATCGGAAATAATGATAATATATTTTAATATTTAATATTTTAATAATATAAATAATATTTTAATTTATAAATCAATAGTCATCTATAAAAAAACTAATTGTTAAAATAAATTGTATGTATTTTAATTTATTTTACAACTTTATATTCCAGAATAGCTAAAAGTCAACATTATGATGCTGATGGTCTGATGGAAATATTCCGTCAATACGGAGATCACCTTTACAGTAAAGGTGATCACAAAGGTGCCATCAATCAGTATATTAAAACGATAGGAAAGTTGGAGCCATCATATGTTATCAGGAAAGTATGTTTGTCTTATATGTTAATTACCTTGTATTTATTAACCTTATATACTAAGGATATAACTGTAAACTGTTAATTGTAATAATTAACTACGATAATTTTCAGTATTTAGGTTCACAACAAGTTGAAAATTTGACGACCTATTTACAAGCTCTTCATAAAGAGGGCGTTGCCACTGGTGGTCATACAACATTGTTGCTGAATTTTTATACAAAGCTCAACAAACCAGAACTTTTAAAAGAGTTTATTATGGTAAACGATTCTATTTATGGTTCATTTTGATTTAAATAATAATTAAAATCACATGTGTATTAGTCGATACCCAGGAACTGTTATCCGCCATTGTTTATAACCTGAATACTTTTATGAGATGAAAATAGTTGACTGGATGATCTTATGTAAAGGAGATAGTTGGAGGGTGCAGTCAATAAGTACACAGAATAAGTGATGAACTTATATTATGTGCCGACGTTTCGACCTACAGTGTAGGTCATCTTCAGGGCTAACAGAGAAACAAACTGAACAAAAAAAATATAAAAAATGTACAGTAACAATAATATGGTGACAAGTAATGTAGAAAAATAAAATAGTGGCAGATATGAAGATAGAAAAAGAGCCAGATTATAATAAAATAAAGATATAGACAGATTTAAAAAATTAATGGTAATGAAAAAATTATAAATAAATATAATATAATAAAAAAATAAAAAAAAAAATTATAAATAATGCATATAAAATAAAAAATAGAAAATAAATGTACAGAAAGGATAGTACAGTACAAAATACTAATATAAAGGAAAATCAAAAGGAGGAGTTAAACAAAAGAAACCAAAATGAGGATATTTACATATACATAAAGGTAGGAATATGAAGAATAAAGAAAAACTAGTAAAATAAAGGTATAAAAGTATGAAAAACGGACTTGATGATGTTACAAGTTACCGAAAAGTATGGAACTATATGTACAATAACAGATGTGAATAATAGAAATACTATTGTACAGTAACTACAGTGTACAAAGACAGTTTTGAAAAAAAGTGGATAGGATTAATGAATTTGAAAAGTTAAAATAAGTGAAAACTCTTGTACAAAAACAATAGTGTACAATGTCTGTTTGAAAAAAAGTAGATAGGATAAATGAATTTGAAAGATTAAAGTTGGTGCTTAAAAATATGAACTCTAGATTACCAACAAATGATGGATGCCAAAATGATATGGGGGAAATAATAGGAAAAAAGAAAATTGGAGAAAGGATAAGGAAAAGAGTTTAAAATAAAGGACGAGACATACCGATTATGGATAGCGTGGCTTAACGGCCGATTTAACGGCTGAAACTATCCACATAAATTTAGATTCCTCCTCTATCAATCTTAAGTCAGACTCACATCACCTTTCCTCTACCTACTCCCAAGTCTTTAATTTACTCAAAAGACCTTAAATTCCTTTACTTCGTCATTGATGTTTCTTATGTTATCACTCTATTGACATTTCTTTCATTGTTTCTTTTTATTTATTTTATTTATATTAATTTTATCCATTTATTCACTTCCCCATTTTTTCCTATACTCCAGTATGGTTACCTTCTATAGTTAACTTTTTGGCCACTAGAGATCGCTCCTATCCCTTCCCCCTTTCTTAACGGTCGTGTATTCAGTACCTGCTAGGCCGTTAAATCGGCCGTTAAGCCACGCTATCCATAATCGGTATGTCTCGTCCTTTATTTTAAACTCTTTTCCTTATCCTTTCTCCAATTTTCTTTTTTCCTATTATTTCCCCCATATCATTTTGGCATCCATCATTTGTTGGTAATCTAGAGTTCATATTTTTAAGCACCAACTTTAATCTTTCAAATTCATTTATCCTATCTACTTTTTTTCAAACAGACATTGTACACTATTGTTTTTGTACAAGAGTTTTCACTTATTTTAACTTTTCAAATTCATTAATCCTATCCACTTTTTTTCAAAACTGTCTTTGTACACTGTAGTTACTGTACAATAGTATTTCTATTATTCACATCTGTTATTGTACATATAGTTCCATACTTTTCGGTAACTTGTAACATCATCAAGTCCGTTTTTCATACTTTTATACCTTTATTTTACTAGTTTTTCTTTATTCTTCATATTCCTACCTTTATGTATATGTAAATATCCTCATTTTGGTTTCTTTTGTTTAACTCCTCCTTTTGATTTTCCTTTATATTAGTATTTTGTACTGTACTATCCTTTCTGTACATTTATTTTCTATTTTTTATTTTATATGCGTTATTTATAATTTTTTTTTTTTTTTTTATTATTATATTATATTTATTTATAATTTTTTCATTATCATTAATTTTTTAAATCTGTCTATATCATTATTTTATTATAATCTGGCTCTTTTTCTATCTTCATATCTGCCACTATTTTATTTTTCTACATTACTTGTCACCATATGTTATATTGGCTTTATCTTAATTTTATTATATCTGTCACTATTTTAATTCATTATTTTCACTATTGTTATATTTGGCTTTATCTTAATTTTATTATTTCTGTAACTTTTTTAATTCATTACTTTCACTATTTTAATTTTTTCATTATCATTAATTTTTTTAATCTGTCTATATCTTTATTTTATTATAATCTGGCTCTTTTTCTATCTTCATATCTGCCACTATTTTATTTTTCTACATTACTTGTCACCATATTATTGTTACTGTACATTTTTTATATTTTTTTTGTTCTGTTTGTTTCTCTGTTAGCCCTGAAGATGACCTACACTGTAGGTCGAAATGTCGGCACATAATATAAGTTCATCACTTATTCTGTGTACTTATTGACTGCACCCCCCAACTATCTCCTTTACACACTGAATACTTTTAATTATGATACTGATAACACTTATCTTCTTGTTCATATTAATGAAAATTGAAATATACAAAATTTAATAATAAAATGCTAATTCTACACCGCTCTAGCCACATTGCTCTTCTTATATAAATGTTCCCTACACTTTCGTCGAAAAAATCTCCATTTCAGTCCTTGTCAAAATCCATTTGATGACCTTCTTCACATAATTTTATCTTTGTAATTATTCCAAACTTCTGTAAGCATTTCACAGCTTCTATTTTTAATGATGGCTATTCCTTTTAAATAGGCAGTAACAAATGGAATGAGACAAAAACACAAAATTAAATTTAATAAACAATACAGACATTTAAATAGGTAATAAACAAAATTAACAAGACAAAAACAATTTAATAACGGACACACAAATAACTTAAATGAGATGAGTGGTAAGAAGAAGTTACACGAGATAAGGAGGTAGGTTTCATGGGTACCGGCTAATACACAAGTACCGAATTAATTTCTTTTTACAATCTGATTTATTATTATTATCTTTCAGACCAAAGATCGCGAGGTGGACTTCGATGTTGAAGTCGCTATAGACGTTTGTCGCCACGTCTCGGCTGAAGATGCCCTCTTACTTGCCGAAAAGCATTCCTTGCACGATTGGTATTTGACAATACAAATCGAGGATCAGAAAAAGTATCAAACTGCCCTCGATTATATTGCTAAACTCGATTTTGAAAAGGTAATTATATAACTTTCCTTACTGAAAGAATATTTTTATTTTTGCAATAATAATTTTCTAAAAATAAAGGACTACAAATATAAAAGTGATGTTTCAAACTCACTGATCCATCCAAAAACATAATTAACAAATTTATAACACAGTTTCAAATGTTATGTCATAAATTAAATTATTCAAAGATGATTAAAACTTATTATTATAGTTTAAATAAATGTGGTAGGAACATTAAATAGCAACAAATTTTGAGAAGAAGCCAACCAAAACTATATGATATGTTATAATATATTTACTGACAAAATTATTCTGTTGATTTAAATAAGTAATTACGATTATTTAATATGGTACCTTTACTAACAGTAAATAACATTTATAAGATTAACTCACAAGTTTTAATTATTTAAAAAATCATTGTCAGTAAGTGATCATAGTTATACTTTTTAGGCTGAGGTAATCATTAAGAAGTATGGAATTACGCTTCTCGAGAATATCCCGGAAGAAACGACTCATTTCTTGAAGAAGATATGCACTGACTATCATCCTAGCGATGAGCCGCTTGTCAATCAGGTTTGATAATTATTATTTTTCCTTAATTCTGTTGAAACAGATATGTTATTTCTGATGTCTATGACGAAGTACAAATTTTATTTTTTTTTTTTTGTCATGCCATATAAGATTGTATCTCATCGGAGGAGGTCCTAGTCTTAAAAAAAAAATTCCTTTATTCCTACTCAAACCCACTAGTTTCTAACTATCTATCTCTTCGATTCCCAAAAATCCTCTGAGGAGTCAGAAAAGAAGATAGCCTCGTGATCTCAGTTAAATTTGTAATTCGAGTACAACCAGGGGGTATTTTCTCTACTTGCCTTTATCTCATACCAGTACGAATCGTTCTTTCTATCTACTTGATGTATAAAATTTCAATAAATAAAATTTTTTTTTAATATCTGAACAAAGTGCTTTTATTATTTAAATTTTACTATATTAATGAATAAATTAGGTTTTTATATGCGACTTAATGTTTCAGAGTATGTTGGATGGTTATACGAGACAAGTGCAAAGATCCTCTCCTGAAGACTTCATTCATTACTTTTTAAATAATTCTGAAAAGTTGGTTGATTTCTTGGAACATCTTATTCAGGTAAAAACGTATTAATATTTATATTTTTTTTTATATTAAATATTTACCACAATTAGATCTATAGTTTATTAAACATACAGGTTAAAAGGAACAAAATTATAATAGATCATTATTATTTTTATTAATAATGAATATATTGTATTATATATTTTTAGACACCCATGAAATGGAGCCCTCAGGTTTATACCACATTGTTGGAACATTACTTGCAAATATGGGTGAATCAAAATGACCCAAAGCTTGAACAAAAAATCATGCACCTTCTCGAATCTCAAGATTCTCCTGTCGACAAACTTCAAGCACTTATTCTTTGCAAATATGCCAATTTCAAGAAAGGACTTCTTTTCTTATATGAACAAAATAAAATGTAAGTTTGATGATTATATTCAGTATTCATCTATGAAAAAATTGTTGTGAGTATATATTGTTGTATATATACTCTGTTGGTATTGAGTACACTAAATTGGGGAAAAACTTCACCTTTGAAATTGATCTCATTTAACAAGTTAGTTCCCTGCACAATCATTAGTTTAGAAACAGTAGAAACTCTACCATGTACCAACTCCAAGGCTGTTCTTGAGTTGTAGCGGATGTATATATCAATATATCGCCCAATGGACAGTATAGACTAAGATATAATCAGCATTTCGGACTTAGCGGATGTGCTGCTTGATATTGATCTAAACATTTTTTTTCAAAAATGACAGATAACATTGATTGAACTGGTTATATGAGAGTATGATTGCTCTTTAACATAATTTTTGGAAATGAAACTATTTAAAAAGTTTCTACTCATTACTTCTGTTAGTGAATACTTGAAATGTATACAGGGTGTCCCGAATTTAAATGGCTAAACTTCAGGAACTTATAGGGGACCGAAAAACTAAGACAAAAAGTCCTTTAGAGATTTGCTTGTTTTTGCTTAGTTTTAGAGAAAATCGCAAAAAAGAAACAAAGCAAGTTTTCATTTTTATACTTATTTATTTACATTTATATTTATGTTATGTTCTTTTTAATGTAAATATTGCTCAAAATGTTGTCCTCTTGCAACAATGCAAGCATTACATCTAGCACTCACTTGATAAATTGCAGCTAAACATTGTTCTGATGATATTTGGTGCACTGCATCTATGATTCGGTCTCTTAATTGCTCTCTTGAGTTGATTGACACCGAATAAACTTTCTGCTTCAAGGTTCCCCATACGAAGAAATCCATGGGTGTCATATCAGGTGATCTGGGTGGCCAAGGTACTACTCCTCCACGTCCAATCCATCGTTGTGGATAATTTATATCCAGCCAAGCTCGAGCAACTCTGCTATAATGAGCTGGACATCCATCGAGTTGGAACCACATTTCAATCCGCTGTTGTAAGGGAATGTCATCTAAATAATTAAAAAGTCGTTCTCCAAAAAATGTGATACCATTCAATCTTCCAGGTAAAAAATATGGTCCCACCAGTAATCCGTTCCAAATTCCAAGCCAAACTTTAATAGCAAATTTATGCTGAAACCTATTCTCTCTAATAGCTCTGGGATTTTCTAGAGCCCATACATGATAATTTCTTTGATTGACAATTCCTCCTCTTGTAAAGGTAGCTTCATCGGTCCATATAATGTTTAACGGAAATAAATCATCGCGAATTTTTTCAAGAAACCAGTTACTAAAATTCAATCTCTTGACATAATCTTGAGGTAATAAATTCTGAACTTTTTGAAGATGGTATGGGTAGCGATTATCACCTTTCAAAGTTCGCCATATTGCTTGCCACGATATTGCTAATACAGCAGATGCTCTTCGGATGCTAGTCTGAGGATTGTTATCGAAGCGGCGTTGGACACAATTTCTTCTCCGATAATCTGCTCTTACTGCTGCCTGGAATTGGTCGCCTTCATTACGTATTAAGAATGACCCAGTCTCTCGTAGTCTATTAAAAGTTAACGAAAAGACTCGTCGATTAGGCCTCTTCTATTTGGAAATCGGCGCGCATACTCCCGCACCGCTTCTAAAGCATTACCGTTACAGAAACCATACACAAAAATCATATCAGCGTATTCAACATTAGAATATGTATGCATTGTGGCTGATGCTATTCACACAAAAATATCTGAGTAACTGACTGAAGACTGATTTAGGAATTATAATCCTAGAAGGAAGCCAAAATGTAAACAAATAAAAGAATGTAAAGGATAACATTAAGTGTTTACATATCTCACTGCCTAGCCTGACGAACTTTAAAAGGTGATAATCACTACCTGTAACATTTTTGTTTTGTTTCTTTTTTTTTGCAATTTTCTCTAAAACTAAGCAAAAACGAGCAAATCTCTAAAGGACTTTTTGTCTTAGTTTTTCGGTCCCCTATAAGTTCCTGAAGTTTTACCATTTAAATTCAGGACACCCTGTATATCCGAAAATATTTCAAGTAGGTAATGTTTATCTGAATTCTTTAAATGTATTTTCAAAGATGGATATAATATATAATAATATAAAGGATGCACTGCATCAGTTTTTTTTACCGGAATAATCAAATAATAAAAAGCGTGATTGTAAAACAAATAATAAAACTATTTACTTTTATTTATAATTACTCGTCATTCCTTTATTTAATTAGTCAATATATTCGCATATTGAAAAAGTCTTGCAGTTTGATTAACTAACTGTTAATCAAAGCCTGTCCTTGCTTTACTCCTAACTAAATACTGATTTTATTCTTTTTTCCAGGTATGAGTCTATTTTGAAATATCATATTGCAGCTGGGGATTACAATGCAGTCGTAGTGTGTTGCAGAAGATTCGAACATCAAAAGCCTGGTTTGTGGATACAGGCACTTTGGGCTCTCTCAAGTGAACACCCTGTCCCATCTAAAGAGTTGTCCGAAATACTTCAAGTCATTGGTATTACAGTTTTATCATTAATATTCCCAAAAGATAACCTTTAAGTTTCTTAAATATCAATTTAGAAATAATTATATGATTAATTATCACATGCTATAATATCTGTGAGAAATGTATTATACAGACAACTACCTTACACGGGCTGAAAAAAATCAGGGATTATTTTAATTGATTTTTTAATAACTTTCGGATTTGATTTAAAAAAAAAACTCATAAAATTTAGAGAAATGTATGAAATCTTTATTTGAGTTGATAGAACGATCTATACAATTCAATGTTTAAAGATGATTTCATGCAAATGTTGACCACGGCTACGCCTCAAATGGTTCATATGCCGGGTCCAATTTAGGCATACTTTCTCCAACATATCGGCCGTATCTCACGAATAAATTCTTCAATATTGGCTTCCAATGCGTCAACCATTGCGGGCTTGTCCTTATAGACATGAGCCTAAACATAGCCCCACAAAAAATAGTCTAAAGGGGTCAAATCGCACGATCTAGGCGGCAAATTGACCGGCCCCAAACGTGTTATAAATTGTTCATCAAACTCGCTTCTTATCTTTTGATAATAAAATTCAATAATCTGCAAACCTTGTTCGTTTGTAAGTCGATTCATGGTTAAATTATAGACCAAACTGAACATCTTTAACAGTAACATGTTGCACGAAAACAGCTGAGCTACCAAAAACAGTGTTGCCAAAAAGAAAGTTGCTAAAAATCACCCGTTACATGAACATGAATATGACTAGATATTTAAAAAAAAATGTTTATTTTCTACTCATAAATAGTACACAGTAGTATTTAGTAAAAGTATATAATTAAATGTTTTGAAATAAACTACCCTAACTGACTTCTGAACAATCCAGCTGATTTACAATCTGGTTGCTATCTGGCATTAGAAAACAGAAATTGTTAGTTGAGCATTTTATTCTTTATTTTATTTTAATCTAAATTAAATTGAAATTAATATTTCAGAAAGAAATAAGCTTCTTCCACCGATCCTAGTCATCGAAGCTCTGAGTAATTCTCCTTCCGTCAAAATTGGAAATGTCCGGCCTTATCTGAAGAAAGTAATCGAAGCAGAATTAGAAAAAAAGAATGAACAAACTGCCAATATCGAAAAATACGATGCTGAGACAAAAGAAGTGAAGAAGAGTATAGATGAATTTAAAACCAAGTATGATGTTTCTTTTGTTGACGAGTAGTTTTCTTCTATTCTTAAAACTGTTACTCTATATTTATACCTTTATATTTTTTTGTTTTTTTAGGCCAGTGATTTTTCAAGGTTCACGATGTGGACTATGCAAAAAACAATTGGAGTTACCATCTGTACATTTCCTTTGTCAGCACTCATTTCATCAGCAGTAAGTATCCGGTATTTTACTTTATATATTGGTATCTATTTTTCTCCACTCTTAGTGTTGACAATTTTTTCCTTCAGTACTCAAGAATCAGTCAATAATTGTGAAACCATTTTTTGGGGGCATTTCAAAATTTTATTGTTCTCATATTCATGCTAAATTAACTACAAAGTGTTTTCACTTTCTACAATATTAACCTATGTTCTGCAAATACTGTGACTTGGTGAGTGTTTAACAGTATTTGCAGGATATCTGTTAATATTGTTGAGGTTAATTGATTGAGTAATGTAATTGAAAACATTTTGTCATCAATTTGGCAAGAATGTTTTCAACTACATTACTCTATAGTTATAAAAAATATATATAATTTTCTTTTAACATCCTAAAAGTAACCTTTACACTTTATTAATATTGAGTTTAAAAATGTTTCAGCTGCTTTCAGAGCTATGCTGAAAACGATGATGAATGTCCTCCTTGTTTAGAAAAAAACAAGCAAACCATTAGCGCTATTAAGGCACAGGTAACATTAAAGCGTTATTATTATTTATTCATTTTGATAATGACAGAATATTTTACAATGGCTGATTCCTTTTCCTTTGTTGAGTAAAAACTATTTTCTTATCACTATGACACAAGATATTATCAACATTGAATTTATTTATGTGGAAGAAAATGGTCCAGGTAGAGGTCACAATGAATTTCTCCAATTCTACAAGAAATTCATTGTAACCTCTACCTGGACCATTTTCTTCCACATATATTATCAAGGTCAACAATTATTATTTAATTTGAATTTATTTAGTAAGATCTCAATTTGTCAAAAATCCCTCTTTGAATTTATATTGCAACCTAATATTTAATATAGCTTTACTGCAGTAAATTGGTGTCCTGAAGCGGAACACATACAATAGCTTGCTTTGAATTTGGCATTCAATATAGTATTCAGAATAATGAATTTCTATTATTTTAATAGCTCAGTGAGTGCTTTTCAGTAATCCTGATAAACTCATGAGAATCTATTCATTCTTTTTTGAAAAAGTATAAAGGAAATATTTAATCAAATACTTGGTCATTTATAGCAATAGAGGGATATTGCAAACTGATTTAGAATGAGTATACCAAGGACATAATAATTTGTTATGCAATATCATTATTCATTCTTAACACTGTGACTTTGGAATGTTGTGATGACGTTGGTTCTGGTCGTGACCTTGAAATTCATTCTGAAGTGTAGAATATTCGGATTACAATGTGTGAAAGAAATGCTTCTGAAGAAGTTTCTGCTCTAATGGTTTGGGCAGTATGAGTTCAATACAGAGATCCAAGAAAGTTAATGGAAGCCAAATCTGTGAGCGCTATACCTAGAGGCAGATCTACTGCAATTATATTACCGAGTTGGGAGAGGCAAGAGGGAAGAATTGGAGGATCTCTGGATACTAGCTAGAGATAGAGACAGATGGAGTCCTAGGTTGATGCAGTACATGAGAGGCACAAAGAGGAAGAAGTAAAATATTCATTCTGTAAAAGGATTGATGCAGTGGAGATTTCAGAAGGTTGTAAAATACAAAATTGTGAAGCATGCACCTTGTTAACGTAAGTGATAGCATCACGATAATCAAAATAGAGTTTTCAAGTTGTTGAGCTTAGTAATGAACGATTTTCTAAAATGAGTGCTGAGCCGAATGATAAATATACGAGGCATAGGTGGGATGATTGCATTAAGAGCGGTCTCATGGATTTGGGCCACTAAGACATGAGAGGCATGACTGTAAGACATGATTGTCGGGCCTTGGGCAATTTGTTATAATAATGGGCTTGGATGTCTGTATAATTTTTTTTGGAATTGTTTGTAGTATGTTCGTCAATCATTGGTGTTTTTAGGTCAGTATATAGAGTTTAGTTATTGAAATACCATGGTGCTTTAACATTTGGAAATAATAAAATATTATTTAATTATTCGCTGAACTTTTGTTATTGTTTTCAATAAGTTTTTTTTATTTTCCTGGTTTGCCTTTATTCTTAAATTATTTATGTATTTATTTTATTTTAATAGGAAGAGAATAGAAACTTACAAGAAGTGTTCCATAGTCAGTTAGAAGGGGCTGAAGATGGCTTCTCCCTAGCAGCAGATTATTTAGGAAAGGTTGTCTTACGAAAAATGAGTGGTGTCTCTGGTGGATCTGCATGTAAGTAATATATTATTACATTAAAATATTCATTATTATAAATTATGTTTATTTTTTAAACTGGAGTTAATTCTTCTTTATTAGTAAGAGGAATAAACACCATTTTTCAGTCAATGTTTATTCTCTACTTTCACAATTTTGAATATTATTTGAGACGTATGGTGTCATTTTCAATCTTTTTTCTCTGCATCTTTTAAAAAATTCCTTTAAAATTTTTTTACATAGTCAACAAGTCTGGAAAGTCATATATTTTTTTAAAAAATCCTTGGGGGATCATTTGTCCTCCATGGTCAATAAAATAATTATAGGATTTTAAAAAAAAAAAATATGACTTTCCAGACTTGTTGACTATGTAAAAAAATTTTAAAGGAATTTTTTAAAAGATGCAGCGAAAAAAAGATTGAAAATGACACCATAGTGTCGAAATGTCTCGAATAGATTGAAAGTCGAGAATAAGCATTGATTGGAAAATGGTTTTTATTTCTCTTACCCTAATATTCTTAAATTAAAAATGCTAATGATGATGTTCATGAAATATAATATTAATTTGGCGCCTAAGGACTTAAACAAATTGCATATTGAACAATAATAATAATTTTAATCAAGAAAGAGATGGTCCTAATGGTGTGGCAGTCAAAAATTAAACAGAGTACTTTTTACTAATTATGAAATACATTAGAGCGTCAATTATTCAAACATTGTCATTCCTTGGAAATAAGTTTGAAGAGTATTTTCTTTAAAATTAGAGTTTTTATAATTATTGTAAGGAAACTCCAATCTTCTTATTTCTTAATAATTAGGGTTTTATAAGTATGAGGCATATTAATTTTTCGATAAAAATAGTTTGATGGCATAAACACCAACATTTTGTTACTATTTACTGTTAGGCAGTTGATTATGTCAGGTGTACTACTAAATTTTTTTTAGTCTGGTGATTATATATACTGTACTGATGTTTATTTTGTTTTAATTTATGTATTTACGAGAATGATTATTTATAATTTTCCTTGTTTTGCAGTGACAAATATTGAAACGAATCTCCAGTCAAGTATGTCCTCAAGAAGTGATAAATACTCTCGGCAGAGAGTTGAAGAAGGTATGTTTTTAATGATTACCTTTTTGTCATTCTATTAAACTGATGGCATTTAGCTGAAAGGAACAACTCCAGGGTTTAGGCTTATTCAAAATGAGATTAGTGATTACTAATTGAACAGAAAAGTATTTTTCCAAGTAAAGGGCTGTTAGAGTTAAAAATTTCATTATTGCTTGTCCTATCCCATAAAATCTGGATCCATGTATTGCCCGACAATTTAGAAAACGACCTTTTGTCAAATATGCAGTGGGACTTGAATGTTGATATTGGTTACCAACATTAAAATGCATTATTGGTTATCCAGGTTATATACAGGTCCTCAATTATGTCAAGAAGTAGGGTTTCAATGCACTCCTCGCCAGTACCGGATTAATTCCTGTATAATTTTAGCCTTATAATATAATATATTTTATCTTCTTCTTATTCTAGTCATTGTAGAGATATACCTTGCAGTTTAGAGATTAATATATTTGTATACCTTGTATAATTATAGCCACAATAAGGAAAAAGGGCGAGTGAAAGGAGTTAAGTAGTAGAGGAAAGGGCATGGCTTTCCTGTGTGGCCGGGCTGAGGCGACTTTTGCGCAGGTCATTTTCTAAATTGTCAGACTATAGCTAACTAATAATTTGTTTTGATTGAATTTGATTTACTCATTTTTTATTCTTTTGGATATCATCTGTATTTTTAATAAATGATTGGATTTTAGCTATAAAATCATTTGGGTTAATTATTATTAATATTTTATTGTTGTTCATCTGAATTTTGCTGCTATTCTATGTTTCACCATTATTATGCCACTGTTTTTTGCTTTAATTATCTGGATTTTTATAATATTTTATTCTTTAATGCATATTTAAAATGTATGAAATCTATAAAATTTTATATATTTTTTTAATTGTTACTTTCAAAACAGTTCAATCCCGCTCCAGTAAGGACTCATACCATGCGAAACGAGACTGGAAGATTGACGATACAAAAACTCTTCTAGCATCTAACCTGAGGTACAAGGACGTGTACAGGCCCAGTAATGAAGTACCTGAAACAAGAGTGAAAGACGAAAGGATCACATCGGCTGTCACTTCGGGCAATCCTTTTGGCGATGATGATGATTCTACTAATCCTTTTGCCGATGATCCGGATAACCCTTTTAACGAGGAATCATCAAATCCTTTTGAAGGTGAACAGGATAATGAAGCAGACGACTATGACAAGAATCTGAATCCGTTTGCCACTTAATAGATTATTTTATTATTAAATTTAATATTATTGTATACAAAAAAAAGGTTATCAAGCTTTTAATGGGTATCCTTTTGCAATATTAGTTATTTGTATTCTGTTTACATCATATTACCAAATTATATATTATTAGTTCAGGCAATAAATGCTCTAGGGGGAGAGGGTTGATGGAAGTGACGGTATGCCAAAATCGACTATAACTTTTGTTAGAACTAGTTTATTCTAAAAGTAATATTTGTTTTAAGTTATATATTATACCTTTTCTTTCGATCATGTTTACTGTTCGTTACTGTGAAGATAATGTATTTCATAAAGCCTAATAGAAATGGAGGAAATCAATTCAAAATCTTGTGAAAATTTAATGCTTTTTAATTATTTTTTTTATTATAACTGTTTCTTAGGTATAATTGAAAAACTGTAATAAATATTTTTTTTATTTTGTTTGTTTTCTTTCAGCTCTTGATATTTAGTCAATACTCATTAAACTAGCTTTTGGTAAAACTTCGAGGCAAAACATTAAAAAAATAGTTTAACGAGTATTGACTGAATCTCAAGAACTGAAAGAAAAAACTTGTTATATTAACAGGCCAGAAAAATAGAAACTATTTTATATCTGCAGCCCCGGAGAACAAGTGGTTAAGTTAAATATTGTCCAAAATGAGTTAATTGTACCAAGGGAAGCAGAGACATGTCATTCTCGTTGTCTTGGGCTTGAAATGGAGTTATTTTCTTAGCAATAACTCTATTTCAAGCCAGTGCCTGACTTAGCTAACTTACACAATTCAAAAATTCACACTATTCTGCTTCCTTTATTACAATTATTTCATTTCAGGCAAATTTCAACTTAACCACTACTCACCGGGGCTGCAGATTTATTTATGTACATTTGTATGTTTATCTTTAACCCTGAAGTCAATTTCAGTCATCTCATCATTTCCATCTCAAACCTTTTCATTGACTGGTATGTATTGTTAATTTTTACCATTAATTTTAAATTATTGTACTGTATTTTATTGTCTTATGAATTATTGATCAATATATTGATGAGTATCATATATCTACAGCCCCAGTGATTAAGAATTTTGTCCAGAATTATATTGAGGAAATTAGAATAGTATTCTCATAAAGTATACGTAGCTATTTCAGGCTTGGCTTGAAATGGAGTTATTGCTTAGATTACAACTCCATTTCAAGCCAAAGACAATGATCATGAAACAATTCCGCTTCCCTAATACAATTAACTCATTTTGAACAAAATTCAACATAACCACTAATTATCCAATTATCTACAACAGGTCTGTAGATATATGAATTAATTTTCCATATTTAATATGCTTTACATTGAAATATGTGATATCAGTGTTTATTATGGTCAGATATATTGAAAATACTATCTATTGTTTATTGGATACTGATTGGTTTGTTGCGGTGGGTACTGAAGAATGTCTAACTTTTAGTTTTCGTATGGTCAGTTTCGTTATAGATGAGCATTTATTGTTCATGAGAATTAGTCCATGTTTAAGCTATCAAATGAAAGTTCTTTTATAATTACTTATTAATAAATTGTTATTTATTCAATTACAATTTGTCAAGTATTCTCCTACAAACTCTCTTTATGTACTAGAACTAGTTATTTTTTGTTAATTCATTTAACATAAATTTATGCTGTATTACGATTATGATTCACCAGTCTAAATATAATTAAGATGGGGATCTGTAACAAGTATCTGATACCATACATGCTCGGGTCCGCCATTTTACGTCTCCCCCAAAGGACAGCATAACTAATGATGTTTTACTCCAATTAAAAAATCCTAATGGAAACTGTGAACCCACCATCTTGGGCATAGTAGATTGTTATGCTAACCACTTCATCACAGGTGACCTCACAAGATAATGATGTGATCATTATGCTTTTATGATGACTTCTGTATGTCGCCTAGTGATATTTATAGGAATGTAGAATAAATTGTTACAAATATTGTCTTATCCAATCAAATCATTAAATAATCTAATATGGACATCGAAGGACATCGCACTAAACAACAATTTAGTGCTACAAAAATTATTATTAAGCCATTTACTTTATCATTCATTACATAAAGTCATTATCATCATTATATTCGGTTCTCTTGAACCTCCTATGCAGTGTGAGGAGGGTTTCTGTATATCCTTCTCCAGCTCTGCCGGTCTTTACAGAGGCTGGATAAGCTCTAGGAGCATGCTATTAAAAGATCAAATATTATCTGCTACAGGTGGTTTTGAACCCAGGACCTTCAGAAGATTGAATTGCTTTATATATATCATCTTTCGGATATTGAGAGTTGTCCCTGTTACTAGATTTTATGAAGAAGTGAAGTGGCTTTACTCTTTCTATTGTTGTAGGTTCTTCTTAATTTGTCAGTTAAAAAAGTATACTATAATGTAAACTATGGGCTCTCAGGCAGTCAATGGTGCATTCATGACCATATAGGCTCCAGCAAGGAGACTGGGCCTTGAAATCAACAAAGAAAAGACCAAATTCATGATATCAGGTCCTAGGATCAACCGCAGGGAAGTACACGTTTTAAAAGTTCAAAGAATTTGGCTATCTCGGCTCATAGGTTAAGCTGAACAACGAGATAAGACAGAGAATAATACTTTCGAACAGAAGTTTTTCCACCCTGTCTTGTTTTACGGATCGGAGACTTGGACTGTCTCAAAGTCGGATGAGCAAAGGCTCATTGTGTTTGAGAAGAAAATTCTTCACCGAATCTGTGGTCCAGTGAAAGTATGCAAGAACTGAAAACCAAAGAGTAACATTGCGCTCTACGCATAGACAAGAGGATCGTACATTATGTAAGTCATCCACATCCGCTTTTGCGAATTCAGTCAGCCTACCAATTCATTCAATAGTGTCCAAAGCCAGCCGTGGAATCCCTTTTGTTGATCGATTATTTAAATTAAGTCTTTGATTGTTTATTATTTTCACCAGAAAAACTCTCTAAGATACTTGTTGAAAGGGAAATTTATATAAAATGGATTGAAATACATTTTTTTAATGACCCTTCCATAATTGATTTGTTTTCATTCATTTCTTAATTTTTCTAACCGACATAATACTTGTCAATGTTTTGTGTTCTTGGGTTGGTATCCCTTGTTTTTTTTATTAAAATATATCTATTATGAATATCACCCGCAGAACAAGTCTAAGTGCCAGACTAGTGGGGAATAACGCTGCCCTGAGTTTCCAAGTTCAGAACAAGGTATTATCACACGACAGAACAGTACACTTTACACTCTAGTCATACACTAGATCATATACAGTACTCACCTCAGGGCCAGCTTTCCAGGGAAGACCCAAGGTGGGGGGATATTGCCACTGACCAGTTGTCTTGAGGATATGGGGTCGTCTCAGGTCTCACCGGGCCAATCACCTGTCTTGAGTTTAGATTAAGAAATTTGCCTAGCCTCTAAGTGAGAATAAAAAGAGACTCCTCGACAATAGAAATGTCATGTGAGGAAGATAGAGAAGAAGACGGTTAATGAATATCTATTTTTAACTCAGGGTATATAAATATTTTAACCTCTAGATAACAGTCTGGAGCAGATTGTCACTAGTAGGCTGAATGGCTCCTCTTTGAAATTTAACAAGGACGCCTGATAAACCAACATGTAATCTTTTTAGTTGAATACGTCCGAGTCCATGACTCGTAAATATCGATACAACAGGGAACAAACATTTTTTTTCAATCGTTTTCGAATATTTCTTTAAGCCGAATCATTTCAGACCATTCTATTTGTTTAATTCCCATAATTGAATCTTGTATAGAATGAAATGAATATTAGATTAAGGCCAATGTTTTGAGGAATCCATCGCTAACGCTCATTATAACATAATATATTATTACCATTGATACTAAAGGCTGGTCCTATCAAGATATTTGGTCTAGCGATGCAATATACTTGCAAACCTACACAGCTCCAGCTCTAGCCCGTCTGCAATCATGACCTAGGTGCTCTCTAAGAGAGGCACGTGATTAAAATTGAACACTTATACAAGGTGTTCAAAAAAATAGCAAATGCCCTTAGGAGGTGAATGTGCCCATGAAACTAAATAAATTTTGCTATGGGATCAACATGAAATGAAATTTTTTGAGACCTTGAGACCCGGCGCCCATGTACCCTGCACATCCTGCACATAAGGTAAAGCCGGCATGCTCACCTTCATTGCTAAATTAACCAATTCTTACCACTAATTAAAAAGATTAAAGCAAGTTTCATCGAAATCGCCACAATTGATTGGGTGCCAATACACTACATAACGAAGAAATAAACAACAGAATAGCATACACAACAGTTTCTGAAACACATATATCCTTTGGAATTGAATATTCGATTCAATTGAAATATTCTCCTTACCTGTTAGAAGTAGGTAAATAATTTGATGGATTCTTTTATAAATTACAAATTATATATATATTTATACAAATACATTACAAATTATACATATATTTATATGCTTTGTAAAAATATGTACACTTGTATTCTAATATTTATATAAAATACTTATTTTAAATACAATATAATCAATGTGTAATATAATACTGGTGACATAATAAAAAAAAAGTCTTTACATTTAGTAGATTAATGCTACGTCTTATCACATATCAAAAAATGGCCCCATCTTTGTGGTATATTGGAGAGCAATAATTAGCTGCAACGATGCCATAAGGTTGCTGGGAACCAACTCGAACGATGGTATCCTTGCTTAGTTTGTTCCAGAAATGGAGGATGTAAGTATTGTTTATTCGATCCTTTATTTTCGGCCAGGCAGTCTCATCGAGCAATTGCCTCCATTCCCAATAAGGTATCGGATAGAAGAAAGTTGGTGGGTGTATAGTGAGTCCACAGTCAAGTTTTCCCAGATCAGACAAAGGCGCCTTCTAAAAATTAAAAAAATATATATTGAAAATGAAATTTAGGATTTAGTAAAAACAACTAAAAATAGAGCAATTGTATAATATTTAAATTGTATAAATCTGAATCGAAAAAAATAAGAACAAGAAAAATGAATGGCAATAAAAACAGGTTGAAAATAATTAATAAATAAAAGATAGTGGGCTTAAAAAAAAAAAACCTGTACCACTACAACACATGGAGGGTATTGGGTTCAGTACATTCTAGAGATTGTACTATTTTTTGGACAATAATTGTCCTAGATCATGCTCAACCGCAAGATTACCCTCCCCCTTATTTAGGGTACCCAATTTATAGAGGCTGAGTGAGCCCCAAGAGGGTCCTAGGTCCATCTCCAACCTCCAACAGAGCAAAGTCTGCCGGCGAGAGGGATTTGAAAGTGCCCCAGGACATTTGGCAAGGCAACTTAGCACCCTACCTCTTAGCCACTCCGCTCCCTGGTGGGGTTTCAATAAAAGTAAGAAAAACACATAAAGTCCAAGTCCCTTTAGATATATTAGAAATGGATATATATATATTAAAAATAGGATGCAATAAGAAAAATCAAAGCCTCTAAACTACTTTTTAAGTTCTCTAAAATACTGGAACAAAACTAACCAGTTGACGTTTTGCCTATTCAGGCATCATTAAAAGAAAATCACATCGAAGAAGACAAAATTTTTCACATCTCAAACAGAATCATCAAATAGATATAAATAAAGACAGACCTTGGAGCAAGGCTGCTTTTTTTTTTTTTGGTGATTTTTCCTTTCGCATCCTATTTATTATAGACTACTTTTATTCTAATCAAAGCAATATTTCGCAACTTGTTTATTAGCCAGTCTGCATGAAACCTACCTCCTTTCCTATAACCTCTTCTAATCACTCCTCTCATTTGAGTTATTTGTGTTGGCATTATTAACTCGTTTGCTCTATTGTTTTTTAGTGTTTTTGTCTTATTAATTTTGTTTCCTGTCTATTTAAATTTCTTTATTGTTTATTAAATTTAATTTTGTGTTTTTGTCTTATTCCTTTTGTTATTGCGTATTTAAAATGAACAGAACAACACTTTAAGAATAGGCATCTTTGAAAGAAGAAGCTGTGAAATACTTTCAGAAGTTCTGAATAATTTCAAAGTTGAAATTAGAATAGAATAGAAAAGTAACTTTATTCTGGGACTAAGTCCCTTTAGAACAACAAATTGAACAGAAAAAGAAACATAATATTTATCTGGCCAGAAGAATAAATGTTACAAATCAGAAAGCGTGTAAAAAGTGACAGAAAGCAATTTAAAAAGAAATATTTAAACAAAAAATAATAATAAGTAAATGAATCTTGAAAAGATATCAAGCAATTAAAGAGAATAGATAAATCAATAACAACTGTTAAATGCAATAATGAGCTAGCATGCAATAATTTCTTTACATGAAATTATGTGATGTTATGAAATGAATTAGGTGAAAAATGTCATCAAATTTTGACAAGGATAAAAGTGGAGATGTTTTCGTCGAATGTATAGAGAACACATTTATATAAGAAGAGAAATGTGGCTAGGGGGCTATAGAATTAGCATTTTATTATTTCTGTTTGTAAATTTCAATTTCTATTAATGTGAATAAGAAGGTAGGTGTTATCAGTATCTGAATTATCAGTGTTGAGGTTATAAACGATGGCAGATAACAGTCCCTGCTGACCGGATAATACACAATAATCAACATGTCTTATAAGTTTTTGGAAATTCATTCAGTCAAAGTTCAATTTATGTTGAACATATACAAATATATCTTGTTTTAGATTCTTACCTCATCTATTTTGCAAAATTTTCTCAATTGGGTTGTGATCAATGCAGGTCCATTAGCGGCCCACTCTGATCCTTCATAAGAGAACTTCAATGCGGAGAGAGTTTCTTCGATGAATTGATGACCCACTTTCGTCGGACTGAAGTGCATAATACCGTTGGCCAAAACGTTAGCCTCTTGGGCGCCGATATAATCGAATCCTAATTCATCTAGAGGTCTACAAAATAGAGAATGAAATACTTTAAGTAACCAAACAGTTTTGTTTTTGGAGAGTGACTCAGTGGAAGAGAACTGAGTTGCCATGCCGAAAATCCTGGTTCAAATCCCGCTGCAGGTATGAGTTTTATGTCTGTTAGCAGCTGGAGATGAATCATATAGGATGTAGGACCCTCCAGGGGCACACCCAGCCTCTTAAATTGGTACCCAAAAAAGGGGAAAAATCTGGTGGTTGAGCGTGATCTTGCACAAATCATCTCCCTGCACAACCATTGTCCATAAAACACTACTGTCTCTACCATGTACTGAACCCCAGTACGGGTTCAGTACATGGGAAACCCAGTACCTTCACCCCTCCACAACCCTGTAGACCCTTCATGGGTTGTAGTGGTACAGGTTTTTTTGGAGAAGAAAATGGTTAAAAAATGGAGATTAAAAAATAACTCCTTAAAAATTGATAAACTGTTAATTAGAAACTGACGTTTTGACCCACATTGGAGGTCTTCTTCATGGATTGAAATCTAGGTCACAAGTATGGAGGTTTAATAACAAAATATAATTTTGTTGGCAGTGTGGTACTTGTGACTTAGTCGATACCCATGAAACCTACATTTTTATCTTGTATAACACTCTTCTTCTTATTTGAGTTATTTATTTGTCCACTATTGAATTGTTGTATGTACTGTTTCATGGACAACGCTTCTGCAAGGAGGTGACTTGTCGTCGATCACACACAACTGCCAGGTTTTTCCCCCTTATTTTGGGTATCCAATTTTTATCTCCGCCATCCAAATCCATCTATCGCCGCAAACAGACTAAATAAAAGTAACTGCCTGCAGCGGGATTTGAACCAGGATTTCCGGCATGGCTACTCAGTGCTCTACCACTGAGCCATCCCTCTCCTTTTTACATGATAATAGTTAAAATTGTCCTCCAGTAAGCAGATATGGTCGTTTAAACAGTTCTTAACTTTTTGAATTGTATTTAACTTTGTTGAAAATACCATAATGATTTAAATGGACTTGATGTAAGATTATATGGGGTGTTTATGTCTTATAACGCACTAGCGAGTGATATAATTAAAACTATATTTAAAAAGCCTACTGTAAACTAAAGTTTTATTTATCTCTTGAGCGAGAGTAATAGAAATATTAATTTTATACTTGTAGACAAAGCAGATATCATTCACTGAGCTTGATAACATTAATCTAGTATTTCCAACTGATTACAGAATCCTATTTTAAAGTTATATTATCTTTATGATTCTGAAATAAAACCTTACCTCATACTTATAATATCTGTGTCAAGATATGTTCCACCATACTTGTAGAGTATTGCTAATCGGACTAGATCGGCAGTATGTTCGACTGGATACGCAGAACGATTGAGCCTACCGTTGAGAAGTGAGAGGATGGGAGTATCAGAGAGTAGCCAAGGAATTTCGGCTTCTATAACTCCTACATTTCCCAATGAGAGAAGTTCTGGCCAATCTTCTTCCCATCTATTACCATAAAAAAAAAACTGTCAAACTTTATCACTAAAACAATAGATATAACAACAATGCAAAGCATAAAAAGATATTGTATTCTTTATTTAGGCCCTGGTTTGTAAATTATTACTTATAAAATTATATTTGAAAATTCATGATTCAGCATTGCAGTTACAACTAAAGTTGGGTCTTGGGTTCTGTACATAATAATGGTCGTACATAAGACAATGGTTTTGCTGTAACGTGTTTTGTCTGAGAACACACTCATCCACTAGGTATTCTCCCCTATTTAGGGTACTTATCTTATAGTGACTGGGTGAGTAAGAATATTATTATAAATATTTTTTAATATTATAAATCAAATTACCTTATAATTACATATAATTGCTAATAAATCACTTAATACCTTTGTGAATAATCTTTCACCAGAGGACATGTGTGGACAATGATAATCCTGTGTTTAGGATTGAGGACTGCAGTAGAATATATCGCGCATGCCTGCCGCTTTGTAAGGTGGAGGAAGCCTGTAAAGTAAACCATTAAAGAATAAACTAGGAGCTGATTTACATAATGATTAATCTAATAGACTATATTTAATTCATCATTAAGCCCTGTATTATGACAGAAATCAGGAGATAGTTTCAGCATTTATTTTAATAATAGTTTTTATAATTAGACATAATGTATAAAATACAAATAATAATAAATAATACATGAATAAAATCTACTTTACTCTATTCTAGCAGTAATTGTTATTCCTGTCAAAATCATCACTATAATAACAATAGAACAATAATAATAAATATGGCTATACCTGGTTCGACAGATGATTTGAAGGCACATGAAGTCTCTATGAAGAAAACATTGAACGGAGAAGGACTTAAGGGCCTCCATACGTAGGGAGCTGGAGCCCCGTATTGCTTTTTACTTTTCTTGTAAACTCTGATTGGCGAAACAGCAATGGAACCCGAATGTTGGATTTGAGCAGTGTAATAAAACGCTGTTACGCAAAACACCACCAAGAAGCAAGTTATAACCAACCACCTTTTCATTAAGGGAAGACCTGCAACAGATCAAAATATTTACAAGATAAAAAAATAATAAAAAAGATATATATGTATGTTGATAAACACATTATTATATTTTACAAAAAACATATTCCAGAGTTACAAGACAATAAAAGAGTGTAAAATGGTGAGGGGGTGCAGTCAATAAATAACACAAAATAAGTTAGATTTATTTGTGCCTATGTTTCGACCTCATTTTTATCCATCTTCATGGCAGAGGGATGTAGAGCTCAACAGCAACTCAATCACAGTTGCAGTTGGACACTTCATACCTCAGCCCTGAAGATGGCCTAAAAATTAGCTTGAAATGCCAGTACAATTAAAGTAAGTCTAACTTACTGCACTGTTGAGTGCTCTTCCTGACCATTTTACACTCTTAAGATATATCCATTCAACCATTTCCACGTAATTGAAAGAGAATAGTTTAGATTTGCTTAAAAATTCAAAATTTCTAATAGCTTAAGGCGATGTCCTTTTTATGTGCCTTTTGCCTTCTAACTAAGAGAGGAGCGATTTCTAACCAGAGTTAGAACTGTATTCCATGGATCCTCAATGTTTGGCAAAGAATGAAATGGTATGGTCACCAGTGTGTCCAATGAACAGGCCGGGATACAGGATAGTTTTTGAGAGCAGGTATACTAGATTTTGCTTCTGAGGAAGACCTACTGACAAGGATCACATCTCTATAAATATAAGGGAAATAATCTGAACCGTATAAAGAAAGAAGCAGGCTTGGACACTGTGAGACTCAAGAAGGAGAAGAAAGATCAGTCATGATATTTTATTTTTTTTAAGTTATTTATTTATTACTGATTTGTGCTTGTACTATATTAAACTCGGACGATGATACAAGCGCTTAGACTACTTTTTAGTTTGTACATTCAATACCAAATTATCATAAAGGCTTTGAAATAGCTTTTAATACATACTTCTACATATATTTTTTTATTATTGGCCTACTAAGAACCAGGTCGCTTCTTTCAACCATCCTCTCTTAGCTTTGATCTTTGCCCAGTACTCCTTCATACCTTGCCGGTGTTGCTACCTTCTTTCCTCTGTTCATTTCTTTCCCATCGCCAGCTTTGGTTTTTCCTGAAAATCCTGATGAGCATTTAGTTTAATCCTGAGAATTCTGGAATATCCTCACATGTAATCTCCATCTCCTGTATTTTTTTTTTCTACTTCATGGGATCTTTAATCTTCTTTTTTTTTTAAAATATCAAGAAATACGATTCGTCAATCGTGTGGGTTTTGTTCTTAGCAAGTGGCCATTAAATGCAATTTTCTTTTTCATAATATCATCAAATATTTTTTTTGGACATGAGTATAAGCTCACTGTTATTCCGTCGTATGTATACACTATTATTATTATATTTGTTAGTTAATTGATTAGTTTTTTAGTTGGGACAAACATGATTGTCCATTGGCAGTCCAGTAGTTCCATCCATTTTGTTTGAAACATGGTCTAACTACATGTCGCCAACTGATAGCACATCATTTGAGGGATGTTGGATAAAATCAATACATTGAATTTTTTGACTTATCGATCTTTTAATTGTTAGATTTCACTCGATATAATGTAATATCAAAATTAATATTTGAATAGTGATAATCGACATGTTTCTTAAACGATTCGATGATGACTTCCATGTACACCTAGTAAACTATAAATCGTAGCACAAAATGGATAGACGAATTTAACAATTTGGTGAGTTATAAAAACCAGTTCAGAGTTTCAAGTAAAGTATCACTTTCATTTTATGGAAGTAAACATCCCTGTTTATGCCGTCATTCGGAAGGGACATTAAATGGGTGTACAGAGTGTGTGCATTTTAGGTACTCGTCAAAGATCTTAATTATACCTGGATAGGCAAAATTTAGGAATCCCACTGTAGAATCGTAAGCATAGGAATATGAGTGGCCTTAAATGACTAAACTGAAAAATATTATAATAAAAAAAAAATTATTAGAAAAAACATTATCAATGATATAGTGTTTTCTTAATTAAATCGATCTCAAGAACTATACAAATATTAAAAATTATCAATAGTATGCGATTTCTAAATTATAAAATACCGATCCATATCCATATTTACATCGCAAAAATTGCGAGAACACAGGGATATAGTATTGGTGAAGAGAACGGATTTGTCTGACTGGGATACGACCCCTGGTAGCTCAGTTGGTGAGAGCACTGCTACGGAGAAACAGGCGACCCGGGTTAGAATCCCGGCCAGGGCAAATCTTTTCTCTTCAAAACAAAAATATTTAAAAATGATAACAATTAATAATAAATAAAAATTCTAAATAATATGTTGACGTAAGTCAACAAGATGCTAATTAAAGTAATGTTCAATGAACATTCTTCCCCGTTTATACATCGCAAAAATTGTGAGAACATCGGTCCTCATCGGTGAAGAGAACGGATTTGTCTGACTTGGATACGATCCCTGGTAGCTCAGTCGGTTAGAGCACTGCTACGGAGAAGCAGACGACCAGGGTTCGAATCCCGGCCAGGGCAAATCTTTTCTCATCAAAATATAAAATTTATATTGATTTGCAAATATTATCTTTGTTTGCACTTACATTGAATTTAAAGTATAAAAATTGAGTGATATAACGAATTGCATAATAACAGTTACTAGTGTAACTGTTAAATAATAAATGACGAATTGTAAAAGAACAGTCACTAGTTCAGCAGCCTTCGGTTAGGTAACGATACTAAACCCGCAAAGCGCGTGTAATGCGGGCAGTATCTAAACAATTGGAAGGCGTTAAAGGGGCTAACAGGACACAGCTTCATTTTGGTTTGATGTTTAGGAAATAACACAAACAATGGTTATACTAGTACAGGTTGTTTAAAAACATTTAAACAACCTGTACTAGTATAACCATGAAGGCTATTGGGTTCAGTACATAGTAGGGACTGTACTGTTTCCAAGCCAATGGTTGTACAATGAGGTGATTTGTGCTTAATCAGTAAGTTTCTCCCCCCCCGCAATTTTGAGTACCTTCTGTATAGAGGATGATTGAGCCCCGGGAGGAACTTTAGATACCACAGAATCTATCAATGGCTGTTAATACACTAAATAATTTACCTTCATTCTTTTTTTTTTTATATATCCTTTATTTGCCAGATCGGCTATTCCTAGCCTTACATGGTTTTGTTTTAAATAATGAATTTTACATTTTAACAAAAAGCAAAAGTGTGGGTTTCGTCTCATGCAAGAGACCCCCCTAACTGTACATTATTTTCAAGAGAAGTTATAAATATATAATAGTTTTTTTCATATAAAATAATTATAATGTAATAACAGCAGAATTATAGTACTACAAAAGGAAAAACTACTCGTATAAGGAAACAGGAATATATTACAGTTTGTTATGTTGATTGGTGAGCAAGGTCATAGAGTTCACATCAGAATGTTTATCAAGAGTCTTGGTTTTAATCTTGGGGATGAAATAGGTTCGCCTATGTTGAATGCTACAGCTCCTTTGACTGCTGGTAATCCGGTCTTAAATTTGGTGTAACGATTTTTAATGAATTCTTCTATCGTCTCTAGTTTTAGCTAGTTGGTTCACAACCTTTGTTCGTACATAATATAAAATCAGACTGAGTCCAGTGTCAAGTGTGATTCACTATAATAGCCCTGAAGAAGACCTGCAATGCGGGTCGAAAAGTCGACTTCCAAATAAACAGTTCTCCTTATATAAGAGATTTTTTTTACCTCTACCCAGACCATTTTCTTTCTAATTATATTTTTCATTTAGAAAGCTGCAGGGATCATGCGCTTGTGTGCAAAAATTGATCATTTTTGCACACAAGCGCATTACTTAGAGCCATCATTACTTTTATTCTTAATTTCGACAACTAATATTGTACGTAAATATCCAAAAAGAATTCAACATTAAAAGGGAAATATAGCATTTTTGAAAAATTAGGAAAACAATTGTGTGAGGTATGGTATATATAATCCACCAACTTACATAAACTTTTTTTAAATATTTATTTATTTAAATTTACAACTGCATTGCGTAAAATATCCTCCAAATAAATAAGATAAGATAACGACGACATGTTGAATGACGTTAATGCACATTTCAAGTTATGAGGAAAATACAGGATGGAACAAAAATAACACATTTTATTTATGTGGGTTTTTAAAACTGAAGGGTTTGTTATAAAGGAATCGCTTTCCATTTTCCAAAGTTTAGAAAAAAACTCTTACAATTCAAATTTCTTATATCAAAAAAATCGATATTTTTTTTCGATCAATCTCTTTAATTTTTCATACAGTACTATTCTCAGTACATTTCCAGGATGTACTGTATCTTTTAGATGTAATAAAAGGTTAATTGTCGGAGTAGGAAATAGGAAAATAATGAAGCCTAGGAGTCACCTATGGTATAGTGATTAGGATAACTAACTTCTATACCAAAAGTCATGTGTTCGCACCCCGGCATTTGGCCTTTCCTGGGGAGTAAAAAAACCTTGGTGTTGCCGTCCTTCGGAGGAGACGTAAAATGAAAGCCTCGACCCTGTGCGGTGGCTGGTATTCGTTAAAAATAACAACCCGAGCGGAAGATTTAGGAATCTCACTTTAGCATCCTCCGATTATCCATAGCAACATATGGCGAGGTTAAATATCTATTTTTATATATTTATATAAAAATAAATAAATAAATCTGAAACTATGGTGATTATAAGGAAATGATAAAACAATACCAGAGGCTTGATAACTCCAGCGGTATGCTCGCGTTATCTTTACTTTCTCACTCTCTCTCTCTCTCTCTCTCTCTCTCTCTCTCTATATATATATATATATATATATATATATATATATATATATATATATATATATATACCGTACCTGATGATAACGGACTCAATATAAGAACGTGCTTAACCATATCATTTATATAGTATATGTTATAATAACAAGTCCATAATGAAAACAACTGTATCACTATAACTCACCAAGTTCTTGGGTTCAGTACGTGGTAGAGACTGCACTGTTTCTCGGCTAACAGTTGTGCAGGTAGTTGATTTGACCGGGGTCACGCTCAACTGCCAGAATTCTCGATATTCCACATCTTTGCTAACATTCATAGACTAAAAATTCTATGGGGATAACCTAAGCAAGTTCATATTTGTCATTTTTAGCGTCACACGCTAAGGCAGCGGTTCCCAAACTGAGGAGCGTGAGGACATGTCAGGGAAGGCGCGAGACAAGTTGAACATTATGGTTGAACATATATTAAATTTAAGTAGTCTTTCTAAAATTCTAAATTAACCATGATGTTTAGAAAATTGACCACTTTGATATAATGGACAAACCTTCATTTTGGTTAAAATATTTCAAAGTGTACCCTAGTGTATTATGGGAAGCTCTTCGTTTATATTTGCCTTTTTCAAACACCTATTTGTGCGAAAAAGCATTTTCAACACTTGTGGCAATTAAAACAAAGTATCGGAATAAACTTAATGTTGCTAGTGACTTGCGTTGTGCACTTACTAAAACTCAGCCACGAATAGGCATACTAGTAAGAAAAATGGAAGCCCATCCATCTCACTAACCAACCTAATCTATTTTTTTCTTATTAATAATTTTTGTATTTTATGAAAACTGATATTGTTGTACTTTATGGCAGTATAAATAAATGTTTTGTTTTAAATGTAACACTTATTTGTTTTTGTTTTGTTCCTAGGCCCATACAATTTATTGTTAAGGGGGGGGGGGGGCGCGAAAGCTTTCATTTCAACAAAAGCGGGGCGTGGTACAAAAAAGTTTGGGAACCCCTACTCTAAGGGGAAACAAGTATTTTGGCTATGGCCCACAGGATGTAGATTTAGGTTTCAGGGATTTCTGATACACATAGATACATTGAAAATTTTATTTCGAATATTTGTACCGTTTACAATATATCCTTTACGTATCAGCGTTATAAAGCCTTCCTTACCTTGTTACGAAAAAAGTAATCTATAATGACCTTAATGCCCCGTTTATTGCTGATTTGGCTCGAATCCAATATAATATAATATCAATCTTTTCATGACTAACTTCCCATTCAAACCCACTAGTTTCAAACCTGGCAACCTCCCCAATTCCTGATAATCCTCCGAGGCGTCTAAAAGAAGATGGCCTTCTCAGTTGAACTTCTTATACGAGCAATACCATTGGATGGTTTCACTCCTTGCTTTTATCTCGTGCCATTATTTATGATTCATTGTATTAACTTGATGTATTCTATTATACAGCTGTAAATCTCAATAAATAACTTTTAAAAATAGTATACATATGGTATAAATAATATAAAGCATGTTTAGACCAGTGGTCAGGTACCAAAAAAGGGCGTTAGGTCTTAATAAATTGAAGAGAGCTCCATTTTTGATATGTTGTAAGGATCACTCCTTCGGCCAATGTCCCTCACGAAAGTGGACCAAAAGTTAAAATTTGGACTTTTTGGAAAAATTGCCAATTTTCAAAGGGGCGTAACTCAGAATCTATTAGAGATACAGAGCCGCGGTTGGATTCAAATTGTAGCAAAGTTAATCTACATTAAAAATGTTATTTTCAAAAAGGCACCTAGATAGGAGATAAAGGCCAAAAATTGAACTATCTCCGAAATTTTCGAGATTTTTCGGCCACCAAAAGTTTTCCCATCTGTTTTTTCAGACAAACTTGGATTTCAACAATTCAGACATGTCATTACGACATATCAAAAATGCAGCTCTCTTCAATTTATTGCGACCTTCAAACACCTGGCCTAGTAATGCAGAAACTATATCTGTGTATATGTATACACATAAAAACCAACATGGGAATACACTCAAATACCATCAATACCTAAGTGCTTTTAAAAAGCACTATTACAATACAAATATTGCTTGGCAAATAACTTTGGAATAATGGGATTGGATCGTTACAGGTTTGAACAGGGGAATTCGAACGCAATGTCCCCACTTAACCCAAATAATCAATCCCCTCTCATTACACATACACATGCATACATATGTACATAGACAGAACCAGGGGGAGCACGGGGGGCACATGCCCCCCCAGACGGGTTTTGTGTACTGTGGTCTTGTGCACATTACAGTACATACTTAGGCAAATCATGTGATGTTATAACAGAAATAACATGAGTAAAACTATTGCTTAGATATTTTAATAAACCTTTGAAACCTTTCTACAAATACTACAAGTTTATTTCTAAGTTATTGTTGATTTTTTTTCCCGTCTGACCGTTGTGCCCCCCAGAAAAAAATCCTGGATCCTCCCTTGTATATATATATATATATATATATATATATATATATATATATATATATATATATATATATATATATATATATAAATAGAAATAGAAAAATAATTTTATTCTGGGACCAGGTCCAGAATAACAGAGATAAACATAATTAAGAAAATATTAATCTGGCCAAAGGCCTACATCTGAGTAAAAACTTATTTACAAAATATCCTGAAAGTAAATAACTAAACATGTATGTTTTGGTAGATAATCAGAAAAAGTGATGCAAAATTAAAATAAAAAAACAGTAAATACATGATAGCATCTGGTAACAGAAATAAAAAATAAAAAAAATGATTTCATTATGAGTGAGGAATATTTACAGTAGTTCATCAATCAATAAAGTTGAAAATATCTATCAATTATTTATTGATTATAAAGCACCTGATTGGGAATTTAGAAGATGTTGGAAAAGTTTAGATTTAAATGAGGTTAAAGAAGACGCATGACGGATATCGGGTGGGAGTGAGTTCCAAAGAGAGATAGAACGGGCGAGAAAGGAACGCTCAAAAGTTTTGGTTCTATGGGAACGGATATAAAGATCGGAAGGGCGAGATCTTGTGCCTTGGGATTGGATCGAGGATTAGAATTGTAGGAGACTATAGATGTAAGAGGGATGTTGTGATTTGATAGTTTGATATAAGTAAGAACCAAGGAAATAGAGCCTACGGATAGAAGGAAAAAGCCACTTTAACTCAACGTAACGGCGGGACACATGATACCTTCTCGGGGCATCGAAGACAAATCGAAGCGAACAGTTCATAATCCGCCTCAATCTCTCCTCGAGCCTGTTCCAGAGTCCACCATATGCCACACAGCCATAGTCAAAGTGTGGAAAGATAAAAGATGTGATGAGGAGCTTACGGATTGGTAGAGTTAGAAGATGTTTGGAACGGTGGAATAACTTTCGAGAGCTTATTGCTCGACGAGAAATTTGGGCAACGTAGGGTTTCCATGAAAGGGATTGGTCGAAAATGACTCCGAGGTTTCTAACAGAGGAACTGAAGGCAATCGGGTGATCATTTAAGGTTAATTGGGGAAGTGAGTTGATAGATTTAAGAAGGATGTTGGAACCAATTAGGATGGCCTAAGTTTTCGCAGCATTCAATGACAGTTTATTCAAGTTTGCCCAGGCACTTATCCTATCTAGGTCCCCTTGAATGTTGGCAAATGCTGCTATTATCTCATACGGAGGAAAGGACAAATAGATCTGGGAATCGTCGGCGTACAAATGATGGGAACAGTGAAGGATTGATTTGGGAAGGTCATTAATGTAGCAGTTGAAAAGGAGTGGGGAAATACTAGAACCCTGTGCCACTCCTGTGTTCAGAGGTAGGAAAGAGGATAGGGGTTGATTAGGGATGGAGACTGCTTGAGTCCTATCCGAGAGGAAAGCTTGGACCCAGAGTATGGAACTGTTGGAAAATGAAAGAGATTTTAGTTTAGAGAAGAGGATGGAATGGTTCAGTGAATCGAACGCTTTTAAAAAGTCAAGTAGAATTAGTAATGTCAGTTTTTTTTCGTCCATGGCAGTATGTATGTTGGTGGTGATATATATATATATATATATATATATATATATATATATATATATATATACACATAGATACACAACTAAATTCGTGGTATTTCCTTAACCGACCGGGTGATAATATTCTTGTTCCCATCCCTTCTTGCATTCGCATCCCCTAATATTTATTTATTTTCGCTGTTTTTATCATAGACCCCACCCCGTTTATCATAACATTCACATTTAATTATATCATTATGTAGCAGTCTGTACGTTTATCAATGCGATTATAAACCAACGCCCCTGAAATATGGCGGCTGATATCCTATCACTAACATACTGCACGCTTTCAATTCATAACACAATCTATAGCAGAAAAACATTTTCTAAACAATAACTACTGGTACCTCCATAACAAATAGTGTACTTCGCTTTGGTTAAAGAACCCTCCCCTGATTAGCGAACCAAATCAAGTACCTGTTCGGGCGCCGGTAGATTTGACTTGTAAGAAGAAACTATATTTATTGTTAAATGGAATGATATACAATAAAGAACTTCTGATGCGAACTAACTTGACTATTATCTATGGACTAACATTATAAATTATGAACTAACAAAGTGACTACTCTACTCTCTTATCTATACCCTAAACTATCCATACAATCCGTCATGCCTCTTCTTTAACCTCATTTCAATCCAAACTTTTCTTACATCTTCTAAATTCCCAAACAAATGCTCTATAATCAATAAATAATTTATAGATATATTCAAGTTAATCGATTGATGAATTACTGTAAATATTGCTCACTCATAATTGATATCATATTTCATGTTATTAGATGCTATTATTTATTCACTTATTTTTCTATAAGCCTATTTCTTTGTATTGTAAATTTGTCTGTTATTTTATTTTATTTTTGTATTACATTTTCTAATTCTCTACCAAAACATACCTGTTAGTTATTTACTTTCAAGATATCATGTAAATATTGTTTTATTCTAATAACATATTCCTTTGGCCAGAAGTATATTTATTTAATTTTGTGCATTTCTGTTACTCTTAATGGACCTGGACCCAGAATAATAGTTATTTATTCTTACCTACCCAAGAAACATCACACCACCTCCAAGGCTCAAATGCAACTAATCTATTTTCTTGGGTGCATTATTCATGTTATGTTTTGCTGTTATTCTCTTTCTACCCTGAGGATGCCTGAATAGGCGAAATATTGGACAGATAATTTCAATTTCTGTTTTAGTTTGGAGACTTAAGGGCTTTTCGTTGTAATTTTTCCACGGTCTTAATAAATATAAAATAGTTCTAAAATTATTTATTTTAACATTTTAGGAATATAAAATGAATAATATTATAATACCGCCATTTAACATTTAAAATAACAGAGTGCTGATTGTCAAATTCGATCTAGGTGGCTGTTACTTTTCCTCACTAGTGAGGAAAAATGATTTTCCAAAAGTGCACTAGTGCAACCATAGCATTACTCAATGGTTGCAGGAAAAAACATTTTTTTATTCTATTCTACAATACTCTGTCATGCCTCCTTTTTTCTCTTCCCTATTCTGTCTTGCATTTTTTTAGAGGTAGAACGTATACATGTAAACGAAGTGGGGATTATTCCTACGTATGTAAAAGTTTATATTCCTGAAAACAAGGAAACAATATCACAATTTAGGGATAATTAACCCATAATTATAAACATGGCAAGCTAAGTTATCGACAATCCAATAACTCCACGATTTCTAAATTGAATGACATAGCCCTCTTACACTCCCTATAAGTAATTCCCTTTTTTGTTTCTTAACTTAGGAACTCTCTGAAATATTTCTTGAAGAGTCTTGGATTCAGTACTTGCTACAGATAGTAGTTTCAAAGCCACGGATTGTGTAGGGAGGTGCTTTGGCATAGATCACGCTCAGCCTTCAAGTTATTCCTCCAATTTATAGAGGCTGGGTGAGCCACATGATGGCACAATTTATCGGGCACAGCGGGATTTGAACCCTCATTATAACAGCTCAGTGCTCTACACACTGAGCTATCCTTTTCCCCTCAAAATAACAAAATATACAAATAATCAGTAGTATAAAAATATATATATATATATATATATAGTACGTAACCTTCTCCTATTCTACAGAAAATGGATTCACATTTGATTGTTATAAATAGAAAATCGATTATTATTTTGTAATAACTCTACCTCTCAATCAGATGATTGAATCAGCTGATTAGGTCAGCTTATATGCTCCGTTAGCATTGATTCATTTTTCAACTATTATCATGCTTGATTACTTACATTTATAGATCACTTATAGCTGTACTTGGTGATGAATAACTCGCAAAGTACCGTTTCTTCTTATGGCATTATGAAAAAAAGTAATATTTACGCTGTATTCTGACATATCGATTACAAGGCTTAGCGAACCCGAAAGTTTGCTGCCGGCACTGGCAACAACAGACACAAGGTCGGCCTTAACACATCTCCCCCTCCACGTCTTGGTCTACAATACGGAATACACTCATCGCCTCACAGCTGATCATCTAGTTCGGGTATTGTTTCAACACTAAGCTCAAAAACCATCAGCTGATATCAAGTTTGGAAACTAATCAATATAACGTTATCATTGTAGGTTTAAAAAGTACCAGAATATCCCGTATAGTTCTAGGTAAAGACTAATGTCTCTAAGCCAACAGTTGTGCAGGAAATTAGTATGACCCAGAACACGCTCAACCGCCAAATTTCCCTCCGTTATTTTGGGTACTCTATTTTTATAATATTTTATAGAGACTGGGTGAGCCCCAGGAGGGTCCTAGATCTTATATGATCCATTTCCGGCTGCAAACAGACTATATAAAAGTCTTGCCCGCAGCAGGATTTCCGGCATGGCAACTCAGTGCTATAAAATCAATAACTACTGTATAAATGAATTCTTCCTACAATTACCTGTCAAGAGAGACAATAAAATATTGGCCATTGTGATATACCGATATCAATTTTTGTTTCTACTTACTAGACAAACTCTCTAAGCTCCCAATTAATCACAAATACTCATATGCATGACTACTATAAGTTTGGACTTATGGAGTAGAGCTTTGTAGCTCCAATAACCGATCGAATTCCTCTCGTATCCAATCCTTACAATCCAATATCTTTCGTAAAATCCTTTATGCTACTTACTTCGTTACGAATAGAGTCATCCATAATGACCTCGATGTCCCATTTGTTGCTGATTTGGACCGAACCCGATACCAGTCTTTTCATGAAAAACATCATTCCCACTAAACCCACTAGTTTCAAACCTAGCAACCTCTTCAATTCCTGATAATCCTCCAAGGCATCTGAAAAGAAGATGGTCTCGTGACCATCTAAGATGAATTTTTTATTTGAGTACTACCATGGGGCAGTTTCTGTACATGTCTTTATGCATGCCTCTATCACTACTGCCATTTCCTAGTTGTAGAGTTATAATACAGTTTTAAATTTGAATGAATAAATTAATAAAAAAAAGAAAAATTTTTGTTTCTGATATCTATTACGGTACCTACTATCTTGCTTAAATCGAGTGTGCCTTCTCTAATCCCAGAGCAATAGTGCCTATCGGCAGATTTATTCAATCCTTCACTGAATTACTCCAATGGAATTAGTGCAGTAAAGTTTAGATAAAAGAAAGCTCTATTTAGTTCAAACGGAAACTCTTAGGAGATTAACAGAAATTAAAATATTAATATATGATAGACTTCAAACAGATTTGGGGTCACCTATCATTTGGGTATCATCTACCTATCATATTTGGGTAGGTTATTAGTGATTAGCATAATAACCTACTGTGCCCAAGATCGCGGGTTCGCAAACCAGCAGAAGTTCCTACGTTTGTGAATTAAGATTTTTAAAAAGGGAGTAAAAAATCCTTGGTTATGCCGTCCTCCGAATGGGACGTAAAATAGAGGGCCTGATCCTGTACAGTGTCAGGTACTCCTTAAAGATCCCTATCCTTCGGCAAAATTTAGGATTCCCACAGTAACATCGTCCGATTAGCCATAGTAGCATAAAGTGACTTTGAATAAATAAACATACAGATAAACAAAAACATTTTTTGCCACTGTCGATAGGCAATTGTACCAATGATTTAGTTATCTAGTTATAATCCATCAAGCTAAGAAGTGAATCGATACATGTATTCGAAGTATTGGTATGGTGTTCGTTACAATGTTTTCTCGGCTATATCACTTTCCTGTACAACCGTTGGCTTATAAACAATCTATTTATCCATAAGTGCTGTACCTTAGGGTCTGTATGGGTTGCAGTTGCACAATATTACATTATTTAGGTCCGGATTCAGGATCAATGTTTATAATCGGTGAATACATAGACCAGGTCGTTTTTATCGATGAGTTTTGATTCAGGCAGATGAAAAATTACCCTTCATAATATCAAATAACATTCCGAGTTTAACTTCCCGTGAACCTTGTTAAATTGCGTAAGATCTAAAAAAAACTTTATCTTTGTTTTTAGAGGCTAGTGTGTTGTTGCAGTAAGGTGTCCATGGAAACAGTTTCGCCCACTAATAACTGAAGTAGTGAGACTATTTATAGAAATGTAAAGCAGCAAGCATAATATTCTAGCCATCCTATTACCTGCCTTTTGAATAGAATAGTTACAATGGAAGTTAATTTTAGACAATTGTTCTTAAGGTAAAGAATAAAATAATATTATTTAAATCGTTAGTGCTGTGACAGACCTGTATTTTTTGGAACCAATAATTATAATAAATTACCTAACCGTTTTCGATTAAACTTTAAAAATGTTGATTAGTTCATAATTGTAACTTCAATTACAAGCGGAAAATTTCTTTTGATTTTCCAGTCGTTCGTCTTTTTTTTTTTTATATATTTCCTTTTATAATATTTTTCATCTATAGTCGTTGCAAAGGTAAATAGTACTACAATTTATTTTTACATTTGTGTATATATACAGTAAAGGAATGCCCCATGCCAACATGAGTATAGGTGAGACATACGAAGATAGGTGAGACACTCTTAGTACGAGCAAGCTGGTCCACTAATAAGATAGAGCCAAAAACTCAAACAGAAACACTAATATTTACTGTAGCGCAATTGGAAAAGCCCCAATGCAAAGCCTTGTTTCAAAATTCTCCAGTAAAACAAACACTAACCGGTCGACGTTTCTCCTATTCAGGCATTATCAAGCTATCCCATTCACAGAGGAAACATGGAAACTTTGTTAAGTAACCCAAATTAATAAATAACAAAAGTTGCATTTAAACTTGTGTTAAACAATGTTTCTTTTATGCTGATTATTCAGACATGTTTATTTCTGAACCTACGATAAGAGGTCTGTTGTCATCCGAGTTTACATTGAGATTCCAATATGATGAATCTATGAGGTTGATTGTGCAAAGGTGAATCAGAAGCGAAAAGAAGAAAAACACAAACATGATGATGCCATTAGTGACTCATCTCTTTCATCCTTCCGGTTCGGGAGTTTCTAGGCAAATATTGGTTCAGATTCAACATTTGAAGCACGCTAAGCAAAGACAAAGAAAGTAGGCATATTTCAGTTTTATTTTAACACATTGGGTTATTCATCAAAATTGGTGCAAGAACAAAGCACGGTACTTGTGTATTAAAACCACCATAGTTATATTGGCGTAAAGAGCAATCTTGTTCGCATGCGCAAGCAGTTTTTTATTTTATATGTAAGTTATATTTCTAACAGCTGATTTGTTCTAGATTTGTTGTTGTTCGCTTATTTTTTGTGCGACGAAAATGCGCATTTGGGATTTGCCAAAAACAGAAAAAGATGCAATTTTATTTTTTCAGGAGTGAAATAGTTTACCGAAAAAACGAAAATGTACCAATTCGCATGAAATGAAACTTTATTTTGGTCAACGTAACTTTTGGAAATGTCAATCAGGTGAAAGAAAGAGAGACCGTTTTCAATCCATATTAAACTGTATATCGGCCCATTTTCCACTGAAATTCGATTGTCTACTTTCTTGTTATTATTATTATTTAATTTTCATTTGCACCTGCACAATTGCGCATCCAGCAAATTTGATTGAAGTGTCTTTCTCTTCGCTTTTCTACATGATCATGGCTCCATATGCCTAAATAGGTTTTAGTATACTATCATAGATAAGTCGTTTGTTCCTCAAGTCAAGTGGAGATCTGAAGTCCAGAAGATGTTATAATTGTTTGTACCGTCTAGTCAGTTCTTGTCTTTCTAATTTTGTATGTACGTTCCATGTATGTCTTTTGTCCAAGTATAGTCCGAGATAACGTACATAGTTTTTGGAAGGTACTTTCGTCGTTGTCAATTTTGACTGCTGGACACGAAGCTTTGCGTAGAGAGAAGCTTACATGGCTCGACGCTTTTGAGGCGTTTATTCTGATTTACCATTTATAGAACCACTTTTCTAAATCAAATAAATGATTTTGAAGAGCTATAGATGCTAGGTTTGGGTCTCTGTGGGAAGAAATAATGGCTGTATCCTCTGGGAAGGTATAGATGTTGGTGCAAGATTGCTCGGGATATCAGAGGTGTATACGGAATAGAGAATGGGGCTTAAAACACTGCCTTGCGGTACTCCCCTGTATTGAGGAATGAAGGAGGAAATCGAAGAGTCAACGGAAGTACAGAAGAATCTGTCTTCGAAATAAGATTGAAGAATTAAACAGTATGTAGCAGGTAAGTGAGGTTTTTCCAGAGAAGACTCAGAAACTATCAAATGCTTTTTCAATGTCAAGAAAAATCGCAGAGCAATATTCTTTTTTCTCAAAAGCGATAGATATTGCATCCTTGATACGCTGACACTGTTGTACAGTAGAGTGGTAAGAACGAAAGCCAAATTGGTGGTTCGGTATCACTCTGCTATTTTCGAGGATAGGTTTTATGCAATTAAGGAAGAGTTTTTCAAATAATTTAGACATTATAGCGAAGAGTGCAATTGGACGTTAAGATAAGGATTAGTGACAGGTTTAGAAGGCTTAGGTATCATTTTAATCGTGGAGAGTTTCCAAAGGAGCGGAAAATAGGTTGTGCGCTAATAATAATAAAATCAAATAAATAATAATAATAAAATAGGTTGTAAATTCTTTCTTTTTAAATAAATTATTTTGATTTTTAATTGTTCATGATATATTCCATTATATATTTATTTACAATAATATTTATTAACTCATTATATATTAATAATATATATTATATATTAATAATTATAACTATGTATCTTGTATATACTTGGATTTTAAATAAATTCTTTTGATTTTTAATTGATGATTATTTAAAAAATTTAAAATTCTAACCCCAATAATTAGATTTAAAAACGTTATTCAAGATAACTGTTATAAAATATATCTGCGGTGGCGTTAATACACAAGTAACCAAAGCACTATTAGCGTAGAGTAATGAGTTGCTATTCTAAAAGTGCTGGGTTCAAATCCGGGACTGGCAGATAAATTATTTAATCTGTTAACAGTCACGACTGGACCATATTGGGCCTATAGGCCCTCCTGGGGCTCACCCAGCCTCTATAAAGTGAGGGAAAAACCTGGCGGGTAAGCGTGATATGAAAATCACCTCACTGCTCAATCGTTGTGCTAGAAACAATATAATCTCAACAAGTCATGTGCCGGATCTTTAACAAAGTACATCCGCGGATACGGATCCGAATATTCGGTGTCAAGATCCACCGAAATGGATACAGAACTTTTTTCCTCAATCGATGTCCGTGCGCGTGACCTTGATATTTTTCGCCACTTGACGCTTTGCATGACAGACAGGGCAGTAGGTTAGGTATGTGTTTCGAGTTTTCGACTTGCACTGGGCGGCATTGGTAACGTTTGTGTTAGGTAGTGAATTATAAAATTGTCAACAAAGACGTTTTTCTTTAAAGCTTAAATGGATTGCCTGAGTCAAATGTTTAAATGTCAATAGTTTTTCACTGCTACCTAATAACCTTTGTTCAGGGTTATTTTAAATTTACTGAAAACCACTTAGGTACGCTTTAGTAACACTATATACAGGAACTTTTGTTCTGGACAAACAAAAATCAAAAACGAAATATAAAATTTGTTTTTCCATACAAACTAAGATCAGCTGATCGGCTATTTGAATGGAAGACTGATTTTTTTCTTCAATGCGACGTTCGCCAGAATAAAAGCTGATGATTATAGGGTTAATAATACGTACCTATGAATTTTGCACTGAATCTAAAATATATACTGAATCTATATAAAATTTCAATTATGAAAATTAATAAGGTAAAAGATTCGCCAAAAACGTCACGGATACGGATCTTTCTTTTCCATCGAATATCCGCGGATACGGATATCGGACACATCACTAATCTCTACCACGTTTTGATTTCGAGACCCTTCGTGGATAGTGGCACAGATTTCATCCACATTAACTTTCCTAATTTTAATAATGTATCTTACATATTCAGAATAAACACATTAGCCTCGAATATGGATCTGAGTTTGGTCTGAAATGTGGACTTTGAGAATAAAATATATAATGACTACATTATTTATGACTACTTATACAAAAAAATGTAAACAAAGAAAAATTAATAGGTTTAAAAAAAAATAAAGAAGAAATTCACAAATCAATTAATTATGACTTTTTTGTTTATTTAATTATTAATTAGACAAAACAATAGGCTTCCGATTCTCAACTTTGAAAAGCAATACTATGATACATCAATTTAAAAATATTTGACATTAAAAATAGGTATATTGATTTTATAATATCGATATAATAGGAAAAATGCTAAAAATCAAAGCCTCAAATATCTAAAATATTGGAAAAAACTAACCAGTCAACTTTCCTTCCAATTCAGGCGTCATCTGGACATACACCAAACGAAAAATTACATAAAATATGATAAAGTTCAGCACATCGCGCATCAACAGACAAACAGGCCCAACAAATAGAGACGGCAACCTTACTCCAAGACGTTCAACAAACAACTGCTGTCGATATTTTCCGAACATCCTAAAAGCCATTAAAAGGGCTATGTTACCTCGTGCAAAATAATTTCAATTATTTCCACTAAAGAACTTTTATTAAATTTACATTTTTAATTATTTTTATATCCCAAACACACTGTATTTTTAAAAATTTTAAATATTTATTTGTTCACCTTATTTTTAAATAATATCTAAAAAGCACCCTAATTTCCAATCGAAAATTCTCACGTCAAAATATCTGTTATTTTAAAAAAGTCGGTGGGCTTTTTGTTCGTTGAAATCTCTACTTTCTGATAGTGAAAAAAATATACATTACTATGGTAAATGTTCTCAGAAAATGCTAAATTATTTTTCCTTTAATTTTTGTTATATTCTCTTCCTTTTCCAATGGAATCCTACTATTATTTTTTTTGGTTTAAAAAATTATCGACCCTGGTTTATATAATACAGCTATATTTAATTAAGATAAAATTAGAAACAAACAATAAAATATATAAATATATTTCTTAATATATTTATCGAATATCGAACGACTAAATATAGAGATATCGAACTACTATACTTAATCATAATATTCTGAAAACTACCAAAACGGTCGAAAATCTTGTATCCATTTTTATACAACCAATTATGCCAGGATTAACCTTGTTCTAAACGCCAATGTCAATGAATGCATAGCTGCCTTTCTCTTTTAAAAGTTTAATGCGCTTGCTGATCTATTTAAAACCAAATCGTGTCTATAATTAATTTTTATTGGATTCCCAACAAAAATAAGTCTGTACGTAACTGTTTTCTCATAAAATACCTCAATAATAAACAACTACCGACAGAGTAGTATAAGAGCTGTAGTAAATCGATGTAACTGAGATTGTAGAGTACTGAGTTTCTGTGCAGATCAGAGTCCTGGGTTCAAATCCCGCTGTAGCATATACTTTACTTAATCTGTTATCAGTCGCGGATGGACCTTACGGTTTTCCTAGCCTCTATAAAGTGGGTTTCCTTTAATTGGGAGGAAAAACTAGGCGATTGAGCGTGATCTTGAACAGATCATATACCTGCACAACCGTTGCCCTAGCAACAGTACAGTCTCTACCATGTACTGAACCCAAGTCCCTTAAAGGGTTGTAGATGTACAGGTCAAAATATGGAGGCATAGGACTACTAAAGCTCACAGAACTAACGTAATAGCATTGGTACAGTTAATTGATCAATTTTTAAGCAAGAACTGAGCACTCTTATAACCTCTGAACTATTTCGTATAGTAATGACTGAGAGACCTTGGTGAAGTATCGATATGGATCAACTATGATATGTGGTTAGCATGACAACCTTCTATGCCCGAAGTCTTGGATTCGTGGCTCGAATTCGCGAGGGCCTAGGATTATTTAAAGAGAGTGAAAAATCTTTGATGCTCTTCATGTAGGACGTGAAATGGAGGTCCCAAGCTTGTCAGGCACTCGTTAATAAGAATAGTTCCTTAAGCTAATTATACCTGGATGAGCAAAATTTAAGATTCCCATAGTAGCATCGTCTGATTAACAGAATAAAAATACTTTAAATGAATGATGGACAACAAACATATTTTACTAGAACTACTTAAATACTGTCCGCGTAAAATAAAAATCATCTCATCAAACTATTTATTCTACTCTTGGAACTACAAAAAAATTATCCATAAACTGTAATAATTTCTAGAAAACTACTTTAAACAGTGAGAAGTAAAGTTTTACGAGTATAATCTCGAAAAATAAATTGTCGCTAAACGATTACAAGTTACAAAGCTCGAAGATATGTAACTGAAACTATCAAAGATCCGCTTCCTACGTACATCCCTTCGATGAATCCCAGAAAAACCCAAATCTGAATGATTATTCATATAAAAGATAACCCAGATTCGAAGTATATAAATAAATATAGATAGATCCTTCCTTCAGGGTCCATAAATAGCTGTTAACATATCAAATAATTTATCACCTATACCCGAATTTGATCCGGGAGCACACCAACTCGGAGCTACCCCGGTCCCTCATTTCTTGTAATTAATTATAATATTATTAATAAATTGAGTTTGTTTGTTTATTTTAAGGTAGTTAACTATTCCTAAATCTAATCGGACGAGACTAAAATGGGAGTCTTAAATTTTGTCTATCCTGATATAATTCTTCACTACTTGTAAACTTTCATGGCAGTACGCAGTACTAACTGTTGTGGTAGTAGAGTTATACTGCTAGTGTTTAAGAAAGAAAAAAAAATCCTTTACCACTACAACCCATGAACAGGTATGGGTTCAGTACATGGTAGAGACTGTACTGTTTCATGGACAACGGTTCCGCATGTGTTTCATGCATTCATTACTCTGCATTTGTTTCATGGACAAGGAGTTGACTTATCCTAGGTCACGCTCAACCGCCAGATTTTCCCCCTTATTATGGGTACCCTATAACCTTCGTTTGAATCTCACCTCAATTATTTTACCATCTTATGACCTAATACTCATCATGCTGAAATAAAAGGTAATTATGACAGACTGATTTAGACAATAGAAGTAGGCTATGAGAGGAAAATGGTCGCTAATAGAAACCAGCAGAGCGTTACTGCTGATTGTTCTATTACCGGAAGTGTTTCACAACAGAGGAAATGCTGGAATGAAAACAAAAGACAGCACTCCAGCACAAGCACTGGAAGCTATCACTAGCAAGTTAAAATGTTTATAAACTATTGAGGTATGTTTTTGTCGAAATATTAAGCGTACAAAAACTATAATAAGAAATAAAATCATACATTTTAATAAGTTATTCAGATTTGTCAAGAAAATTGCTATTCGCCCTTGTTGCAATAGATAAGATAAGAGATATCATAATCAACTAACCTGAAGGTCGTAATCACCTAAAATAACCTAACGATAATATTTAATTTGTAATCTGTAGATTCTGGGCAGGTTTTTTATTTCTAAAAATAAATAAATAAAAAGCTAATAACAAAAAGGTACCTGTGGTCTAATAGTTAGCATAACAAACTACTAAGGCCAAGATCTCTGGTTCATAGCCCGGCTGGTGGATAGTAGATTTTAAAGGGAGTAAAAAATCCTTGGTTATAACGTCCTTTGGAAGGGACGTATAATAGATGTTCCGAGTAGGTGCGGTACTCGTAAAAGATTCCTGATCCTAAAAAGATAGGCGAAATTTAGTATAATCACATTATCCATGGCACTACACAGAAGATAAGCATTCTTACCTTTACAATAAGAACAACTTATCCTCTAAAGTAGAAATAAGACAACACGCTGATAAAACCGATAATTTTGAACGGGATGGAAACAACATGTCCTGAGGAGAATCTATAGGCCCAAGAAAGCACAGGAAGGCCACAGGTTAAGATCCAACCAAGAAATATACTAGGAGATTAAAGAATGAAATAAGAATCAGAAGATTAAGATTCTACGGGAACATGGAAGGAATGGAACAAGGAGACTAGAGAACAGTGGAGGGATCGAAAAGTTCCTAATTAGTAATTTAATAACTAGTAACTGGTATAACTAAAGCAGAAAAGAACCTACTTTTCGAACAGCTGTTCCAAATCTGACATTTTTCCAACTTTCAACCGATTTACTGTCATCGTGAAGATTCGTGCAGTGACAGTTACTACTACGACATATGACAGTCGATTAGAGAACGAAACATATCGCTGCTCCGGAAGTATAATGACGCAACTGTAAAATTTGGTGAAATTGACTTTTTTGTCTTGGCGGGCTCATAAATGCATTTACTAGATGTTTGTAAATCGACATAATTGTGCTTATGAAATTTGCCACTGGAGGGAAGATCGGTCGTTGTAACCTGCATGCTTATTTACCTTTCCCTCCGGCAGAATAACGACTCATTTGTTCAGTTAAGTGTGCTCTCCGTTGTCCGGAACGATATATATATAAGTTACAGTGATATAAGTAGAACTAAGTCTATGTAAATATTCCATAAGGATTAAGTCTATAGTATTAAGATAATGATTTATATAAACAATGTAAAGATATACATACTGGAAAAGAGGAAATAAAGTTCAGTTGTTCTCTGAATGCGGTGTGTTACTGTGTCTCCCCAAACCCTTTTTTATTTTAATTAATCGTTTCAGTCCGATTATAAGTGGTGCCGAAACCCGGGAGTTAATTGTGCGTCAAAATTAATTAGCAACTTAACAGTTTAGTTTTGTTAGCTTCACCTCCAAACTATGAACGACGACGAACGGTCAAGTTATGAGTTCCAGCTGGCACAAGCGCAAGTTGAGAAAACCAAATTGGAGTCTCAATTAGCGAAGGCCAACGAGACGATGCAGTTGGAATTATTGAAGATGAGGACACAAAGTTCCGCTTTTATCCATGAGGTGATTGGCCAGTTGGAACCCTTCACTGGAGTAGTCAGCGATTTGGAGCACTTTCTAAAAGGAGGAGACCAAATTAAGAACTTGATAGCATCCAGGAAGGAGTCAGGGGCTCTACTGGAATCTGATGTGGCGCTGTTAGAGGCATCCCTAGTGAGTCGCATCTCGCGGCGAATTTTGAATTTAATACAAGGAGATACTACGCACTCATGGGACACCCTTAAGGGGCGACTAAAGAAGTTATACGGCGGAGGTAGGTGGACTCCGGAGGAGGACACTTTTTATTTATTAAAGGAGCGAAGGACCCCCGGCCAATCGGAAGGCGAGTTCGCTGAAAAGCTTTTGGTTTTATACAACCGACTAGTAGAGAAGACGGTGGAAACACTGGGACAAGCAGTAGGGGCACAACGAATGGAGTTCGTGAGGAGCATCCTTAAGGTACAGCTAAACCATTATGCTGACCGGCCGGGCTCACTTCCACGAGACAAGGACTTCCTGGAGTGTGCACATGCACTCATGGATGCTGGTGAAAGGAAAGGAACGAGACTGGCCAATCCGGAGGAAGAGTGGACGGAGGTGAAACCTCCAAGAAGAAAGTTCCGCAGCTCACCCAGACGCAGCGGAGACAGAAGCTTTGACAAACGACCTAGCAGAGGCCCAGAGGATCGGCGAAAGAGACAGGAAAGGCGCTGTTACGAGTGTGATCAGCCGGGACAGTCGCGTTCGTAACAGTTGCGTCGCAGCACAATGTCATCTTACAAGATGTTACGAATATGGAAGGCAGGGGCACGTCGCGAGGGAATGCCCCAGGCGCAAACCGAGAAATGCCAGGAGAGGACCTCAACCGGAGCCTATGGAGGTCAAAGCCCAGGAGTGGACCAGAAGGCAGACGCACGGAAGGAGAGAGGAGCTTTACTCCAGCGGGAAGTCTTCAGGAAAGGAGAGCGCACGGGCAGGACACAGCACCCCGGCACCTAGAGGATATGAGGTAAGGAGACGTAATCCCCGGAGGGGGGGGGGGTTCTTTCGGTTCCGAGGGAGCGCCTAGGCAACAGAGATTAGAGTGAGGGTACGGTAATGGGTGGGATAACTTCGCTAGCGAGTTAATAATTAATAATTATAGAGAACAGGAAGAACGGACGAGGTTGCCCGTGGTGAGGTTAAGGGGAGTAAATGTGAGGGCTTTGATTGATACTGGCAGCACAAATTCGATAATTAGTAAAGAAGGGGCGGAACGGCTGGGTATGTGGGGGTCACACCGGGGTTGCGAATGTGAGATGGTCACTGTGAGTGGGCGTTGCAAAACCCAGGGCGAGGGTTATTTTAATTGCGAACAGTTGGTAGGGAGGGACTTCCAGATACGACTGCACATAACTGAAGCCGTAATGCCCGGATACGAACTTATAGTGGGATGTGGCATTTTCCAGCAAGCGGGGTTAGAGTTACGGGTTGTTCAAGGAAAGAGGTGGATTCGGTTAGGTGACAGGGAATATTACACTACTACTAATCGAAGAGGCCGCGGTATTGAAATAGGGGCAGTCGAGTGTAGTCGGGAAGCCATTCAAAGTGTTGTCAATCGGCATCGGGACTTGTTCTATAGGGAGAACGAAATTTTGCCGACCACGGGAAGAACGGTGCATAGGATCGTCCTGAAATCAAATAATCCGATATATGTGAAGAACCGCAGATACCCCCAGGCCATGAGAAATATAATAGGGAAACAATTGAACGAGCTCTTACTACAGGGTATTATCGGGCCTAGCAATTCCCCGTTCAATAGCCCACTGTGGGCCGTTGAGAAAAGGCAGGGTTCTTCGGGTGGCGGCGAAAAACAATATCGCGTTGTGGTCGACTATCGGAAGCTGAACGAGGCAACGGTGGACGAAAGGTATCCGCTTCAGCGGGTGGAAGATATTCTGGACCGATTAGCGGGAGCAACGATATTTAGCACGCTCGACCTAAAGAGTAGGTATCACCAAGTGCGAATGGCCGACGAAGATGTAGGGAAGACTGCGTTTTCTTGGGAGCGTGGTCATTACGAATTTGTAAGGATGCCCTTTGGGTTGAAAGGGGCCCCGCTCACATTTCAGCGTCTTGTGGACAAATTCCAGAGGGGGTTGGGAGAGGAGTTCGCCCAAGTCTATATGGACGACCTGATTGTCTTGAGTCGGTCTGAAGAGGAGCACGTAAGACATCTGCACGCGGTGTTTCAGCGAGTTAGGGAATTTGGCCTTAAATTGTCCCGCGAAAAATCAAGATTTGGGTTAAGCGAGATCAAATTTTTGGGGCACGTTGTCTCACAATCGGGAGTACGGCCGGATGAGGATCGAGTGACAGCAATGCAGGAGGCCCCATTACCGGTTAATGTTCGGGGAGTTAGGCGCTTCCTGGGGTGGTTAACTATTATCGTAGGTTCATCCCGGGTATTGCAGAATTATCGCGTCCGTTGACGGAAATATTAAAAAAGGAAGGCGGTTTTCGCTCGATCCAGCCCAGCTGGAGAGCATTCGGAAGTGTCGGGAGATTTTAACCTCGCAGCCGGTTTTGGCGTTCCCTGATTTCCGCTTAATGTTCAGGATCACTACAGATGCCAGTGCAGTCGCGATCGGGGCAGTCCTTTCCCAGAATTTTGCAGCCGGCGAAAAACCTATCGCGTATGCTAGCCGACAGTTGAATGCCGCGGAGACTAGAGCGCGATCGAACGCGAACTCTTAGCAGTCGTTTGGGCCGTGGAGCACTTTAGGCCCTATGTCTACGGGCGGAAATTTGAACTTTTTACGGATCATAAACTGCTGGTTTATCTGAACACCCTTAAAAAAACGTCAGCGCGTGTGTCGCGATGGAAGGAGCGGTTGGCGGCTTATCCTTTCCAGGTCGTGCACAAGAAGGGAGTAGATAATGCAGTAGCGGACTGGTTATCCAGGGATCTGCTATGCGCTAGACGAAGAAGGGCCTTCCACGGAGCCATTCGCGCTCCGGTATTTACGGGACTGGGCGGAGAGCGGACCCGAGATACCACTAGTGCGACAAATATCGGAAGAGAGCGCGGCGTCGACGGAGCGTCCTCAACAATTACCGGAAGTTGACGAAATAATCAATGATAAACGTCATCAAATTATTTTCCGGTCAAAGCAGAACCCAGGGATAGTGACACACGCTAGTTCATACGAAGGGTTGGCAACAATTCTCGTGCGCACCCCAGTAACGATTGACGATACTGACATCGAGCGTATTTTCACAGAATTTGGTGTTCCGGGTCGCAGTTGCTACGTCTACGTTGGGAACAAGGTTATTGCCGAAAAATTAAAACGGCTGTGGCGACAAGAGAGGATTGGGGTGGGTTACGCTTAGACACGGAGCTTACGGTGTGTTGAGACGATTTCCAATCCTTCCGTCCAACGCCAAATCGTTATCGACCATCATGAGGGCAAAACAAACCATCGTCGAATTGAAGAGACCTTACGCGCGCTCAAATCCTTATACTTTTGGAAAAACATGAGTCGTACACTAAAGGACCACATAACGCAATGTTCCGTTTGTCAGAGGGCTAAGTACGACAGGCAGCCTCCGGTAGCGAGACAAGTAGTTACGACCACTCTTTTAGAACCCCTTCGAACGGTACAGATTGACCATTACTCCAATGAAGGACAGTCCTGGCTCACGGCAATCGTTACCTTTAGCAAGCTGGCGATAGCGTACCCTGTAGCAGAGAAAACTCCGGGTGCAGTATGGGACGGGGTACTTCACTGGTGTGCGACTTATGGGATCCCCGAGGAAATCATGTCAGATTGTGGCCGGGAATTCGACAACGCTCTAATTCGGGAGGAAAGCAGAGTGTTGGGATCAGTTGGCACTTCAATACCCCACATCACATCAAAGGCAGAGGTGCGGTCGAGCGCCTTCACAATACACTGGGAAAACACCTTCGGTTACTTAAGTCAGGACGGAACCTAGAGCCATACGACGCCATGCCGCGAGCGATCATAGCATACAACAACACCATACAACAGGGTTGTCTCCGGTAGAAATCGTTTTTGGGCAAACGCGTCGGGATCGGGGAAACTTGATTACAGTCAATAATAATGAGCTCAAGGCTCAGGTCTCTCAGACACGAATATAGCGTCCGGCAACATGGGATCGGGTTCGTGCGAAGTTACTTAGGGAAAAAGAAACGAGGGTGCTCAAGGTTAATCAGGGAGCTAGGGTTTACTCGAGAGGACCGCTACCTTTGGGAACCATAGTATACCGCAAGTTAAGAACAGCTCGGACGTAAACAGCAGCCCGGTACGAAGGGCCATATAAAATTATCGCCGTCAGGGAGAACAATTTATTCTCAATTCGTGATGAGTATTATCCGTCCAGGGTACGTACTGTCCACCTAGAAGAACTTCGTATTCCTCACAGGATGTCTCTAGAGCCGGAAGGCGCTGCCCGTTAGTGGTAATCGTGGTTTAGTGAATATGATAGGGCAACCAAACTTTGTAATACTTTACGTTTTAGTTCTTATTGTACTTCCCGTTATGTGCTAATTGATGTTATTGTAGGGGCTAATTTGTTTTTTTGTGTGTGTGTGTGTGTGTGTTCTATATAGGTTATCTTTCATTATATTATGCTATTGTTACTTTTACTTAAGGATCTAGTACATAAGCTATCTATATTTTGTAGTTCTGTAGCATAGTCTTATCATTTTTGTTTCTTTGTCTTTTTGGTTTTTGTGTGTTTTAGTTCCTCCAGGTGAAGGAACTGGAGGGAGGGAGTTACAGTGATATAAGTAGAACTAAGTCTGTGTAAATATTCCATAAGGTTAAGTCTATAGTATTAAGATAATGATTTATATAAACAATGTAAAGATATACATACTGGAAAAGAGGAAATAAAGTTCAGTTGTTCTCTGAATGCGGTGTGTTACTGTGTCTCCCCAAACCCCTTTTTATTTTAATTAATCGTTTCAGTCCGATTTTAAGTTATATATATATATATATATATATATATATATATATATATATATATATATATACATATATATGTCATGGAAAGAGGTTCAAAAAGGACCAAAAGATCAGGACCTATTTATGTTCCTGACCAATATCTTTCGGTAATCAGAAATGCCAAAAAAAAGGGTGAGCCCTTAAAATTTAATGAAATGAGTTAGAAAGATTTTTTTTGATTTTAAGTCACTTTCTGACAAGATGGCCTTTAATTTTGTGAAGGACACAGAGGGAAACATTTTTAAGGTTTCTGAAATAAAACAAATTCGGTTTGAAAAGGAGAGCGATATTTTTCAGTATAAAAATAGTTTTAAGGAAGATTGGAAAGAGGTCAAATTTAAAAAAGGAAATCAAGTGCTCAAGAAAGCCTATCTTTAATACCTGCTTACACCAGGAAGATTTCCGTCCCAGAAAATAAGTTAAAAGACTTAATTAGTCTGATGAACAATAATTTATTCCCTCTTTCTACAAGCCCTTTTATGAAAGTCTTAAATAATTTTGGTTCAGGTTTTTCTATAATTTTTGTAAAGAATTTTCGATAATTTTTCTATAATTTTTTTGTTAAATCGATTTATACTTTTCATAATTTTTGTTCAAATTATTTTTTCTTCATATTTTTACTTGTTTTCCTTACTCCTATAACGACAAAAGTGTAAAATTTGTGATGCATTTTCGGAAGAATAATGAGGTATTCACATGGTACTGGTTATTGTGATACTGGTATTTGTTATTTTATAAATTGAAATAACTTAGAAGCTGCAATAATAACTCACGATGTTCATAAACTACTCTAATAGAAGAATTAAACCGTATTTATAGGCCATTCTATTAACACAAATTCGAATATTTTCCTTTTGCTTGTCCTGCAAAATTTCAATTTTTGCAGTTGTGTCATTATACATCCGGAGCGGCGATATGACTGTAAGTACTCAAACCCGTTTGAAATGGTCAGGAAAAACTTGTTATAAATACATACAATCTATTACGCAACTGACAATCTACTCTAAGAACTGCAATTATTTTCCTATTTAACTTCTATTTTTTTCCTTTTCATTCCTGATAAAAAATAAGGAAAGTCTTTTTTTTTTATCTTTTTTCTTCTCTCTCCAGAACACCTTGAATTTAATCATAAAGTTTTCCTCAATAGTTGAGCAATTCTATTGGTTAGCAGCAAAGGATGAGTGGATTTAAAAACATATTGATAACTGTGGGGAGTTGGGTAGGGTGCTAAGTGCTAAGTCAGGGTGTAGAGTGCTAAGTTGCTGTGCTGAAGATTCCGGCTGAGAAATAAATTATTCAACTGCAACAGATGATATCTCTTGGGGCTCACCCAGCCTCTATAAAGAGGGTACCCCTTAACTGGGAGGTAATCCTGCCTATTGAGCGTGATCGCAGACAAATCAACCGCTGTTCTAGAAACAGTACAGTCTCTACTACGTACTAGAGTAGGATGGGTATGATCCTTCACCGTGGGTTGTGATGGTAATTATTTTTTATTATTACTATTGATAACTATACCCAGTGGAATAGAGAAAACTAAGGGAGTCTGGGAATATATCATCCACCAGAAATATATGGAAAATATTTTCATACTTTCATTGTACAATAAAATAAAAAGTAAAAGATCGGTGAAGAGAATGGATTTGTCTGGTAGTGTTACGAGCCAGGTTAGCTCAGTTGGTTAGAGCACCGCGCTAGTTACGTGGGCGACCCGGGTTCATATCCCCGGCCTGGACAATTTTTTTCTCTTCAAAATAAAACTATTTAAAAATTATAACAATTAATAAAAAAATAAAATAAATTATTAAAAAGTAAAACCAATAACATTTTTTTTTTTTGTAAACTTGCTTAACCAACTCGTAGTCCTCCTATTATGGTTAGTAAGTTTGGTTAACTGAATATCACCAAATTTACCTACCACACGTCCAGTTTAGATTTCTAACAGGAACCGCGTCAGATACGAGGTTGCTAAGATACACAGACTCGACCACTACGACTTCATAATCATTTGAAAATAAATAGCAAAGCGTATTAAAACGTATTTCGCGATAATAGACACATATTATAAAATTCCTTCTTCTTATGTAACCCCACTTGCCGAAAAAAATATTTTAAGTAAGATTACTAGATCGTTTACTCTTAGATCATGAAACTAATTCCTATCATATTTTTCCTCAGTTATTTATTATTCATTAATCAAGCTTCGAAACTTAAGCATAATTATTTTCATGATCAGACTAATGCTTAAATATGTCCCTGGACTTAAAGTGTGCATTTTCAAGATAAAATACGGGGATACGATGCCTAACGCAATGTTCGCAGCGTGTTTTAATTATTACTTACAAGGAATACAACTATGAAGTAACTAGACATCATATGCTCGACTTTTTTTCAAAACGCATTTATATTTGTTTATTTTATTTTTATATTATTATTATTTTATTTATATTGGCGGGTTACATTATACTTGCATTACTGACATTTTTAATGTTTTATTTCAATTGGAATGAGCCTTTTTCGAAATTTAATCAAATTATAGCGTTCAAAAATAAGGAATTGCGTAGAATATTCGGTCGAAAAAGAAAAAGTTTGAGACAACTGGAGAATTTAGAAGATTAAACAACGCAGAATTGTAAAGCAAGCACTCGGTTAATATTATTGAAGATTGAGATGGGCTTAATGACGGGCAAATTCTTAAAAAAGTAATGATTGCAAAGAGGCGAGTGGTATAGCCCGAAACGTAGGCGGGAGGATTGCGTTAGGAATGATCTAACTGATCTGGATTTGGGGAGTATTTTTATGGACGCAAGTTTGTAAGCAGAGATTGGTGGGTTCACCAAACCTTATTTTTGTTAATAATTAAATGATAATTTTATACAATATTGTTAACAATATTCTTCCTCCTTCTCTCCTCAAACATTGTCCCATAAAGTATACGAAAATTATATTTATAGTTAATATTCCTTATAATAGGAACTTATACGACCATAAAACTTGTAGCATTACAACTTATAAAGAGTGTCATAATTACATGTTAGCTAAGACAAGGGTTGCGCAGGGGAATGCTATTTGTTCGTGTACACGCTCAACTCACAGGATTTCCTCCACTTGAGAGTCACTATAAAGATTTCATATGTCATGTTCGGAATTAAAATCAAAAGGTTACAACTTTATTTAGGTAAAGTTTCAATTGAAAAAAAAGTAAAATAGTTACACTGATTTTCTTAAAAAAAGTTCAATAAATAATTGTGTTGAAATAAAACAAAAAAATTTACATAATTCGTAAAATAAGAAATAAATAAAGATTGAAATTAATATGAATACATAGCTGTTTATGTTATAGCATACTGTTAAATAATTATAAAAAATATTTTATCGTATAAAATTAAGTAGTTTTCCCTTATATTTGTATATAAATAATAATATTTATTACACTATTAATGAGAAAAATAATAAAAAATATTATAAAACCGACCTGAGAAAGCAGTGGAATCGTCGTTAATCATAAGAAGGGAGACCTCAACACAACCATCGTCAGCCGCGAACTGGCGGTTAGATATGAGTCAGGCAAAGAATGGTTTATGTCATAGATATAATGCAATAGCAAGCGAATTACAGAATAAATTTATCTTTACCTTACTTTTTAATTAATTAATTGTTTGAGTTATTTTATGTTCTACAAACACGAAATTCCTCCATATTTATTTTTAGATTTAATCACACGATAGATATGATTAGTTTTTATAATATTTTTGAGTAAATATTGAGATATATTATACCGAGTAAGTAACCTTTCTTCCTTAATTAATATTTGTAGGTGGATTCGCATGTTGAGATAATATCTCGTTTAAGCTAATGGAAATGATGCAATCGTTGCTTAACTTCTTTAGGTTAATTGTTTATTTTTAACTTTTTTTTTAACAATATTTACAGTTAAAATTATTTAATAACCCAATTCCAGCTAAATAAGCAATGCCGACTAGATATGAGAACGATCTATACTCAACTGGACCGCGAGGCGCCGAACGTCCTTGTTGCCAAGGACAACCAATCCCTATTTGTCAAATAGTTAACTCATCTACCTAACAAATGGTTTTAAATATATTGTTCCAGTTGTAAAAAAAAATTCTCATCGATACAAAAATATATAATAATAGAACTCGTGAGAAATAATTATTTTTATGATTTTAAAATAACATTATTAAGTTTATTAGTTTATTGGCTATTACATAATGTAGAGGGGGAATAAAACAGTCTCGAAAGGTCAAAAATATATCAATAAAAGGAGTAAAACATTTTTCGTCTTCAGATGTGACGTAAAATGGAGATACCGATGCTTGGTATTAGTTAAAGTATCCTAATTAAACTTGGATAGGCAATTTTATGATTCCCACTATAGCATCGTCCAATTAGCCATAACGTTAAACGAAACAAAGAATATTTTTATAATATATTTTATTGCTATATGATATTTTTCAAATATTTTATTTGAAAAGTAAAGATATGACCAGGACGGGGACTCGAACCCGGGTCACCCACCTCTCCGTGGTGGTGCCTTAACCATCTCGGCCATCCTGGTTCGCTTCTCGGTCAGTCATATCCCTTCTTTCCACTGATCCTATATCTCCGTGTTCTCGCAATTTGCGATGTATACACGGGGAGAATGTTAATTGAACAGTACTTTTAAAAGTTCAATTAACATTCTCTTATGGAGAAAATCCTTTCTCTTCACCGATCCTATATCCCCAGTCCTCGCAATTTTTGCGATGTATATACGGGGACGAATGTTGAGCATGACTTTACTTTATTTTTTTTATTAAGGATCTCGTTGACGTACGTCAAATTTTTATATTTATAAATTATATTTTATTTATTTTTATTTGATGGTGAATATTTAAATATTTTTATTTTGAAAAGAAAAGATTTGTCCTGGCCGGGATTCGAACCAAGATCTTCCTCATCTCTAGCGCGGCACTCTCCCAACTAAGCTACCAGGCATTTGTCTGGCCTGGTTACGATCCCTGGTAGATCAGTTGGGAGAGTGCCGCACTAGAGATGCGGAAGACTCGTGTTCGAATCCCGGCTATTACATATCTTTTCTCTTCAAAATAAAAATATTTAAATAATCACCATCAAATAAAAATAAATAAAATATAATTTATAAATATAGAAAATAACTCGATTCCGCTTACTTAAGTACAAGAAACTCATAATGGAGAAAATTCGACTTAACCACTTATTCACCTGGGCTGTAGCTTGATGGATTGTAGTTGTTACAACTGTTATATTTTTAATTATTATTATTAGTAAGAAAAATAAAGTAAGAATGAATTAAAGTAGAAAGGAAAGTAAAAATGAATTTGGAATGTAATATTGTATATTTATTTATAATACTCAATAATGAGTTATAAAATACACAATACAATAAAATAAAGCGAATTTATTGATCCTCTTGGAGTGATGCCTCTGATTGACAAGTATTAATGGACAGTAAATGGTATTTGATCTTAGTCCACTTTTATTTTTATATTTTTTTTTTTTGCATAACTGGAAGTCCTTCGAGATTTTTTTTTTTATAATTAAGTCAAGCGGAACATACTTTACTGTTTTATTTTACGGTACCAACAATAATAATTTAATTGTTGTGGATATTTTACAACTACAAAGGACAAGTTATAACCTAGGGTGGCACACAAGCCAAATATTGGCTCCAAAGTTATATTGGAATGAAATAAAATTACACATTTTTTTCAAAAGAAAAATCTTTTATTCAGACAAGTTTTAAAGTGTTAAAAGGGGAGCGGAGTGGCTCAGTGGTAGAGCACGGAGTTGCCATGCCGGAAATCCTGGTTCAAATCCCGCTGCAGGCTAGACTTTTATTTAGTATGTTTGCAGTTGGAGATGGATCATATAGGATCTAGGACCTTCTGGGGGCCCACCCAGCCTCTATAAAGTATTATGAAAATAGGGTACCCCAAATAAGGGGGACAAATATGGCAGTTGAGCGTGACCTAGGACAAGTCACCTCCTTGCTAGAACCGTTGTCCATGAAACTGTACAGTCTCTACCATGTACTGGATCCCAGACCCTTCATGGGTTGCAGTGGTACAGGTTTTTTTTTAAAGTCTTAAAACACCAAATAAATAAACCTGACCACTTAAAAAATACAACACAAAAAAGGACCATTAAAAAGTATTAGCACAAATTAAAATTTTTATGATATAATGCATAATGTGTATATTGTTTTCATTTTTCAATATTTTGTCTGCAATCCATTTCCATCGATAAGAGCTTGAACAAGACTTTTTTTTTAAATATGGCTCGATTTTTTCCCACTCTTCAAGCAAAACTTTTATCAGGCATACCAACATGATGGGGGACTACTGTTGGTCACTTCACCGAGAAGTTCAACAAGCAGCTCATCGTACTCGTAGATATAACTACACAATAAGCTTCAAAGAAAAAAGAGAAAGAAAGTGTAGAGCAATTCCAGTTGACAAGTGAAACCTGTATTAGCACATTATATCACTGTTTTAAGTAGCCACTGTAAATACAAACCATGCTTATCATGTAACATAGTGTTTCATTAATCCCCCATAATACCGTATAGGGGTTTAGATAGGGGTTTATACTATATAATACAAACCATATTATTGGAAAACTATGGGTGATACAAAAAACTAAAGCCAGATTTAGATTCAGCACATAAAAATCTATAAAGATCAACCATTAAAGCTAAAAAAGTTTGAAAAAATTGTTTTTGTTGGCCTGTGTTATTTATCACTTTAAAACTTGTGTAAATAAAAGAATTTTCAATTGAAAAAGTCGTGTAATTTTATTTCATTCCTATATAACTTTAGGGCCAATATTTGGCTTGTGCAATTACTTTTGACTGCCACTGTAGTTAAGACAAAGAAAAGCTAATAGAAAGAAGCAAACAATAATTTCCTCAAAAGGTGGGAAATTTCAGGTATTCTTTCACTTTCCAGTTCCTTATTATTTTCCAGTTTTAAATAAAAATAGAAAAAAAATACTGAGTTTCTTTTCGGTATTGAGTAAATGAATCGAAGTGGAATGGGAGGTGTTTTGTATATCTTGAACACAAGACAAGACAGAAGATTTTATCGGTGTTGCTATAGCAACGGAACCAGCAACTACCTTCTGTTTAATTTTTTTCGTATTTGATCAATTTAATTATAAATATCTTTAAAATTTGGCCAGTCGCTTACGCAATGTCCATTATTCCCCAATGAACAAAACATAGCAAATTTTTTTAAATCCATTTGTATTTATCAGTCGATTTAAAAAATAAAACAAACTACATCCTTCCAATATATTTAGATTTTAGAAATTTGTTATTTCAAAACAGAGAATGCAGAAACAAAAATTAATACATTTTTATGTTTTTGTTGTTATATTTTTGCTGGATATATGTTAAGAAATTTAAATGAGGAATACCAGCAATGGGGGCTAGTTATTAATGCTGAGAAAACGGAACATATGACAGCCAATATTGAGGATTTAGAACTGAAACCAGGAGTAGCTCTAAAAAGAGTTTCATGGCTCCATAATTGAGATAGATGGTGCATGTCATATGGAAATAAAAGAAGAATTTCAGATGGTAAAAAGACCATATCAATACTCAACTCAGTACTATAGAATAAAAACATTATCCCCAAAACAAAAAATATATACAATAGTATATTACTAAGTATCATGACATACGGATCAGAAACTTTGACGTTGAAGGGCAACCTCAGGAAAAAACTCCTAACTACAGAAATGGACTACTGGAGACGAGCGGATTATCCAGAATGGACATACTAAGAAATGCAACCATCAGAGAAAAGATAGAGGCTGAAAAAACTATTCTGGAAGATATAGTGAAAAAACGCCTGAAATGGTTTGGGCATTTGACAAGAATGCCTGAAGGAAGTGCTATGTATTGCCGACACATGAAAGGGAATATGTTTTGGACAAAGGACAGACCTTTTGCTTATGGAACCTTTATGGCCAAGTTCCTGAGAAGGAAGGAGAGGGGACGAACAGAGGTACTCTTGAGATAGACGCGGAGCAGGAAGGAGCACTCTGGAGACGAAGACGGTGCAGGAAGGAGCAATCTGGAGAAGTACAGCAAGGAGGAAAGATCTTGCGGAAGAAGGAGCCGGCGAATAACGCGGACCGAGAAGATGAAGAGTCCCGGAGGCGACAAGAAGAAGACCGACCTGTAACCCAATCTACCCCTGTTCACAGATAAGTTTAATTTATTTCCTGTAAGGCATTTTATGGCAATCTTTTTTATCTATTAAAATCTGAATCATTAACCTTGTTTGAAACTGAAAAAATAAACGATCCTTATTGTAATGCTTTAGGTGCTTACATACCGCTGGTATACTATTTATTTATATTAATATTAATAATTAATAATATATTGAAGGTATAATAGATGAGTAAATTGGTAAACACAAGTACAGACCTTTGGAGAGGAACCCAATTAAGATTAAGGCATATAAATAATAATTTGAGTACTCATCCTTAATGAGACTCTGGCATCCTAAATATCAATACATATACATATTTTCAAGATATATTTAAGAGTAGAAACATAGCAGAAGACTACCCAAAGTGGTCCACCAATGGAAAATTGGGGGATTGAGAAGACGAGGAAGACCAAGGAGGGCCTGGGATAACGAAGTGGAGGAATCCATGATGGCTCATGGTCTACGAGAAGAATGGACCTAGGATAGGACATTATGGTAGGAAGCCATTGAATCAATAGGTTAAGGAAACCCATTATTAGTGGAAACTCCTTGAAATATATTATATTTTTTTATTGAATTGTCACAAATGAAAACACATGAATTCAAATACAATGAATTTGAATGTATTTTATTTAACTAAACTAATTGTTGAGAGCGGGGGATTATAGTTAAGTGTGAATTGCGGTTCTGCAGGTCTCAGGCTCTAATTCGGAAGGGGTAAATATATTTATTTGATAGTTAATAGATGGATCCTGTGGGATCTACAGACCCTCCTTGGGCTCGCCCAGTCTCTATAAAGTTGGTAGTTCCCACTTGTTAGGGGAGTGTGGTCACGGTGAAATCACCTCCCTGCACGACTGTTGGCTTAGACCGTACAGTTCCCTTACCATGTACTGAACCCAAATTACACCAATACGTACCGGTCTCCTAATAGGAGTGAAGGTTTTATCTTTTAATTAATTTTATCATTGCATTAAAAATCAATTAACTAAATTATAAAAATATATTAAAAAAAAAAGTGTTATTTATTTAGTTAATATTTGTTTCTAGCATCTTTCGACTTAGTACCGCATAATGTTGTTAAGTCACTAGCATTTTTTATAAATATAAGTCATATAAAACCTTAAAACGTTGTTAAAAATATTACATTCCCAACTTCAGTTCAGCGTAGATTCCATGGAGTTTTAACAAATCATTAGCACTCCAAAATCAACACAGTATTTCAATCTTCTTATTATTGCCTTTCTACATGGCTATTTAAATTTAATTTATTGTCCATTATATAATTGAGTTTACAATTGTAGGGAGCGGAGTGGCTCAGTGGTAGATCACTTAGTTGTCATGCCGAAATTCCTGGTTCAAATCCCTCTGCTGGTAAGACTTTTATTTAGTCTGTTAGCAGTGAGATGGATCTAGGACCTTCCTGGGGCTCACCCAGTCCCTAAAGTGGGTACCAAAAATAGATCGGGAATCTGGCGGTCGACCGTGATCTAGATCACCTCACTGCACAACCGTTGTCCGTTAGATAATCATACTGTAACATCATCCAATTAGTCATATCAGCACTAAGTGAAGGAAATTGTAGTGATACAGGTTTTTTTTTTTAATAATTTATTTTGTGTTTTACAGTAATCAAACTTCCAAAGCATATGCAATTATTATGATTTAATGAACAAATTTGGTTTCAGAGTATTTAATCATGATTAAAATTCGATCGACAGCTTGCTAATACAATCAAATAATTTTTGTTTAGTTAATTAATTACAAACAATATTGTTGGCGTCTCTATTCATCATTCGATTTTCAATTATCTTATCATTCAAAATAAATATAAACTCATTAAAAAGCTATTCTTATTATTGAGGACGAAATATCATATCAGATTGCGAGAGGTGAAGTCACTTGAACAAATTCAGTTATCTCAACATCTATAACGCGCATAATATACCCCTTGTCTTATTTCTTAATTTATTCATTTTATTCTTTCTTTGTGAATAGCCTATTTATGTTCAGTTGTCGTTTGTTCTTGTTAAGTAACAATGGTAATGCTGTTACCTTTGTAGGTAAGAGGTATTGGGAATATTCCAGAAAACAAAAAAAGCTGCAGCACCACAACCAGTGAAGGGTATGGGATTCAGTACATGGTAGAGACTGTACTGTTTCTTGGACAACGGTTGTGATGAGAGGTGATTTGTTCTAGATCACGCTCAACCGTCAGATTTCTCTCCCTTATTTTGGGCGCCCAACTTATAGTGGCTGGGAAAGCCCCAAGATCCCATAGGATCCACCTCCGGGCGCTAATAGATTAAATAAAAGTCTGGCAGGGAGTAGGATATGAAGCCAGGCATTGCAACTGAGCCACTCCACTCCCTACATTCCTGACTAATGTTTTGTTTTGATTTTGACTAATAATAATTATTTTTACTATCTTCAACGCAGCCAACTTCTTTTAATGTTAAATATCCATCTCTAACTCCATACCCGTATCTAGCTCAAATCCAAAATCCTATCGACATAAATTCTATCCTGTCTACCCTCCTGAAAGATCTTCAAGAGACTATTAAGCCTCTCATCAACCTATCCATAAGAATCCTTACCGAAGTTTCACTTTATTACCCACGATGAGCATAAAGTCCATAGCAATCGTTCTGTGAAATGCTAATGGCCTGCATAAGCACCTTGACGAACTTGACATATCTCCATGACAAGCAAACATATACTGCTATGTAGACTGAAACACACTTCACTCATTGTACATATTTCTATATATGGGACTATCCTCATACAAGACTGAAAAGACAAGAAACTGCTCGACGTATTCGCCTACTTCAACATTTACTGGACAAACGTTCTAAGCTCCCAATTAATTACAAAAGACTCATTTACATGACAGTTATCAGACCTATTTGGACATACGGAGTTGAGCTTTGGGGCTCTACTAAACCATCCAATACATCTCGTATCCAATCCTTACAATCCAAAATCCTTCGTAAAATCCTCAATGCTTACTATGTCACAAACAAATTCATCCATCATGATCTTAATATCCCATATGTAGCTGATTTGGCCCAAACTAGATACCTATCCTTCCATGAAAAACTCCATACACACTTGAATCCGCTAGTCTCTCAACTTGCTTTCCGTACTATTCCTGATAACCCTCCGAGGCGTCTGAAAAGAAGATGGCCTCGAGACCTTCTATTATAGAACTTTATTGGAGTGCTATCTATGGATATTTTCTCTACAAGTGTTTTTTTTTTTTTTCATGTCCTTTGTACATTTTGATTTTTCATTGTTAGCCAGCCGGTGCACCCAACGGCTTCTCTCTCCAAATCGCCCTGAAGATGACCTACACTGTAGGTCGAAACGTCGGCACATAATTATAAGTCTAGTACTTATTCAGTGTTTTTTTTTTACTGCACCCCCCAACTATCTCCTTTCTACATATAATATAATTACTGTTGTAAATATCAATAAATTATTCTATTCTATGAATGAGAGGAAAATAGTTGACTGGATGATAAAATGGAGAACGGAGATAGTTGGGGGGGTGCAGTCAAAAAAACACTAAATAAGTACTAGACTTATATTTCATAAGTGCCGACGTTTCGACCTACAGTGTAGGTCATCTTCAGGGCGATTTGGAGAGAGAAGCCGTTGGGTGCACCGGCTGGCTAACAATGAAAAATCAAAATGTACAAAGGACATGAAAAAAAAAAAACACTTGTGGAGAAAATATCCATAGATAGCACTCCAATAAAGTTCTATAATAGAAGGTCTCGAGGCCATCTTCTTTTCAGACGCCTCGGAACGAAATGTCGGCACTTACTAAATATATTTAGTGTTTTTTTGACTGCACCCCCTAACTACCTCCGTTCTCCATCCAATCTATTCTATTCTATATATGGAACTACATTCCCCCTTGATTCCTTATTCCAAAATCTTGAAACGCGCTTCATTGCTGGAGGAGTCAACAATGCTAAACCCAACGGGTTTTCGAACATCCAACTTCCTTTGAAATATCTTGTCTTCTAACACATCCACTGAGAGTTATTCTACCCTAGCACCAAATAACCATATTTGTCACTACCTAGATTTCCTCCACCCAAACCAATATCAAATCCTTGGACGATCTTTCATCAGACCTTAGCCCAGTTCTTCTATTATATACAAGTTTCCAAAAGGGTTAGACCGAGACGTAGGTGGGAAATAGGATTGGGTTAAGATTAATCTGGCGGATTGGAATTCGCTAAGACTTATTAATATTATTATGGACTTAGCATATGGCTTAGATTTAATACAACAAAAGCACTCACACCATTGATACGTGGAGGCAATAGTGAAATGTTTGTCCTTATTTCTTATAAAAGTATACATTTCACAGAGAGTTAACTAAGAGATGGTTTTAGTACCAGTCTCAAGTAAATCCCTAACTAAGCTTTACGGCCCGAGCAAATGATTATTGACTTTAAATAAAAATTAATAATTTATTACTAAAATAATATTAAAGAGAACTTACGTATGGATATCGAACCCATCTAAAGATTGAAATGGGTAGATTTCTTGATTAGTATTATTATAAACTCACAAATCTCTAATCCCGAACTTTCTCACACCATTTGTCAATATCAACTGATGTTCATGAGAGAGAGGTACAAACATAAGCTTTAACCACTTCATGTTTTGACAAGTGCTAATGTAAAATACTTCCCACAATTAGTCATTAGCTTCCCATAATTAAAAGTTTACTCTTCAGATTAAAACGTTTTTATTATTATTCTCTAGAAATCAGGGTTTCCGAATCTTTCCAACTGGAATAATTCACTACTTTTATTTTAATATTTATATATTTTTTATGGCGATATGTAAAATTAGATATTTCAACAGGTATTTAGAGCATTATCAACTTTGTATTAGTCATATACAGTTTTTAAAATATTACTCCAAGATTTATATTTGTTGTTTTTTTTCTTTTTGAATGATTGATAGTTACTTCATTCTAATTTATTTAAATTATCTTAAAAAAAAATCTGTACTACTACAGCCTATGAAGGGTCTTGAATTCAAGTATCTACTACGTACTAATTAGTTTTTCCAGGACAACGGATGTGCAGGGAAAGAATATTCCCTATAAGATATATAAGATCACGCTCAGCCATAAGATTTCGCTCAAGTTATAAATTTGAGTAAGCTCCAAAAGGCTGTGCAGATCCCACAGGGTCCATGTTGATGATTCATGATAGATGTTGATAGATTAAAAAATTTATTTGTCACAGCCGTATTTGAACCCGGAATCATCAGCATAGCAACTGAGCGTTCTACCGCTGAGCCAATCCGCTCCATTAAAAACAGTATAGATAATAAAAAATATTTTTTCAAATCAATTAGATGAGACGAAAATGTTCGTATATGTTCTTAAATAAAATAAAATTTAAAAAAAATACTCTGGAGAATTCAATGCCCTAACCATTTCTAGTCAGCGAGGGGCTACCGTACATATGATATCGTATAAACTGCCCCGGTAAATAAATGGTCAAGTCGAATTTTGCCAAGAGATAGTTAATTGCATTGAGGGTAGCCGAATCCTGTCATTTCGGTAGTTTTTGGCTTGAAATGGAATTGTAATATCTTACTAATATTATAAATGTGAAAGTTTGTATGTTTGTCTCTCTTTCACGCAAAAACTACTGAACGGATTTGGATGAAACTTTACAGTAATATAGTTTATATATTAGAATAACACATAGGCTATAGCAAGCGCGGATTTATGGGGGGGCGCACGGGTGCACGGGCCCCCCCTACAGTTTTTTAGGTACTGTGGAGAATCAATTATAGTATATAATTAAAGGCAAATCACATGATAATAGTGGTTAAACAACAGAAAGAACATGGGTGAAACTATTGTTTTGATATCCTACTAATATTATAAATGAGAATGTTTGTTACTGATTCACACAAAAACTACTGAACGGATTTGGATGAAACTTATTGAGTAAAATAGGTTTTACATCATAGGTCACAGCAAGGGCAGATTTATGTGGGGGCACGGGGGCACGTGCCTCCCCCTTTATACATAATTAAAGGCAAATCAGGAACTTAGCATCTTTAAATTTGTAGATATGTTCATTGTATAGTTTAAGAAAGAAATTTGGATAATTCCACCCCTTTAATATAATAGGGGTTCAAAGGTTGTATAGAATCTATCAGTTTTGAAGTTAGACATCTGAAATTCTGGATGTAGGAGTAGCTTATATTTTAAATAAATAATTAAATTATTTATTTAAAATGATCTGTCACGAAACCTTATGTGGCAGACCAAATTCCACGCGAGTGAAGCCGCGGGCATAAGCTAGTAAGCAATAACTCTTTTTCGAAACAATGCCAAACTTGGCCACTTATTTACTAGGAAATAAACAAAATTCTGCTTCCCTAAGTATAAGGAACTCATTTTGAATAAAATTCGACATACCCACTTATTAACCGAACTGAAGATATATTATATTGAATACTCATGTACAATAAGCATTTTTTTTTTAAATATACATTATCCAAACATGCAAAGTCAAAATTATTTGAAACACGGATTAGAGAACCGTAGAACTCTTAATTTCAAATAAAATATGAACATACAATGCATTTGAACTTACCTTAGGAACTTCTTGAAGAAAAAGAAAAATCTCAGCAACGCATTGAATTCAAAAAGTCGAAGTAAGAAATTCAAGTTACCGTACTCACAAAGATATTTTAATTATCGAGTTATAATAATAAAAATGAAATGTTTATAAAAATTGAAATATTTTACTTTATCACTAATATATTCATCTACAAAATCCTTCCTAGCATGAATAAGTTTCAGGAGTTGTGTGGGAAAAGAGAACCTGCTATCAGTTAAAACCTTCCTAATCTCTTATTATCAATATTTATTTTATCAACTATCAGCATTCAGAATTACTATCTAATATACTTACGCATTTTCAGGTGTCACATTTATTTATTAATGAGCGATTTTGAACGATAACAGCATTTTAATGATAACATCTGACAAATGGCCAAGTCAAAAATATTTAAGACTGGATGCTTTGACAGTTCCTGTGCTCGTAGTGTTGTAGTATGTTCACAACAGTGTTAGTTTACATGATGGAAGTAATTAGTGATAGTTGATAAAAAAATAGTGAATGTTAAACAGTTATAAGAAACCATAGAATTCAAAATTATATAATATTACAGAACAGTCATAAAACCGGAAGCAACAGATACAGGACAACTGGATAAATTACAAGATAAAGAAAGAAACATATGGTATCAGTTGAGCAGGTTGTTGCTTCGAGTAAAGTTACAAGTTTTAACTGTTTATTCGTTTCATTTTAAATATTTTCCAAAAATACAAGTTATCGTGAGCTTTAGTATGGAAAAGAAATTGTAATTATGGGTGTATACTACGATGATCATTTCATCTAGAAATGAACATTTCAACAATCATATATCTTCTATACTTCGAAATGTTAGTTGAAACTTTTATTTCTTGATAAAATGATAACCGAAATCTACTCATTACGCATAATTACATTAGGTATCAATTCTGATGGTTGTCGTTTCCAGTTAAGCCAGAACACGTTTTAATTTTCTATTCTTTTCTTTTTCAATATTCTCGAAAATGAAAATAATTGTGTGTTTTTTTTTTAGATTAATTTATTGACAACTATAATAATTTTAAAAGTAAATCTGCTAATATGAACAATCTGAAAAAAAAAACACTAGCGGAGAAACTACCATCGGTAGCACTCCAATAAAGTTCTATAGTAGAAGGTCTCGAGGCCACCTTCTTTTCAGTATCCTCGGAGGATTATAAGGAATAGTATGGGAAGCAAGTTGAGAGACTGGGGGATTCAAGTGTGTATTGAGCTTGTCATGGAAGAATAGGTATCTAGTTTGGGCTAAATCAGAAACATATGGGTTATTAAGATCACGATGGATGAGTTTGTTTGTGACATAATAAGGAGGATTGAGGATTTTGGATTGTAAGGATTGGATACGAGATGAATTGGATGGTCTAGTAGAGCCCCAATACTCAACTTCTAGATGAAATGATCATCGTAGTATACACCCATAATTACAATTTCTTTTCCATACTAAAGCTCAAGATGACTTGTATTTTTGGAAAATATTAAAAGGGAAACGAATGAAAAGTTAAAACTTGTTGTCACTCAACTCTAAGCGGCAACCTGCGGAATAGTTACCTATTATAATATTCATTAATTAATATCATATGATGTTTTCAATCAAAATTAAGTAATCATAAATCAGAAATACATTTCTCAGCATTGTTTTATTTATTTTGCAGCCGTTATTAACTAGGTACGAATGCTATCAGTTGCAAATAGACAAGCATGTTTATAGAAGATTGCAAATTAACACAGATAGTGTGTAAACAATGTCTGGTTTCTAGCAATGTGTTTAAAATCAAGGCAAATATCACAGACAATGTTATGGCCTCCTTTGTTCCGAGACCAAACTTAATTTCCTTATTCACTGACAAATTCATTTTACAATTAATATTTAGACAATTTGGAAAGAGAGGAATCCGATAGGTGATTTTTTATTCTACAATGAATATTAATCGAATAATAATACGAAACAATTAAAACTATAGAAAAAATTTACAAAGTTTAAGATTATTAACATCTTGAATAATAATACAATAGTTGACCTTATGTACAATATATATGAAGAAGAAAATGGTCCGCATTTAGGTAAAAAAAATTCACTAATATAGAGAAAACTGTTTATTTGGAAGCCGACGTTTCGACCCATATTACAGTTCTTCTTCAAAGCTCATCATTTGTTGCATCGGTCCTTATATTCAACTTATTGGACGTATCGGACTTTATTTCCACAGAGAATTAAACAACTATGTCCTATCTCGAATTGAGTTAATGATGTTAATAATTAGTAAAGAAAATGGTCCGGGTATAGGTTAAAAAATTCTCTTTTTTCCTTATCCAATTTGGTAATTATTCCGCAGATTGTCGCTTCGAGTTGAGACACAAGAAGTTTTAACTTATCACTCGTTTCCCTTTTAATATTTTTCAAAAATACATGTCATCATGAGCTTTAGTATGGAAACGAGTATGAATAATGTGTATACTTCGGTAATCATTTCATCAAGAAATGAGCGTTTCAACAAAGATTTATCATCTAAACTTCGTTGTTAATTCGTTAATTGAAAATTTTATATGTCGATGAAATGATTACCGACATCTACTCACTACCCATAATTACATTTTCTTATTCATAATAAAGCTCACGATAACTTGTATTTTTGTAAAATATTAAAAATGAAACGAATAGTAAGTTAAAACTTGTAACTCAACCTGAAGCGACGACCTGCGAAACAGATAACCCAATTTTATTTCTCAAGATTATATGTAAAATGAATTAGTACATGGTGATCACAAACAACTTGTTTATATAATAAAGAGAAAAATTTTAATTGGATATTACCATTATTTAAATTTATACTTGGATCACATTTCATTGTAGAAACAGCAGGGACTAATGCACTTGAGTGAGCATTGTACACAGGATTGTTCCTGTATAGGCACAACCGTCACGAAATCCGAAACCGACCTGGATTCGTTGTTTTAAATAACTTTATTTTGTTTTAACTATCTTGAAGTTTGTTTGTTTGTTCATTTAACGTCACTTTTTGCTGCTATGGCTAATCGGACGATACTACATTGGGAGCTCTAAATTTTGCCTATCCAGGTTTAATTAGGATAGGGATTTTTAACGAGTACCTGACATCGTACAGGCTCGGGACCCCCGTTTAACGTCCCTTCCGAAGGACGGCGTAACTAAGGATTCTTTACTCCCTTTAAAAAATCCCAGGGTCACCTGCCGGGATACGAACCCGCGATCTTGGGCTTAGTAGTTTGTTACGCTAACCACTAGACCACAGGTGACCTTACTATCTTGAAGTTATTCAAGGAGTTCTGAGATCATAATCACGAGGATAAAGAAAATTTTGAATAACGCGAGGAGAAAACAGTTTGGGAGTAAGAAGTGAGGTGTCCCCGTTATGGTTAGTACATCCAAAAATATTCCTAAAATAATTACAAAAAAACAATTCAAATACTCTTAAAAACAAAACCATTCGGCTCCAAAGTACCGATAAATTACTAACCAGTCAGGGTTTCGCCAATTCAGGGATTGTCAGGTCATACAACAATAATTTCAGATCAAATGCAGTGCATCTCAATTCGGCAGTTGAGACTCACCAGCTTCAGATTGGAAGATCGCTCCAAGAGGTTCAATCGAACACTAAAGCAGAAGAAAGTAACATAAGAACAGCCGAGGAGGTTACGTTAAAGCCTTCTCAATAGCGGAAACACAGAAAAAGAAAATTCACTAACAAAAAGAGGGAAATATAGAAATAAATCAAATTGGTTCGATTTATTACGATAGATTGAAATAAATGTATTAAATATAACAATAATTGTTTATAAATATTTTTATTTTGAAGAGAAAAGATATAACATATAATTGTTATATATATTATTTGTTTTTTTATTTCCGCTGATCAGCTGTTTTTAATATAATTTCTCCAGCTGTTCGTATGTGAACTTTCCTTTGCCTTAGTGTTTGATTGAAAGCCTTGCAGTGGGGTTGCTGCCTCTGGTTGAATGAGTGTGTACTGTTGATGTGAGATGTGATGCATTTGATCTTCCTGGATGTAATTTTTTTTTATTATGTTCTGATGATTCCTGAATTGGCAAAACGTTGACTGGTAAGTTATTTTTTAGTATTTAAGAAACTAATGACTTTATGATGTTTTCTAATTCATTTGTTTTAGTTATTTTGTGCAAATTTTTGACAAATGTTCATTTATACATACCTAACTCACTCCCTATTATATATTATTTATATAACATGATTAGAAAAATTACAAACAAAAAGTATTAAGTCTCTAAAATAAAAACAAAATACTTGATATTTCGCCAATTTATGGATCTTCAGGACAAAACAAGAATAACAGAAAAGGCATATATTCAAACACACATTCCAGCTTCAAAATGCTGTATGACATCAACTAGAGAGAAAATCTCACCACCGCCAAGGCCAAAATGCTACTACTGAATCATAGGGAAGGTTACAGGATAACAAATCATAAAAACAGAAGACAATAAACCATAAAAAGAAGAAATGTAAAAGTATATGAGGAAAAGGATGTTATCAAGAAGCCAGTGAACATACGGATATTTAACAAAATGTACTAATATGAAAGAGCTAAAGCTCAAAAGAGACATAAAATATTTAATAAAACATGAATGGATAAATCCAAACAAAAAGCCTCAAGTCTTTAAAATATAAACCGGAAAATGTCCTTTTTCTTGTTTGTGTCCTTATCCTCCTGTACTTTTACTTTCCTTCTTGATACAGTTTATTATCTTCTATTTTTGTGATTTGTTTTTATTTTTATTTTCCTTTGTACTTTCTGGAAGTTTGATGAGTATTTTTTTTTTTATCAGCCGTTTTATTTAACCTTTTCCAGCTATCGCACCGTAACCTTCCCTATGCTTCAGTAGTTGCATTTTGGTTTTGGATAAGCTACTATTCTTTTTCTTGACTGTACCTAACATGGCAAAATGCCGACTGAAGTTTTTTTTGTTTTCTTTTTATATTTTAGACTTGAGGCTTTTTGTTTTGATTTTTTCCAATTATGTCATACAAGTATTTTATAGTCTCTTTTGAGCTTTTGACCATCTATATGATTTTATTTATATTTAAAAACGATAGATCTACTTAGAAAATAGAAGATGTTTTCTAATAGAAATTACGGAAAAAAGATTTTTTTTAGAAAAATAATGAAGAAGTTAAGGCAGACTTGGCAGGAATCCAAGTGTTTCTAACCTTTCTTATATAACATTCCAAGTTTCTGACCAGTTTATCAAGAAACCTTAGGAAAATCGGGTGTAAATATTTAGATTTAATTTTATTTATTTTTTATTTCTAAACCAGATTTATGCAAAAGATTTTATCTTATGTCGATCCGATTCTGTTAAAGAACATTACTTTAAACCTTGCTGTGAATATTTTTTTCATATATAACATAGAAACAAAAATAAACTATCACAACGCTCACTAGACAAACCAACTCAGCTCCAAATTAATTACAAAAGATTCACATACACAACTATTCTACTATCTTTTCGGGCTTACGGAGTAGACCTTAGGGGGGGGGACCTTTAGGGGCTCCAATAAGACATCGAATTCCTCTCGTACTCGATCCTTACAATCCAATATCCTTCGTAAAATCCTTAATGCCCTTACTTTGTCACGAATAAAGTCATTCATAATAATCTCAATTTTCCATTTGTAGCTGATTTGGCCCAAATACGATATCAATCCTTTCATGACAAACTTTATTCCCCCTCAAACCCACTAGTTTCAAACCTACCTACTTCACCAAATTCCCGATAATTCTCCGAGGCTTCTGAAAATAAGACGGCCTCGTGAACTTTTCAGTTGAATTTGTGGGTTGTTTCTCTACTTTCATCTCATGCCATTACGTATTATTATTGTAATACAGTTGTAGATTTCAATATATAAACTAACAAAAAAAAATAGACAAAAGAATGGCGAAATATACATAACGCTATCTAACGATGAAAACCGAATCACTGTCTAGCCGACCTTACACATCCTACTAATATTATAAATGTCAAAGTTTGTCTGTTTGTCTCTCTTTCACACAAAAACTACTGAACGGATTTGGATGAAACTTTACAGTAATATAAGTTATACATCATAATAGCACATAAGCTACATCAAGGACAGATTTAGGGGAGGGCACGGGGGGACGTTCCTCCCCAGACAGTTTTTGTGTCCTGTGGATCCATTATAGTGCATAATTAAAGGCAAATCAGGAACATAGCACCTTGAAATTTGCAGATAGGTTCTTTGTATCATTTAAGAAAGAAATTTTGATAGTTCCACCTCCAAGGGTTTCCACCTTAATATAATAGGGGTTCAAAGATTGTATGGAATCCGTCAGTTCTGTAGTTAGACATCTCGGATTCGGATGTAACTTATAGTTTAAAAAAAATAAATTATTTATTTAAAATTATCTGTCACGGAACGTTATGTGGCAGACCAAATTACATGCGAGCGAAGCCGCGGGCAAAAGCTATTAACTTCTATATACTTATATACAAATCCCACTCATGGATTGTCGTGGTACAGGTTTTTTTTTTCTTTAATTTTCCACATAATAACAAATTAGGATTGACTGCACCCTAACTAGTTATTACATTGTATAGTCGGGCACAGTCGACCATTTAACTTCTTAGTAAAATCTCTATTTATTTTCTTCTTTCTCTTTGGTCTTTCTTCCATTCATCGTTCAAAGGCGCCGACGTTCATTAAGGAGCCCTGTTGCACCAGTGCCTGACAATCTGTACATGACCCAAAGTGGGACGAAAAGGCTAATTGTTGGTCACGGCTTCTGCTATTTAATAAACTACATCATCATCTGTCTGCGAATGTTTTAACCTTATAATAATCCTTGTGGGGGATTTCGTCACATATTGATTTTTTTTTTATGTATATCTGAAAGTATGGTCTATTCTATTAACCAAAAAAAGATATGTCAAGCCATTAATGCAATAATTCCAACCAACGCCTTAAGAGTGGGGTGCATGTGAATTTTTTGGTGTATGTTCTGATAATGACTGAATTGGCGAAACCTTGATTGGGTTTGTTATTTTCCGATATTTTAGAGACTAATGACTTTATTTTTTTGTGGAGGAGGGTTTCTGTTTGTAATTATTTTATGTATCTATTCGAGTTAATGTTCATTTATGCATACTGCCTCACTACCAATCATATTTATAAAACATAGATAGAAAAAAAAGCATTAAGTTTCTAAAATAAAAACAGGAAACAAAAATACCTATCGATTTTTCGCCCATTAAGGCATCTCCAGAACAAAAAGAGAATAATAACAATGGGAAATACGAATAAAGCATATCTTAACCTCAAAATGCAGCAAGACTCTAACCAGTGAAAACATCCCACCACCCCCAAGGACCAAATAAAACTTTTCAATATAAAAAAAAAATATATTTAAGGTTACCTGTGGTATAGTGGTTAGCGTAACAAACTACTAAACCCAAGATCGCGGGTTCGTAGCCCGGCAGGTGGCCCTAGGATTTTTTTAAGGAAGTAAAAAATCCTTAGTTACGCCGTCCTTCGGAAGGGACGTTAAACGGGGGTCCCGAGCCTGTACGATGTCAGGTACTCGTTAAAAATCCCTATCCTAATTAAACCTGGATAGGCAAAATTTAGAGCTCCCACTGTAGCATCGTCCGATTAGCCATAGCAGCATAAAGTGACGTTAAATGAACAAACAAACAAACAAAAAAAATAAATTTTGATAATACTTATAATATAAGATCAAACGCTTTAAAAAAAGAGAGACATGTTGATAAGACATGAACGGAAAAAATCCTAACAAGAAGACTAAGTCTCTAAAGTAATAGAAAACTAGAACTCGCCTTATGCCTCGCCTTATCACTTCTCTGCACAACCGTTGCCTTAAAAACAATAGTAGTTATCACGTACCGGCCACTAAGGACCACGCGAATATCACTGGTTAGGCATCTTTGGGAGTCATGATTTTCTTTCTTCCCATATCAGATGATGTACTGAATTATTATTTTATTATTAGCGTATTATCCCAATAGTGGAAGGCGTTAAGCAAACAACAATCAATCTTTCTTTGGGTTCAATGTACTTAATTATATAGAAATTTTAAAAATAAAAACAAAAGCAAATATTTCTTTATATACGAATTTATTATCTTGCACGTTAGATAATTGCACGGGATTAGGCAGCGTCTTCGGTGAAACCCATCGATATTCCAACCCATCTACACAAAACCTCAACAAATTAACTAAACAACTTACAACTTATATACCTAAACCTTCTTGGTGATTCACTCTATCTATTGGTGAAAGCCTCATGAAATTCCGTGCAGTAGTTATTCAGTTTACCGCGAACAAACGCGGCCGAGGACTTTGTTTTATAATATGTCTGGATAGATAGATACAAACTAATCTTTATAAATTTAGTGTTTAACAGTAAATGGGGCAAGAATATTCAATTTTGATTTCGTTGATATGGTTTTTACCTCCTAACACATGGTAAAAGAGTTATAGAAACTAACTATTAAGATTTTCGCTTCAGTAATCGTAGCTATTATTTTGCTGTATTCAGTAATAATTGTTATATAATAAAGTTTGATGCTTAACTTTCAAATTTTAATTTCGTTCTGGATCAGTTTTTGAGACACTCAATTATAGTTTAATGACGTACAATGAATTTACGTGCTGACCACATTGGATATTTTTAAAACATGATATTTATATTTACCGCTATAAACGATAATGTAATCTGGAAATGTAGCTGATATAAAGTGGTCTGGTTGACGAATCAAGTATGATAAGACCCAATGATAAATATTTGTCCAATGTCTGGAATGACAGAATTCTCCGCATTTTGTATTATTATTGTTTGATTATTGATGTATTATAACACCTTGATATTTCACTTGAAAGTCTTACTGTCAAAAAAAATTATCTCTTCCGTTATAATATACTATCTATACATATTAAAAAACAAAGTCCTTGGATGCGTCTGTTAGCGGTAAACTGAATAACTACTGTAGGGATGTGGTTTTAACCAATAGATAAAAGGGATTCACCAGAAAGATTTAGGTATATAATTTGCCGAAGTTTTGTGTAAATGGGTTTGGATATGCCTAATGATAATTGTCGGAAATATTGGAAAAAGTATAGTCGTCTGGGAGAGGTTTCATTAAAGACGCTGGCTTGCCTAGTTAAATGCCTTTGTCATTTAACTAAACAATGCATGGTGCAATATTCCTCTTTTATAGATCTACAAAAAATTAAGAGATATACTTTAGTTACCTTAAGCATTTCATGCACATTATTAGAATATTTTATAATATATTATTTAAATGATTACCGCAAAAACTTAACGCATGTAAATAAATTCGTACATGAAGAAATATTTTGTTTTGTTTTTATGTTTATAACATCTATATAATAATATGCATTAGACAGACAAAGCATGTAGGCATAATATGTCTTACTACCCGTGCAATTGTCGGGGCGGGTCCCTAGTGATATAATATATCGCTAATATCTTCCTTTTATTCCAAGATTTAACTCGATGTATCAAAACTACTGAGTTAATAGTTATTATATATATTAATAGTATTTATATTATAGTATTATATTATAATAGTTATATTTATATATTAATAGTTATGCAGGGAATTGATTTGGCCGAGATCACACTCAACCGCTAGGTTTTCCTCCTGTTAAGGGTTAACACTATACAGAATATCTGGGGCTACCTGTGGTGTAGGGTTAGCATAACAACCTACTAAGCCTAAGATCGCGGGTTCGTAGCACGGCAGTTTGCCCTAGGATATTTAAAGGGAGTAAAAAATCTTTGGTTATCCCGTCCTTCGGGAGAGATGTTAAAGAAGGTCCCAATCCTGGACGATGTCAGGTACTCGTTAAAAATCTCGATCCTAATTAAATCTTGATAGGCAAAATTTAGAGCTCCCAATGTAGCATCGTCCGATTAGCCATAGCAGCAAAAAGTGACGTTAAATGAACAAACAAACTATATAGAATTAATAAATAATCTGCCCCAGTTGGATTAGAGCTCGTCAATTCAGCACCCTACACATAGAACTAACAACCTCCCTCCCGAAAATCACTTAAACCATTTGAATACTTCACACTTGAGTCATTTTAAACAAAAATGTTGTTTTCCACCTGTTACAATAACTAATGTGACTTTTTTTAGCGATTTTTTTAACACTAGAACTACGAAGATTTACCATATACCTATTTCTACCAACCGGTCAAAATGACCGGTTTGTTTGTTTAATTAAACAAAATAGTAGAATTCAAGAAATAAAACTATAAATTCATAAGTTAATTTAATTTTAAATAAAACAAAATATATTTCATTCAAATATTGTAATTACATAACATGAAGAATAGTATAGGCGGATCCAGGAGAGGAACACGGGGGCACTTGCCCTCCCCCCCCCCCAGGCGGTTGTTTGTGTACTGTGGAGAATCCATTACAGTACATACTTATAGGCAAATCATGTGATAATAGTTGTTGAAATAACATGAGTGAAACTATTGTTTATATATTTTAATAAGCCTTTCTATAAATACTACAAGTGTATTTCTAACTTATTGTTGATTTGTTTGCCTGTCTGCCCGTTGTGCCCCCCCAGAAAAAAATCCTGGATCCGCCCTTGAAGAGTAGTGCGTGTTGCAACTTGCGACTATATACGGCAAGCAAGAATACTAAATTGAAATTTTATATATGCATTACATATACACAAATTTATGAATAATAAATTGAAAACATAGAATTTCCCGGAATTATAGATGTATAAAAATTCCGGGAATACACAACATGTATTCATATTTTCATGACCGGTCAAAATGACCGGTTCGTATATTTAGGTATAGCACATAGATATCTCTGAAAATTATAAGCGTAACAACGAAATAATTTATAATATTATTCTATACAAAAATTTATCAAAAATCATTACATTATCGTAAGATATTCAAATAAGACTTAAAGAGGAAATGTTATAAATAAATTATGCAACCGGTCATTTTGACCGGTTCGCAGTTCTAGTGTTAATTAAAAAAAATTGTATTGTAGGGAGGCAGACAAGTACACACAGCAGCTAATCACCATGCAAACGAAAACTTAACTAGCCTCAAGGATAATGAAATTTCTTATAGTAACAATGTTACAGAGAATAATATGCATACCATGTGTTTAAAAGACAGTCCAAGAACACAACTGCAGTCATACGTTCACTTCGAAATAATAATGGACACTAACTTGGTGAGACTTAGCACATTTCCCGCCATCTGACTGAATCAGTGTTGCCACTAGATCATTAAATAATTTCATGTAACTAATAAGACAAATCGGTGGACAGATTTCTTAGTAATTATATCCTTAACTTTGAAGCAGGATTTCCCCCCACTAATACAAATACTGCATAGTTCTGTAAATTCCAAAGAGATATGATAACCGGTAAATTTCAAAAGAAAGTTTTTCAGCTCTTAACCATTCTTTCAAAAATATGAAGTAGCTGTGTGACTGTAACTAAGGGGACACCATTGTGACATCAGCTTTTCTCACCAATCAGCTGAGAGCAATCTGAGTACATGATATTTAATCCTCGAATATGTAATTTGTCAGCAAGTGAAGTTGTTTGGAAATAATCACTATTAACGGATAAATGAAGATGCCTAGGTCAGGGGGAGTTAAAACTTTGAACTGTATAATCGAACATGGATAAATGGTACCTGCATAAGTGGAATACTTCTATAACTGGTACAAAACTTGTTGTTCTCTCATTTTCCCTTAAATAAACTCTTTAACTGGAATGTTTTCACCTCTATAAATAGAATCAATTTTTGTGGAAATTACCTCAGTAAATGAGACAATTTTTGTATTTACCTCTTTAAGTGGAATTTTCATTACTATGTACTCAGAAAAGGTGAAGGGATAGATGGGTTTTTGTTTTGATTGATACCTAAAATGAACACATAGTCCATTCTAATCTATTGTTGCTACACTCTAATCTTCCCCCTGCCATGTTTTTATGTATGTATGGTTTTTACATAATTTTAATTGTATATACCATATACAGATAAATTTTTTTTAACTTTATAAACATTGCAGGTTGTTTGAGAACCTCTTTTAGCGGTACATGCAACCTTAATGACCAGGATAAGTGAAATCTTGTTTAAGTGGAATTGAAATTCCGTAACCAAGAGATTCCACTTATCCCGGTTTGACTGTATAAATACAAGTCAATCCATAAAGATATTATAATAAGAGTGAAATGAAACACATGAAGATAATAAAATATAAGGACTAGAATTATATGAGAAATAGTTTTACAATCAATAATGTATGTGATATTTGAATGATAAATGTGACATGTGAATGATGTATGTGACGACTGGTGAAAGATAACATGAGATTAAAATAAATTTTAATTACATTGAAAGAGCCATAAATTGTTGTAATTTATGATAAAATACTTATTGAAAATAAGTTAAAAAATGTAACTGAATAAAATTAAGATTGTATATGTTTAAAGAGCTGTAAACTCAATATAAAACAATAAAATATGTTATTATTACAATTGGAAAAGAGAAAGGATCGAAATAAGGAGAAAGTGAAGGAGAAGAAGAATGTATAACAAAAAGAAAAATATACCTGAGAAATCTATGAGTCCAGGGGTAACTAACTAAATAAATAATGAACCAAACAGGAACTATTGAAACCTTTATGACATGTTGCCAACTTATTATTTTTTAATACAACAATTTATTTCAGAGTCCATAATGTTACAAAGCCAATGTGATAAAGGCAACCAATAACTATTGATTGAAAAACTGTTGTAAGAACTTAATCTTATCATTTAATAAGAGAACTTCAAAAATTATTAAAAAAAAGAAAATTGAAATATTAACAAGGGTGAGGTGGGGTACAGTAATATGATTATTTTAATTAATTGAATTTTTGGATGTAAATTAGGAATAGGCTTCTTTGGATTTCCCAATCCATCATCATAATTCTTTTAGTAAGTTTGTTCATTTCTTTAAGGTTACTTAATACTTTAAGCTATAGCTTATCAGCTAATCCGACTATGCTACAGTGGAAGCCCTAAATTTTGCCTATCCATTTATAATTACAAGAATCTTTAACAAATACCTGGCACCACACGGCCTTTGGACTGCAATTTTATGTCCCCTCCAAAGGATGGCAAGCATAGCCAAGCAATGAAAAAATTAAAATATTTTGTAGAATAATGTCTGCAATATTTTTATCACTAATGTGCACATCAAATAATCTCAGATGTGTATTAATATATCAAGAAATAACGTATAGAAATCAAGTGGGACCATTTCCGATTTTGATTTAATTTACTTAAAGAGTTACTATATCTATCAGCTCTTTATTCAGTTTTTTCTGCCTGTCTTCAGCTAAATACAAGACAACCATTGCCAATATTTTATCAAAACAGATTAGTTGTATTATCAGTATCAGAATATGTTGTTATTCTTATATCTGCAGCCACGGTAAGTGATTGTCGCATTTTGTCCGAAATGAGGTAATTGTACTCAGGAAAGTGAAATCGTGTGATTTTCGTAAGTGACTATTCAGACCTTACCATGAAATGGAGTTATTGCTAATATTATAACTACAATTCAAGCCAAAAACTACGAGAATGATACAATTCTTCTTCCCTAAGTACAATGAACTTATTCTTGACAAAATTAGACTTAATCACTAATTCACTATGGCTGCAGGTACAAAAAAAAAATATCAAAGCATAGCAAGACAATTTGGATCCACAGAACAATTAAACGTTTTTGTATCAAATTGAGCGATATAAATATGAAACATTTTGGTATGAATAAGAATTCTTTTGAAACATTATTTTATTTAACCAGTTTTATACTACATTAAAACATAAACATGTATTTCATCATCATGTCCAGAGCACTCGAATGTTAACATTTAAAATAATTACAATTTATTTAATTCCTATTACTTTTATTTGGTTATTTTGTAAAACTTAATGACTTAGTAATGCATTTGTAACACAAACCATTAACATCTGTACATGGTGTTTTCCTTGTAAACCAATAGTTTACAGCAATTATATCTAATGAAAAAAAAAAAAACAGACTATGATACATCTTGTCAATAAAAATTATTTTAATCTCTGATTTAAAATGAGGTAAAACAACTCTCAGATGTGAGATCAAATAATCCAAATTCTAAAAAGTTTTGTCTAAATCAAATTTGTTCGCCAAAGTATAAAGGGATTTGGTTTATTACACATAATTTATATAATTGTCGTCAAAGTGAAACAATTTATTGATCATAGTCATTTTTTTTGGATTTAAGCAAATGTTTGAAGATTTAATATTGATTATCAGATTGAGTACCTTTATTTACAATTTCATTGGTTTTGATTTATGAAATATTACCAATTAAAAAAATTATTATTATTAAAAAATAAATTACCATATTAAAAATTTATAAAGATGATGATTTTAAAATAACAATAATGTATATTGATTAAATAACAGAGATTAAATGTCTAAATGTCCAGATTTTTTTTTATGTAGATCACATTTGAGAAAATTGTTATGATTGCATACTTGTCAATATTCAGTTATGAAATTTTTCAAAATGAAAACTTTATGAAATAATTCAGAAATTGTTTCTGTTCTTGATTCCTGTCTTAGTGTTTTGTTTAAATGGTACAAGAATTTAGTGACAAGTTTCTGTTAAGGCTACTCAATATTCTATTTTAGTGACATGTTAAAAGAAATAGTGGCTAATCTGGTCTATGGTGTCTAGAGGTAATGAAATTTGATTTTTAGACAAAACCTTGTTGAAATTCTGGACTAGCAATAATAGCAAAACTCATTTTATTTTACAGTAATCGAAATCAGAAATTCTAATATATATACAAAATATTTATAAAATAAATGATTCCATACCAGCATCCAAAAAGTACGGCGTATTTCTTTTAGTTTAATATTTAACAATAGAAAATAATAAGTAGTTTTAAAATAAATTTAAATAAAAAATATATATCTCAAGTACTAAAGACAAATGAGCTTCATTAAAAGTTTCTTTAAATGAAATCATATCTGTATCAGAGAGATAAATAAACAAACTTATTTATTTCTAATATAAATACAAAAACTGAAAGAATGTAAAGTTATGTTAATTTCTCAATTTCAATCAACTTAATTTCCATACAATGATTTCTGGGCAAACAATGAAGCATACCCAACGTCTATCTATGTACAAAAATAATTACACTTTATCACTATGATACAGAATGATTAAAAAAAAAAATTATAGGCCAACTACAAAAAATGTTGTATTTGTTGAGAATATTTGATGAAATAAAACAATATAAATGGAAAAGAACAAAATATGAGGGTAAACTCATTGATTAATACAAATAATAAAATGAAATAATACGAATAGTTTGAACACTAAATATGATTAATATTTAAAAAAAAAAGAAGTAAGAAATAATAGATCAAATTAGTTTTTAAAATCAAATGTTATACAGAAAAATAATACTTTATTAATAATTAACATCTAACCAAATATGTGAAAACTCTTCAAATGCACACAATCTTGAAATGTTGATGACTAATCCTAATGTAAACGTATGAAAAACAATGAATACTGACATCCATTGTTGATAAGGTATTTCAATTGTATTTATTGCAATTAACTTTGGTCCAGATAACAGCATATAATATTGATATTATAACAGATAACAAAAAGATATTACGATAAAGAAGTAAAGAAAAAAAAAATCAAAAACACTTTATTGCTGGAGTGTCATTATTCCATATCCCTTAGTCGCCAATCGATACTAAACCATTTCATAATCCTCTTATACTTATGTTTCCGCCTTTCCACTTATTTTTTTTTTTTAATAATTTTTCAATGGACGCTGACGTCAACAATAGAATACACTCATATGATATTCCAATTCACCTCACACATTTTAAGGCATCTAAAAGAACCATTTAAAAATTTAACCATATATGAGTAATGAAAAGATTTCAACTTTCTACATTTTTCTCTTATTTGATTAATTTTTTTTTTTTTTTAATTTTTTCTCATAGGCGTGAAAATAAAAGCAACTTAAAAATTTGAACGTGTTATGAAAGATTGAGATAAATGTTAGTTAAAATCATAGACTGGATCTAATGAATGATATTTATCCTTTCTATATACTGTATACAGTCGCTAGACGAAGGACGAGAGCAAGTATGTGTGTGAGGGAGAGTGTGCGGTCTCCTGCGGCTCGGCCCGAGCTACCTGCGGGCTTCATGTCACTGCTGCCCGTAGGCTACACTTTCAGCCAGCCAGCTATCTCTCTTCAACTGACCCTTTAATACGGCTGCAACAGAAAACAAAGATATGTTAAAGTAAATTATTGAACCATCGTTAAGAACTATGGAAGGATTATTTTCCTCTGATTTACTACAGTCAATAATTCCATACATAATAAAGTAATAATTACCTGCGAAAAATGTGGAGGAGCTGTTGTGGCAGTTGGAGGCGTGTAAAACGGAGACCTCTCCCCTTGGTAGGTAGAGTCCTGAGACAGTAGGCCATCGACTTGTGATTGGAATTCGCCAACGAGGTAAGAATCCTGGGAGAGCTCTGCCTGGGAAAGCCCGGCTTGAGACAGGCTAAGGCCGGCCTGTGACATACCCTGTAACATGTGCTGATAATTAAATACATTAAAAAGTAATCAATGCAAAAACTTAAGATATTTTATGGTAAATCTTCATGTTTAATTATGATATATATACAAACAAAATCATAATACTGAATAAAAATTAATACCTGGGACATGGCTTGTGTGATTCCCTGGCTGTAGGGCTGAGTCACGTCTTGGCTGTTGTTTTGGCTCAAGCCAGACAACTTGTTCTTCAGGTTACCACTTCTATTTCTAACACGACCACTTCCAGGTCTTCCTCGTTGATTTTGTCGGGCTATAAAAATAATATATTGATGTATCAATATGAATATTACTTCTAAAGTCAATGAAATAAAGCACATGTATTCACAAGAGAGTAACAAAAGCTGGACACATATTAAGCTGTAAGCACATGTTATAAAAAAAGATTAAAAGTCATACAACATGAATTCGTATTGAATTCAATTCATCAAAAGTTTCTTCGGGTAATTCTTTACGTTTCCCTAGACGTGCTGCTAGCTTCCTCAGGGCCTGAATCTGAAGACTGAAGATGTCCTTCTATCCTTCAGGAATATATACCTGTTTGGGTCCGGAGACGGAGCCTATTAATCCAGTGACCTGATACTCTAGGCTTTGACTAGTTAGTCTCTACTTTAGTGGCCATCAACTGGCAGGGTTCTGATTGGTATAGAGGACTATATTGAAATACTGAAGGATAGAAGGACATCTTCTACAGTCAAATGAATTTTAATACATGGTCGAAACTCAAAGAAACTTTTGATGAATGGATTCAAAATATTAGCTGTGGCAATGTAAGAGAGTATGAATTCTTATACTTTTTAATAACCAAGTTGTATAACGAAATTTTAGAAAATTGTACGGCATAATTGTTAAAGAGTTTTTTTGTGATTATAGTGTGGATCCAGCTAACAGTAAATGATTCATTATTTTCTAATATTGAATGCATTACAACAAATATGGTTGGTTCACAAACATGTTGATTATTATAAATAAAATTATATTTTTCTCCTCCCATCCCTATCAATTACAATATATACAATTAGAAGCACCTTTTATTTTTATTACTTTTTTTTTTAGACAAATAAGAATAAAGATAAAAATTAAACACCCTTGAAAAAAAATTTTAAAAAGGGCTTTGATGAGTCCTTTAACCCGATATTTCCAAAAAGTTTTTTCTTATAACAAATAACAGTGCCCTTATGTCACCATACATATTAGTTTTCAACATAAAAAGTAAGGTTACCAGGCGTTGATGGCCTAAGGGTTTTACATCTTTAAACACCAACAAACAAAAGTAAGGTTACTTTACTGTGTAAGTAAAGGCACATCTACAATACTTGAAATATATCTAAGCTAATCTTTGATTTTCAACAAGACTGAGTTCAAGAAATGTAATTATACAAAATAGGGTTCCCAATAGCAATAGCACATACCTTGAAGAGCCTGCTGGTGCTGGTTATAAAATCTAGGAGGCACATGGCTCATGTTCATAAACATGCCAAGAGGTACGGGAATGTTGGACATTGTTCCTCCCCCACGCTCTGATGAGATATAGCTTATTGGATCATGTGGTCTAGAAAATAAATCTACACCGCCTCCAGCTGAAAACATTTTTGTTTGTAAGTAAATTTAAAATATTAAAAATATAAGCACAGGTTGCTCACAGTTAGATGGCAGCATGAGGGACTCAACAAGATGAAACTTGTGATCATTTAGATAATAATCTGTATCAGTTAAAAAATAATAAGACAGTATTTACTTCTTCTTTAAGTTCCTATTACTAAATATATAAATATTTTTTAAACAAATAAATCTTATTTTTATCTAAATACTACAAGAGTTTATCCTCAGGCTGCCATCAAATGGTGGCTACGTGTGAAAATTAAAATATAAATTGATAAATTTTTTTTTTTTAGATTAGTTTATTGATATTTACAACTTTAATAATATTACAAGGAAATCTGCTAATATGAACAAATGACATGAAAAAAAAAATACACTTGTAGAGAAACTACCCATCGATAGCACTCCAATAAAGTTCTACAGTAGAAGGTCTCGAGGCCATCTTCTTTTCAGACGCCTCGGAGGGTAATCAGGAATAGTATGGGAAGCAAGTTGAGATACTAGCGGATTCAAGTGTGCATGGAGTTTGTCATGGAAAGATATGGCCAAATCAGCAACATATGGGATATTAAGATTATGATGGATGAGTTTGTTTGTGACATAATAAGGAGCATTGAGGATTTTACGAAGGATTTTGAATTGTAAGGATTGGATAGGAGATGAATTAGATGGTTTAGTAGAGCCCCCTAGCTCAACTCCGTATGTCCAAATAAGTCTGATAACTATCATGTAAATGACTCTTTTGTAATTAATTAGGAGCTTACAGCGTTTGTCCAGTAAATGTTGCAATAGGCAAAAACGTCGAGCAGTATCTTGTCTTTTCAATCTTGTATGATTGTTAAAATTAAAAAATTATATTATACAAAATTATATATACAAATCTGAATACATTTATTGTGTTAATAACACATTTGGAAATGAAAAATACTGAAAAAAAAACAAAACAACAAAACTAATAGGTTTACAACCAAAAACAGTATAAGAAAATGGTTGATAACTAAGAAATAATACTTTTTTTTTTTTTTAAGAGTACGATTCAGGTGCAAGTAAATAAGACAGCAAAACTAAACAATATGAGAATATGCACAAAACTTTAGTGGTTTCTGGTTTAGACCGTGTTGTTAAATTTTTCTTCGCCAACGTTTCACCAGACATACTGCTAGCTTCTTCAAGGCTGGATCGAGAATGAAGATGCTGCGGTAACTCGCGGCTTTATATAGCCATCGCTCGGGTCCGCTCGTAGTTCGTCGGGTCCTTGGTTAGTCAATCGGGTTTTTTCGTGTCCGTGGTTGGAGTTTGCTCTTCCATGACTGTGATTGGGTTGTTTCTGGTTCTTCGGACTGAGAAACGTTGGCGAAGAAAAATTTAACAACAGGGTCTAAACCAGAAGCCACTAAAGTTTTATGTATAAATAGTGGCCGTGGAAACTTGAAAAAGTATTTAATATGAGAATGAATAAAAATATATGGTTCTAATTCTAGCTAATATTACCGAACTGCACAATTATTTTTTTAAGATAACTCCTTAAAAGATAAATTCTTCATAATTATACTGGTTCATATTGTATTGGGCATTACACTGACTTCAGAAGCAGTTATAACCATGAAAACTTTCATTACTTATTAAAGGCATTTTTCAAATCTAAACATTTATTGCCCTTTGAGAATTTCTCGTGCAAGAAATAGGCATACCAAAGAGTTACGGGAATAATACATTAAAAATTTAAAATGCAAAAGACTATTCTATTAACATTTTTTGAAAGAAAATTTGTAAGGTACTATTTGTGAATTTTACCTGTTGACCCTTATATTTGCAATAATTAATGATCCCTATACTTACAATGAGAAACAAAATATTTAAAAGAAACATAAAATAAAAATTTTCAATAACATATACTAATGACAAGAAAGTATAGTATTACCAGGTCGAGGGAAATAATGGGATGCATTATTGGTACCACTGCTCCTATCATAGATGCTACCTGGAACGATGGCTTCTCGGGCGTCATAAATTGTTGTAGACATAAAATGCGTTCCAGGGTTCGTAGTGTTAACAATTTGTTTCGGTTTAGAAAACTGAATCTGAGATTCCTTCAAATTGTTCAATGGACCTTCAACAAGAACTTTTTGTTCTTTGTAGAAATTTAGAAGATGGTTCCATAAGGGTTGCTAAAAAAAAAAAAAAAAGTTATCAATAGAAAATACAAATTTTAATCATCCTAATTTTATATAACAAACTAAAAAAAAACCACAGAACATTGAATAGACTAGAAGCGGCAAACGCTAGTTGTGGGATGGCACCAGCTCGTGTTCCTCCGGAGTTCGGAGATGTGTTCCCCCTCTCCTTTAACCCCTTGGGGCCATTGTTGCCTATTCATTTGGAATGAAAAAAACCTAATGAAACATTGATTTCCTAACATTTAATCAATTGTGATTCTCATCAAATAATATGACAATATAACAGAAAAAAAAAATACTTCGGCATGTATACTTATTGTTTTCTGATCAGAAAGATTGATAACTGATCAAAATTTAAACATATCCTTTAACAGAAACAGTTTAAATAAATGGCTAATGTTACCAGCCATCATCAAAGCCTAGCCTGTAGTTTGTTGATGCATACAAAGTACAGCAAATAGTGAAAACTCTAAAACTTTAAGCACTAAACTATCTTTACCACATGTTTCATTTTTTTATTGGAGCCTCTCATCACATTAATCTTTAAAACACTTTAAATGATTACTGAAACTAAATACAATTAATCTTCAATAGCATTAGTTGACCTTTTACATATAAGGAATAAAATGGTCCCAGTAGAGGTCAGAAAAAATTCTCTTTAGTAAGGAGAACTGTTATTTTAAAGCCAACATTTCGACCCACACTGCAGGACTTCTTCAGAGCTTATAATGGAGTCAACGGTTGATAGTTGACTACCCACTGATTTTTCTGACCTCCAACCTTGACCATTCCTCCTTAATATGATTAAGATTACCAACAGAACAGGAAATACCTTTGATAACACTTTGGGGTTTCCAACAATTATTATGCCATATTTAGCCCTAGTAAGGGCGACATTTAGACGCCTTGGATCATTGAGAAATCCTATTCCCTGGTGTTCATTTGATCTAACACACGACATTATGATAAGATCCTTTTCCCTTCCTTGGAACGCATCGACACTCGCAACTTCGATTTCTTGATATAACTTGGAATGAAGTGCTCCCTGATATTGCATATACTGAACCTGAAAGGAAATTAGAAGTTTAATCTATAACATTGCATAAATAATAATAATGGTGACTACCAATTACTCAAATTTTAGAAAATAACAGATAGTGAAAAATAAAAATACTTAATGGAATAAACAATCGGAATGCAGTCTGAAAGCCGGTGTTTTGTCATCAGAGTCTAATTTTAATCTAATACTTGCTTTAAGATAATATTTCTTCGGCAATCTTAAAACAAGTTAGCCTAATGATCAACAACAAGTTTCGGTCAAAATAAAACTTTCAGCATGCATCACTATTATCTGTTTTAATCAATTAATAAATAATTAATTTAATTTGAACTTACAAGATAAGCTCTCTGGCCCTCGTAAGGAGTTATAACACCAATTTGTTCAGGCTTAACGCCAGCTCTAAGGAATCTAGTAGCCATTTTTTCAACATTTGAGGCTTCAGTTCTGTTGAGGTAAGATGTACCAGAACCAGCAATTTCTTCTTGGCCTTGTGTAACATAAAATAGCATAGGCTTATCGGGAACGGGCCATGGAAATTCGACTTTTGCCAACTTCCTTTCGTCTGAAAAATAATAAAACAAAAAAGTGTGATAATAATAGAATTTTTTAAATACTCTCTTAAGTTTCTACGGCCACTATTTTTACCAAGGCTTCAGTGGTTTCTTCTGGTTAAGGCCGTGTAGCTAAATTTTCCAACACTTACTACCGCCACTAAATTTAGCTACACGGTCTAAACCAGAAGAAACCACTGAAACCTTTTATAATTTTTATTGGAATCTGTTTACAAGAAAGATCAGTAAATCACATGAAAATAAAAGAAAATGGTAATTATTCCACAGGTGGTCGCTTCGAGTTGAATCACAACAAGTTTTAACTTTTCATTCATTTCCCCTTTTACATTTTTCAAAAATACAAGTTATCGAGAGCTTTAGGATGGGAAAGAGAATGTAATTAAGGGTAATGTGTAGACTTTGGAAATCATGTCATCTAGAAATGAACGTATGAACAAACATATATCACCTATACTTCAAAATGTTAGTTGAAACTTTTATTTCTTGATGAAATGCTTACCGAAATCTACTCATTACCCATAATTACATTTTCTACTTAATACTAAGTCTCATGATAACTTGTAGTTTTGGTAAATATTAATAATGAAACGAATAAATAGTTAAAACTCAACTCGAAGCGACAACCTGTGGAACAGATACCAAAAATACATTTAAAAAAGAACAAATCATACCAGAGCAGACTCCATTTTGCAGCGAGCCTTCATAGAAGAAATTGGATGGAAATCTGGATAGTTCTGGATGCATTCTGTATTGGACTTCTAAACGGAATGGTCTAATTCCAAGTACCACAAGTCTCTCAAACAGGGACTGCGATAATCCAGCTCTAGAGGCTTTCTTACACATTACAACGGGGCCCAATTGACAATGGTCGCCAACTAAAATCAACTGAAAAAAAAATAAAGAATAAATAAAAGAAATCAAAATATGGTTTTAATTTCAATACCAAAAATAAATAAATAATATGATATATAGAAATCTAGCAAGCCAGCAAAAAATGAAACTTATAGAGCAATAATAGTTTATAACATTGTTTTCTGCTTACATTAAATTCAAATATTAATACCTGCTTTGCGCCCAGTATAACTGGAACCATACATTCAGGTTCAGTAGCTTGCATACTTTCATCGATAAGAATAGAATGGAACTTCAGACGTGTTAGCCTGGGATCACCGGCACCAACGCATGTGCAGCATATTACATCAGCAGCGTCCAGGAGTTCTTTTTCGGCTGATTTTTTCAACATTCTATACCTCTTTTCGTCAACTGATGATAGCTCACCAGTTTCATCTTTTAACTGTTGAAGCTTCTGAAGTTCTGTATTACTGCAAAGATTAAATTATAAATTAAATTAAAATTCAGTTGAAAAAGAAATCTAAAATACTTTTTATCACATTTAAGTATAAAATTGATTAATACACCACACATTTTATAAATATGAGACAACTAATAGTAGAATTAAATACTTAATATAATTAAACATTTTACAAAGATTTATTACCAATCCATTTTTCTGATTTGATTGTGCAAAGCTAAAAATGAAACCGGAGAATCTATAGCTTCCCTTGATTTTGCACAAACACGAACAACCTAAAAAAAAAAAAAAATCAGAATACTTAAATACAAATAATAGAATAAGTTCAACATATCAACTAACATACTTTGAGACCAGTACGATGAATTTTTTCTGTAAGCTGGTCGACGGCAATGTTGGAAGGTGCGCAAACAAGAACTGGACCTCCGTTCTGCTTCACAAGTTGAAAAACGATCGTAGCCGACGTGACTGTTTTTCCAGTCCCCGGTGGCCCCTGAATCAAGGACAGAGGTCTCTGCAGAGCATGCTTCACGGCATAAACCTGTAACAGAAAGAAATTTATGATATATAGATGCAATTAACTTATAAGAACAAATTACTATACAATTAAAGTCAAGGAAATGTACTCTATATACATGATGCTTATTACATTTTTAGACTGGTTAATAATAAAGATAAAAAATTGTATAACTTTGATTCAAGTAATGAAAAAAATTAATTAAGTAAATTTAGGATAAATAAATAAGAATCAAAAGAATAAAAAGTAAGGCCTGGTTTTCACAGGCCCAAGTGCGGACCACCCAGTAGACAGTAACTGTACATTCTGCTGCCTATACAGTTCCTGACGTGTTCTCACTACCAGGTCTGCATTGGGAGACAGCAGTACGATTTATACTGTGTTACTAGTTCTGGCTTGGGTTTTTGACCCATTGCGTTTTCACGAGGCCAGCAAAATGGCTGATCAGTGCGATATAACTCGAAAAAATATTCGACTATTGGCATTACTCCTTGGTGAACATTTGATGGAAATTCTCAAAAGCCAAAAGAGAAAAAAGAAAAAAATATGGACAAGGTGTTGGTTACAGGGGAAAATATTGGAGCAACTTCTATGATCATGACAGAACTGCATTTATGATATATATATATGATATATGTGATGTCGTTTCGGAAAGTCTACAGGAATACGTTAAAGTAAGTAGAAACTCTTTTTTACGATACTAAAAGATTTATTAAATTAAAAAAAAAATAGTTATTACACACACAGTGTTATGTAGTTTTTTATTGTTATTTGAATTCAATATTTGGTAATAGGCATATGAAGGGATTGAGAAATCATATCCTACCCTATGCTGACTGTCTCTTGTAAATCCTCGCTATTAACTGCTGTTTGTGGCAGATCCGAGGTATGTGCCTTTGGTTTGGTGCGGTTGCATTTTGGTTTGTAAATATTATCGCCTGCAGCTCCACTACATTTGCTTTTCTGGATTTTTGAAACTTCTTGATTATAAGTAGACCGAAGATTTTTTATTTTTTTCATTACTTCCTTTTCTGTAAAATCAGGTATACCCATTTCTTGAACAATGTCCTGTAACGATGCTTTGCGAATACTTCTATATCTATAATCTGTATGGAAGAAATTCCACAACATTTCTATATCCCTGTACAAATTGAGGAATTTTACAATATCAGCATCACTCCGCCGTTTTTGAAAAAAAAAAACTGACTGTCCAGGCGTCCACTATCCTTTAGCACTGACCGGCCACTGTCTAATTGCGTTCCTATGGAGTGACGACCCAGTAGCTGTTCTTGTGGGAGTGGGGGAAGGTCTGTGGTCAATAAAAACAAAAAATTTTGAAGAAGCTGTCCGTCAGCAACTGACTGGTCAGTACTGGCTCAACTTTGTTTTTACAGACCCAATAACTGTCATTCACTGACCGCAAGCTACTGGGCCTGTGAAAACCAGGCTTAAATGACACAAGAAGTAAAAAATATTGAACTACTACTTGATCTAATTATGATCAGTCTATAGCTGTATTACTTGGATCTACCTAACGGGTCTAATACACAATACAAAAATATTGTTAAGAATATTGTACATTTTTTTTTATGGTTCTTTTAAAAATAAACTGCGACTGAAAACAATTTGGAGTATAAAAATATTTCTCTAAAAAATCTTTACCACTATAACCCATGAGTGTTCTTGGGTTCAGCATGTAGTAGAAATTGTACTGTTAAATGTGTTGTCAAATATACATGAACAAAAGTATCTACACACAAACACAAAATTATGTATTCTAAATCATAATCAGCAGAACTTTTTATAAAAATGAATATGATTTAATCATGATAATTGTTAACTAATGAATTAAAAAAAATATATGCACAGAAATGTTTAAAAAATGAAAAATTTTCAATTTTTCACCATTAATATAAGTGGAAAACATCAAAAACAATTAAGTTTTAAAAATCGAAACAAACTTTTTTATGGTCAGAGAAGAAAATACATTAATTTCAATGGTTTTAAATATTACCTGAGATCTGTTGAGATCTGGTAGATTAGGAGCAGAAAAATGTTTTGGTAAGTGAACCCTGAATAACATGTCCTCAACATCGTGACCTAATAGTCGATGGTATATGTAAGCAGAAACGGACACATCATCAACAGCGAATTTGCGAAGAGCATACTGCATCCTAAAAAAAAATAACAATAACAAATCAGTTTAATTATTATTATTTACAAAAATAAAATATTTAAAAAATAAGAGACTTAAGGAAATGAAATTAAAATTTCAATCTTCTGTATGACAAGGCTCCGACTAATTTGAAGAAAACAAGTAATTTTTTAGGATCCAGTCAGCAGATGTTTCTTCAGGTTTCGACCGTCTATTCAAATTCTTTGACGAAGTTTTGCTGGCCATACTGCAAGATTCCTCAGGGTTTAATCTGAGACTGAAAATGTTCTTCTTCTACTCCGGTATTTTAAGCTTCGCTCTCAGGCCAGCGAAACATCGGCAAAGAATTTGACTACACGGTCGAAACCAGAAGAAACATCTGCTGAATGGATTAAAAATATTGGCTGTGGCAATTTAAAAGAGTATTTCAGGTGCTAGGATGTTAAGGTTCTATTTAACTTTTCCTATGAGGTATACCCATGTTCCATTCTTCAGAAAGGAGTTGAATTGCAGGGATGTAAGATCAGACACCAATATTATGTAGTTTTCTAAACTTTTTAAGTAAAAGCAGTTTTACATAAAATAAGGTAGGAGATAGTTACTCATATGTTCTTATTCTAGTTAAATTGTTTTCAAAATGCTCTTTATAGCTCTTAGTGACAACAAAGACTAATACCATGTCAAAAATCGTCAAGTCACTAAAGTCAATGAAAAGATAAATTAATAAACATTTACAACAAATTATAATGAAAGGAAATTTTTACATCAAATGGGTTAGTTTGAACTTTTCCATTCAAAGGGGTCAATTAAAAGATAAATATTCATGATAAAAACTTAAATTCTGAATTAAGATAGACCAAAATGTCTTTGTTATTTTAAATTTTATCACTTCATGGAAGTGACTTAATTGAATAAATTGAATTTTATTTTTGGCACTACAGCCCTTTTACAGAGCCTTGGCATCCCTTTAACGCTTTTGCCAGTCATTCCATAATTATTAATTATTAATACGCTTTACTATAACTTATAATTTATTATTAGCACTCAAAGTCTAAAATGTTTTTAAATAATATTAAGTTAACCAACATACCTATCAAAGCTGGTGCTTTTCCAAATAAAATCAACTACGAAATTTGAAGTGCATTCAGTAGGCGCCCCAGATGATGATTTTAATTCGATACCGACTTCTTCTCCGTAGTTGTCAGGAATTTTTATAACATGCCCAACTCCTGACCAAGATTTATGCATTTCGCCGAGGTATCGTAACCGTAATTCATCGCCGTGCATTAACTTCATATCTGAAAAGGATGAATATTAACAATATATTATGAATATATGAGTGGAAAATAGTTGACTGGATAATTCAAATGATAGATGAATTGGTCAGGGGGTGCAGTCAATGAAAACAAAACAATAAGCAAAATGTATTTTTTATTAATCGTGCCAACGTAGGTCGAAACATTGGCACGATTAATAAAAAATAAGTTTTGCTTATTTTTTTTTTTTTCATTGACTGCACCCCCTGACCAATTCAATCCATTATTATGAATATACTATATATGTTGACAATAGTAGTTGACCTTATATATAAGAGGAAGAGTCAAGAAAATTCTCTTATAGAGGGAGAATTTTCTTGACCTCTACCCGGATCATTTTCTTCCTAATATTCTATATAAGATCACTTAGTGGTCGAAATTTGACAATAAATATTATATTGATTTGATATTCTTTGAAGGTAAATTGAAATTAATAAATCAAACTGTTGTTTTAGTTTGAGTAGAACCAATGAAGCATGCACATAGGTACATATGCTGAAAATTTTTAGGAAGTTTAAAAACTTGAATATACTGTGATTACTATGATTATTTCTATAACAAACAAAAGTTATATTTTTAGAGTTATATACAAATAAAATATTTTTTCCATGATAAATTCAGGGTAACCCAACTTAAATAATAAAAAATAATCCAATGACTATTAGTGTTTAAGTTGGTTTTCTAATTATGTACCTGCATTGTTGGTATTACTAGTAATAATGGGTAAATTACAATTTTTAACATTGCATATAATGAGTTTTTTATTTAAGCGGCAAATCATGTATTAGACACATAAGTTATGTACATAACTTGTACAAGGGAGTGCATCATCAAAATATTTGATCTATAATATCCTAAACCACTAAGTTATAAAAAAACGATAAGGAAATAAAATAATGATAATTTTATATATTAAAAAAAAACAAATAACAAAGTACTACTTACCTCCGTCTGATTTTGCAAGAGTAAAATAAGCGATTATCTTCTTATTGAGCCCAACGTCCCACCTCACATCAACGTTATCTTGTGTTTGGGATTCCTTTAATCTCTTGTCGTAATCGGCTTCTAATTTAACCAAAGGTCCAAAAATATTTTGATACTGATAACCATCTTCATACCTAAAATAAAGTCATTTTATTTTATTTAAGTCATTTTTTAACAAAATTTTGAAATGGTAAAGATGATATCTACAGCCCTAGTGAATGAATGATTGTAGAATTTGTCCAGAGAAAGATAACTGTATTGAGGAAAGAGTGACATAATGATTTTTGTAGTTTTTGGCTTGGAATGGAGTTGTAATATCAGCAATAACTCCATTCCAATCCAATGCTTGACTTAGTCACTAATTCACTATGATATTGGCACGATTCCACTTTCCTAAGAACAATTAACTCATTTTAGACAAAATTTAACTTAGCCACTTATTCACTGAGATTGTAGATTTAATAGCCTATTTAGGAAATGAGTATCATAAATTATTAATAAGCAATTAAATACCTAAGCAAGACTTGCTGTGGTTCCTCATCAACTCCAGGTTTTTCCAGATCAGAAAATGTAGCTTCCGCGTTGTCTCTCCAAAGCTCTTCCATTTTCGCTATTTGAGTAGCATTGACTTGACGTGCTCTCAGCTGATCCTGTTCTGCAGGAACTTTCACCAGCCATGAGAGGAAACAACGGTCTGATATCAGAGGTTTCCATTGTTCCTGATCCCTAAAAACCAAATCAAACGTACATTACATACTCATTAACATTTTGTTACCTTCTTTTTCATAAATAAAACAAAATCAAAATTAATTGAATAATAAAACAATGTACAATTTATATTTACCAGTTCATGTCTTTCAGAGAATTCTGAGCAGCACATGGCTGTCTACAAAGTAGAACAACTACTGAGTCTGCTTTGGCAGGTATAAATCCTAACACGAACACGTTGCGGACTCCGCAAGAATAACATTCAAGAATGGTTTCTCCCAAAGGTCCATCTTTGTGTAAGGTAACTTCCTATATCAAAAATAATTTTAATTATTATTTAAGGTAATGTAAATAAAAAAATGTATATAACAAATTAATTCTGAATCTGCAATAAAAGCTTGCTTAAAAGCACACTCATTTGCTCTTTGTTGGAGAATCTCTACACCAATTAAAGAATAAGTGAAGTCAGTTTGACTGTTTTTGTATCCTTATATGCCTGTCGGGGTCGTAAAAGGTAGTCCCCAATTATCTCAATAGTGATATAGCAACAGAGAATAAAGGTGTGAAGAGGATACTGGGTCCTCTTCAGAAATTAAAAAATAAAACAGGAGATTAAGTATCATAAAGTGAGATTAAGTAAATGCTGCTCAACATCCCATAAAAGGTGTTCTCTGTTGTGCTGTATAATATAATTGTACCTTAGGTGGAAGGAAAACTTGATAAGTACCAAGGCAGTTATGGACATTATAGATTCCAAGTTAGACCAGATATTTTCTACTAGAAGGACATCAGAAAAGATGCAGGAGTTTAACAAGAGTGTACGGGAGGTGTTCATGGATTTCAAACAAACATATGAAATCGTAAACAGAAATCCTTCATATATGGTTATGAAAGAAAACTAAGCTCATCAGACTATTTAAATGTATCATGTTGAAGGACAAAACCTTGATTAAAAAAAAACCCTTGTGGTCCATTGTACTCATCAGAAATGAAGTATGATCTTCCTTCTTATTCAATAACAACTTCCTACATAATACAAAACAAGCTGAATTAGATGCAGGAGGAACCTTAGACACCAGACAAGAAGCGATGGTGAAAATTAGAAGATCTCTGGCCAGGAAAATTTCATTAAGCTTTTCATTAAGAAGAAACATGGTGCATGTGGTGAGAATGAATGAGAGGGGAACTAATGTGGTAAGGGTATGGATGACAAAAGAACAGAAAAAAGACTAGAAGTATGGTTCAGACGGGGCACGCCCAGAGGGAGACCCAAAACAAGATAGTGGAATTAATAAAAAGTCTCTAAGTCGATCCCCAAAAGATAGGACCAAAAATTAACCTGACAAAAGATAGAATGCAATATAAAGGAAAAGAACAATGAAAGCTATATGTGCCTGTAGGGCTAAAAAAAGAAATACTCTATAATATAACCGAATAGTTCTAGGTCAAAGTGTAAAAGGATTTTATTCAACTCAAGATTAATTACCTTATTACATTTTTAATAATGCATATTACTTCAGTTTACTACTACCTGCTATGTTTTAGGAGAGGAAATATGAATACACAAAAAGGGTTTTAATAATTAAAGAACTTTGATCAAGAGAGGAAGAACTGGCTGACATATTAAAATGACAGGAAAGATGTTATATTTATTTTCTTACCTTATGCTTAGCTCTAACTAGATGATTGATGATATGTGAACCAGAGGTATTGCCTCGGCCATTGCAAAACCACTTTTTACAGATATTGCACATAACAACACAACTTGGATCATGGATCCCACAGTATTTACAGGCATAAAATGGCAATTCCTAAAAAAAAAAAAAAAAAATTGTTTAAAGAAGCATATATGTAAAACATTGTTTAATCTTTAAAATTTGCTATTCTCTAGAATGATATCCATTTACACAGTAAACTAACCAAGAATATTTTTCATATTAAATTAATCATATTTATGCACTTATATTTTCACTGCATTATGAAATAGGACATGGAAGTGATAAGAAAGAAATAGGATAGGTTATGCAAACATTTTTTGAGTGTGAAGTATGTAATATTGTTAATTGATAAACTAATTAGGCCTCGGATTTATTAACAAATATAAACAAGAACAGCAAACTGATATTCCGTAATTGATCTTACCTTATTATAAAAGGTGTCCTCTTCTTCTTCTTCAAACTGGAGTTCACCAAGTTTTTGCGAAGCAGCAGAAACAACTCCATCCAAATCTATGTTAAGTTTGCCGTTGACCTAAACAAGACAAAGATATAACGACTACAGTAAACCCAAACATTAAATAACAAATAGCCCTTAAAACTAATACAAACAAAAACATAAAAGATTGCCTAATAGAAACAAAGAAAACAGCAATGTAACACACATTGAAACATATTTACCAAGTTAATAATGTTGAATACAACTTACACAGGGAGTAAATATATTCATGTTTGCTTATTAACACCAATCATACATTCAAAACCCATCAGCATATAACCTTTTTTAATATTTTTAAATTTAATAATCATTCATTTGGGCACACACACATATTAAAATGCTTATATTTTATTCAAATATACAAAAAAAATGTAGAAAGTATTAGTGGAATAAATATTGTTACACAATGAAAATAATTTGAAATATAAATAACATTTATAAACATTTTTAAGTGGTCAACATAATGAAAAATAACGTAAAAGATGGGCGTTAAATTAATAATAATAAAAAATAAAACAAATGACTGTAAATAAGGTTATATTGCAGGTTAGATTATTTAAATTATGCATTTAAATGCGTAACATGCTCGTAAGCACTTCATGCATCATAACTTGAACAACCTTAACCATAACATATTAACCGCCACATAATAATAAGTTATTAAAATAATTTTCTTTCTAATTATATAACTACCTGAATTTGATTCGGAGGTCCGTCCAATTGTGAAGTTTGTGTCTGACTTTGTGATGGTAACGTAAAATCGGTAAAATCATATTGGGATCCTTGAGTATCTGCTCCTATAAGGTCATTTTCTTCAGTATCTAAAAATGTTAATGTTTGAGAACTGGGGCCATAAGCATCCACGCTCATTTTTCTGGCAACAAAGAAACAAATCAACTTCACACAGTTAAAAAAACAACTTAAAATTCACTCAAAAGCACTAAACGAATGGTAATTTAAGCAACATGCTCCTACTGAGAAGGAATGGCGGCCATATTTTTCAAAACCTCCCTACAAATACGTACGTCAACAGGACACAAAAGCCATTCTAATATTAAATATTCCGTAATAGTCAATGTATCCTAAAAACTAAAATGCCCTTAAGCTTTTTAAACGATACTGTTTAAAAGGGCACAATGCTCGTTCGAAAATAAATTGATTACCAGAAAATTTGTTTATTTTCGTTATCACTTCTATTTTAAATAACACTGGTACAAGTGTTATCTTCAAACAAGACGTTTTCTTTAAAATCTTTTCAAAAATAAAATTGATCCAATATTAGATTCTCTAATTCGAATAATCAATGAATAAATAAATTATAGAGAGATGCCTGATATTTATTAGTTAAATGATGTTAGAAAAGTAGTTAAGACTATTATGAAAACTTAGCACAATCTAAGTTAAACTTAAGTCATTATAAAATTGAAAATAACTGGCCATATTATAACGAATATGATTGACAATTCTGTTGTATAATGGTAATCTAACAGTGAAGAATTCATTGAAAGTCCTTTATTTCTTTAGAAAAAATACATGAGCTCACAAATTAACTACCTTAACTTGATTAACAGCTTTAAATAGTTCTACCTAAGCATTGAGAAAATAAAGCCCTAATTTGATTTTAATGCTTTCAAATTTATTGATTTTTCTGAAAAATAAAATTACCAAAAAAACATTCTAACAGGAATGTTTGTTTGTTTGTTCATTTAACGTCACTTTATGCTGCTACGGCTAATCGGACGAAGCTACAGTGGGAGCTCTAAATTTTGCCTATCCAGGTTTAATTAGGATAGGGATTTTTAACGAGTACCTGACATCGTACGGGCTCGGGACCCCCGTTTAACGTCCCTTCCGAAGGACGGCGTAACTAAGGATTTTTTACTCCCTTAAAAAAATCCTAGGGCCACCTGCCGGGCTACGAACCCGCGATCTCGGACTTAGTAGTTTGTCTAACAGGAATGTATTACGCATACATAGGCGGATTCAGGGGGGCACGGGGGCACGTGCCCCCCAGACGGTTTTTTGTATACTGTGGAGAATCCATTACAGTACATACTCATAGGCAAATCATGTGATAATAGTTGTTAAAATATATGAATAAAATAACAGAAATAACATGAGTGAAACTATTGTTTAGATATTTTAATAAACCTTTGAAACCTTTCTATAAATACTACAAGTTTATTTTTAAGTTATTGTTGATTTTTTGCCCGTCTACCCGTTGTGCCCCCTCAGAAAAAAATCCCGGATCCGCTCTTGATGCAATGTGTTGCAACACCAAGAATGTTTTGATGCAAATCTCTTCGTTTTAGTTTTAGAGAATTAGTTGTTTGATTTTTTAAAAATTGCGAAAAAGTTATGGTAATCATAATATTTAGGGCGAACGGTGTATTACTAACGATACACCATCGAGTCTGCGCCTCTTCTCATAGCTCCTGTTAGCAGATAGGCCTTTTACAACAGATTCAAGTAACGAGTTGAAACTACATATCAGCCGAAACGCACAAGTACATATACATCTTTTGTTTCTCATCTCCATATATAATAAATAATCATCATGTGCATAACTTGATCTATGTATCACCCATCTCAACTTAACTCCACTCTCCACTTAACATGAAACTTATCGTTTAGCACTTTCTATAAAGAAATCGTTGGAATCCATTCCCTGAATATTATTATATAATCCTAATTCTTCTTCTCCAGATTTCTACTTTTTTTAATCGAACGATCTTTAAATTAAATAACTGCTGCGGTTCTTCTGATTTACTGAAGTACTATTTGTGCATTGACTTCCAAACCAAGTACTCGTATATAAAACATTACATCTTCCTAACTATAAACAATCCAGCCTATGCACCTGTTCCTTTCACCCTTAAATCAATAAATGTTTAAGGACGTCGAACATTTAAAAAAAAATGATAGTTCAATATGTTAGAGCTTCTAAACTACCAAGTTCGACATGCAGCTAAAGAAACATCGTATTTCAGACAAACAAAATCCTGCTACGATTTTTTCCGTTGAATGGGCCCAAGTGATTAGCCACATCAGATCCTTTTTAAGGCTCTAAATACGATGGTTTTGTAGCTTAATTGATTGCAACCCTTCACCATACCAAAGTATTATAAACCTTACACCTTTTTCAACATTCAAGTAAGGCAAGAACCAAACAGAATACAATAGGTTTAGTTAACGACGGCTCCATTTGGTGTTCTCTAGATGGCTTTATATATTTTTTTTTCATATGGGATAAATGATTATTGCAATTAAATACTCTCTTAAATTGCCACGGCCAATATTTTGAATTCATTCATCACGCCTTTCTTCTGGTTTCGACTGTGTCGTCAAATTCTTTGCCGACGTTTCGCTGACCAAACTGCGAGCTTCCTCAGTTTTTGCGGTTTGGCCTGTTTTAGGATTCTTTAGAATATGTCTAAGATTAGCTTACAGTAAGCCAAGCGAAACGTCGGCAAAGAATTTGACGACACGGTCGAAACCGCAAGAAATACCTGATAAATGGGTTAAGATTATTGTAATTACTCAAAAAGTAATTAATTTCGTCGAGGCTAAGGCACATAATCCACTAACGAACTTGTATCATGCTTCTTTTGAAACTATTTTATCTGTGACGTAAACTTGTTTAAATCACGCAGTTTCTTGTGTAGTTAATTATATAAAGAAGATATATTACATGTCTAACCAGATATAAAGAATCGTTCTTCATCAAAAGAACAAAAGAAACTAGAATAATTCAAAAAATTAAATTTTATCTAAACCACTTCTTTGGATGGGAAACGAGGAGTATCACGGTCCCCTGAAGATGTAAATTTCTTCAAAAAATTAGATATTGGGGCTGCTCTTTCAACTCTTCTCGTTTTAGGAAAAGGAAAAAAGAATTGTAATCTTTCACAATAGTTGAAATGATTTAACTCCAACAATCATAGACTTTTGGATGAATGAAGGCAACATTTTGTAATTTCTGAGAGTGGAAAAGACGATAATAAACCATTTTGTGAGATTCAATAATACAATGAAAATTTATTACAACCATTTACATTTGACTACTAGACAACAGATCACAAACCTGAAGTTCTGTAAACCCATATAATCAATCTTCCAACAGTTTAATAACATGTTCTCTACTTTTATCTTCAGCCATCTTGGTAATGACAAAAAACGAACTAGAAAATTCGTTAATCTCCTATCAATATTCATTTTAAAAGAAGCTTGGGAAGATACTCAAGGTAGTCTTATTCAAGCCAGCCTATTTGAATCGGATTCCAATTTTATTTGACTATGAACTACACACTACAAAATTTTCCATTTCCAGGAATCGTACAATACAAGAAGGACTTTGAAGGATTGTTAAGGTTTCTAAAGACTTTAATGATCTTGGAGATTATAGTTAAATGATACAGACTTTTCATTACCTTGTACATTACTTATAACAATGAACTTACTAAAATTGTGACTAGGAGAAGCAACAAACAAACGCTGTATTTCAAAGTTGTTTAAGATTTTTCGACAGTTTTGATATTCCATTTAGATGGGTCTAAGTTTTAAGCTTAACACAAGAGACTTGAGGATTTGATCACGACTGTATATCCACTCTAAATATGTATGAGTTCAGACTTGATGCGCAATTAAGCAAAGAAGCTGCTCAAGAACTCATACACCATGCTAATTAAACTGATTACTGTAATTTCATATCTCTCTATGAAAATCTATGGCGAGAATTTGCTTCCAAATGAATCACTACTTCTTGGAATCGTGGTTTTGCCCTTTTCTTATTTTTAATAAATACATTTCATCATTGTTAAAAGTATTATATCAAATATTTTAAACAAAAATAATTATAGAGAGCAGCACCTTATTATTTCAATATTTTCCTTCAAACCTCCAAGTTACCTACATAGCTTGCTATATTTATTTATGGTTAGGTTAAGGTGTCAAACTGAAGATTCCAAATTTGTTAGATTGTTGATTTTTATTTATTGTATTATGATTGTCATTTGAAATGGAGGATATTAAATCAAAATTTCTCGATTTTATAAATATACAGGTAGTTTTTAGCAATTTCTAACTTGTTTTCTTTTCCCCTCTACTTGTAAAAATAAATTCAATGAATTATATACAACTCTAGGGACAGGCAAGAATACCAATTGTTGGCTCTTCTGAAATAGATGATCTATTAGATGAAGAATGCCATGATGAAAGCATAAAGAAACAATCTGAAATCGAAAGACCATCAGACCAAGAAATACTTGAAACTATCGACAGTTCATTTTTTAGTACTGATGACCAGTTTGATGCCCAGCGTTATGAACTTAAAGTAAGTTATGATGTTTTAAATGAAGTAAAGTGCAGTGTTGTTCTTGAATATCATGTGTCAAGATATATATTTGTTTCAGAAATTGGATAATTTGACTGACGTTCCCAAATTGCAGTCTGAATTAGAGCAGCTTAAGAGGCAACATATTGTTGTTTCTAATCATGTACTTCAGATGATCTTAGAAAAACAGTCTTCCTGTCAAGAGGAGTTTAATAGGTTGGTTAGAGTGAAATCTTTGCCTTTCTATTTATTTATTTAACAGTTTAAATTATTTTTGCATGGGTTAATAGTTTCATTTTTGTTGTAATCAGTTTCAGGAAGCAAACAAATTAGATATATCCTATCTAAGTTTTTATCTTTTTGTTATAGAATAAGAAGTTTTGTATTTACTGTTTTCTATTTATTGATTTTGTTCTGTGAATCTGTTGTATTTTATAATTGAGAGTTCTCTTATTCCAAAGACTTATATGTTTAATTTTTATTAATTGATATAAAAATATTATTTTCCCTATTTAAAGTACTATGATTTTTTTTAAATATAAGATTTTATTGAAGCCCATTTTATCCTTTTCACTGAAAACTTTTCAAGAGCCTTATTGATTTATTATTTTTATTGATTAGTTGATGTGAGTAAGCTTCTACCATATAACTGTAATTATTTCCTTTATGTATGTGTCTGAGATAATTACAAGAGTTTTTTTATGATAAACTATATTTTCAGATTCATATTTATTATCTCTAAGTTCCGTCAGGCTATAGAGCTATTGAGCACATTGGAAAATATTGCAAATCTAAGTTATTAAATTTCCATTTCCTCATGTTTAAAAAAAAATCTTTTTATAACTAATATCTGTATTTGACCAGTTCATTAACTAATCAATGATTGATTCTTATAGGTCAAGTACCTGCTTGTGCCAGGCAAAGTTGAATATTGAATGAAACAGGCAATATTCAGCAATGTCAAAAAGATTAATTTTTATTTTAAGATAAATAATTGTATTGATCATCACAATGGGTTGTTGGATTGATGAATTTTACAGGGGAAAAATGAAATCACATTTTATATTTTTGTTTTATTTAATGAAATCCCTCAGGGGAGATTTGCAAAAGAAGATCACAAATACAATATGTGCCAAAAGGCATTGGTATAATTTCTCTCAATTTATTACTATTTAATGAATTAAATCTATCGGTACTGCATATAAGTTGTATTTATATGCATTGTATATAAGTTGTAACAACAAGTCTGTTAATTTTTTTAAAATTAATTTATATTTATATAAAAAGCTTTCATTCTAACAGATGGTACTGAGAGCTCAAAATTGAAAAAGATGTAATCTATACTGGGGTAAATAGGTATAGGGGGTGGGCCCCCCTGCATACTTTGTAATAAAACCTTACCATTAACATGTAACATAAGTCTTTTCATGACTTCTACTAAATTTCCCTGGAGTTTAGAGATTTGCACCCATATCCCTGATTTCTATACACTGATAAAAACGTAAATGTAGTTTGTTTGTTTGTTCATTTAACGTCACTTTATGCTGCTATGGCTAATCGGACGATGCTGCAGTGGGAGCTCTAAATTTTGCCTATCCAGGTTTAATTAGGATAGGGATTTTTAACGAGTCCCTTCCGAAGAATGGCGTAACTAAGGATTTTTTCTCCCTTAAAAAATCCTAGGGCCACCTGCCGGGCTACGAACCCGCGATCTTGGGTTTAGTAGTTTGTTACGCTAACCACTAGACCACATGTGACGTAAATGTAGTACTGAGACAATGTATTTCATTTTTTTTGCTATTATTTAAACAGTCTATTTATTAATATTGGGGAGTGGAGTGGCTCAGTGGTAGAGCACTGAGTAGCCATGCCGGAAACCTGGTTCAAATCCCGCTGCAGGGAGTTACTTTTATATAGTCTGTTTGCGGCGGGAGATGGATCATATGGGATCAAGGACCCTCCTGGAGCTCACCCAACCTCTAAAAAATATTACAAAAATAAGGAGAAAAACCTGGTGATTGGGAGTCACCTAGGACAAGTCACCTCCTTGCAGAACCGTTGTCCATGAAACAGTCTCTACCATGTACTGAACCCCAGACTCGTTCATGGGTCGTAGTGGTTACAGGTTTTTATTTATTAATACAATGTTTTTTTAAAATAGTTTAATTGTTTGTTAGTTGGCCATAAAATATGGACAAGAAAATGGTCTTGGTGGAGGTAAAAAATAATTCTTTAAATATGTATGAGAGGAAAATAGTTGACTGGATGATAAAATGGAGAACGGAGATAGTTGGGGGGTACAGTCATAAAAAACACCAATTAAGTACTAGACTTATATTTATTATTTAGTATTTATATTTAGTCTAAATATTAAAATAGTGACAGAATATAATATGTTTCATACATTTTACTTATGTAACCTCTAGAAGTCCATTATCATACATTTTATATCTTTAATTTACTAGTTTTTTCTAAATCCTTCATGTTCCAACCTTTTTTATATGTTAATCTTCTCATTTTGTATCTTTGGTTTATCTCCGCATTTTTATTTCCCTTTATATTATGTTTACTTTTCTATCCTTTCTGTACATTCATTTTCTGTATTTTATTATATATTTGTTATCTTTAATTATTATATCTGTCACTATTTTAATTTCTGTTCATTATCTTTAATTTTATTAAATCTGTCTATATCTTAATTTTATTATATTCTGTCACTATTTTAATATTCGTTATCTTTAATTTTCATATCTGTCACTATTTTAATTTTCTACATTACATGTCACTATATTATTGTTACTGTCACGTTTTTTGTTCTGTTTGTTTCTCTCTCATAGCCCTGAAGATGACCTACACTGTAGGTCGAAACGCCGGCACTTACTAAATATAAGTCTAGTACTTATTTAGTGTTTTTTATGACTGCACCCCCCAACTATCTCCGTTCTCCAATTCTTTAAATAGTTTTACTATTTATTAGAAACCTAAGTATAAGTATATACCCAAATAATTTAAGGACTTATTTTTTTACCTCTTCCCGTACCTTTTTTTTTCAATTTCAGTAATCTTCCAACATTAGTGGTGTTAACCACTACTAACCTGTGGAGATACATCAGAATTCAGCGTAATTTATTTATTAATGCTCTTGGCAATGTATCCCTCAAGATACATGTGATTTTTTTAACTACCCTCATGAGATTTTTTTTAGTTTTTTTTCTAGAAGTCCTTGGGTTTTAAGGGTCATGTGGTATGAATATTATTTTGATATTAAAAAAATAAAATTCTGCCAACTTGACTAATAACCAAAAACTTGACTAATGGCAAGGATATATATCTGTGATTTTAAAAAGCTCTAGTTAAAAAATTAGTAAAAATTAATCTATTTATATTAATTTTTATACTTTATTTACTATTTTTATGACGGAGTAACATTAACTTACACATGTTGATTTAAGTCATTCTTTCGATATTTAAATTCATTCTTTTATTTGGTCTGTATCTAGAATATCTTCAACATATTTAGAAATTAAAGGCTTTATAATAAAGTTTCATGTTTTAGAATAAATTAGATTATTACATTATATATTAAAAAAAATGAATAAATCAATTTATTAAAAAATCAATTTTTTTTTTAAATTGTGTAAATACATGCTTAAATGCAAACTTGAATAGTTCTTTATAAGCTTATGAGAATGATTAGGGATTTTTATTTAAATCAACTTATTCTAAGTTTTTATCCTTAATAAAAATATGATTTGATTATCTTTCAGGATAATTGAATTGCAGGGGGAGGTTAACAATCTTCTGAAAGGAGTTATAAATGGAAGAAGAAATCTTTCTGTTGCTACCCAGCATTTTACGAGTGCTAGCCTTGGTATATTGGCTAATTATAGAAAAAGAACATTGATTAAACAGCTTTTGAAATCGTTGCATACGATAAAAACTTTAGTAAGGAAATTTAAATTATATTTATGTTGAGGTTCCTCGTTTATAAGTTTAACTAATCTGATGCTATATAGCAGTTCTCTTATTAGATTAAATCATCTGTGCTATTTTCTATAAAGATAAATGGATTTTTCATTCAACCAACATTTATAATAAAACTTACCCTATTACTTTTTTATCACTTATGTTTTAGTTATAAACGATGGACTAAAAGAATTTTAGTAGATCAATATGGCTGTTAACTGTTACCATCATGGTCTTCTTCTTCAGTTAATTTAAATTTATGCTAAAAATTGTATTTACAATTAATTACTAAAATTCAAATAAATAAAAAGAATGGAATAATACCCAAACTTAGAACTTATGTGCTGGTGCCGAAAATTCATAGCTATTTTAAAATTATAATTACATTTCAATAATGAAATATAGTTAAAATATAATTTTTCATACGATAAATAAGAATAATAATCGAGGCTTTATCAATTTCAGCTTTTAAAGTGTGGTAACAAAAAAATCTAAATAAAGCCATGTTAAGACCGTGGAAAAATTCCAATGAACAGCCCTTAAGTCTCCAAACTAAAACAGAAAATGAAATTAATTCTGGTAATTTCATTTTCTGTTTTAGTTTGGAGACTTAAGGGCTTTTCGTTGGGAATTTTCCACGGTCTTAACATTTATCTGAAGTCTCTTTTTACTTTTAAATATAAATAAAACCATGTTGACAAAAAATCTCTGTGTACTGAATTTTCAAATACTAGTACAGTGGAACGTCGATTATCGGAACTAATGTTGTCAGGGGTGGTTCGGATAATCGAAATTCACAAAAAAATAAATAGAAAGGGATTCAGAGAAACAAATAAAATTACCTAATTAGGTTTATAGTTCTTAGTAAACAAATAGTATTGAAGTCTAAGCTCATTTTTTTGCTGTTTCCGAGAAATGATTAGGGTCCCCTTATTGACATTCATGGAAAAAATCATTTAATTTGTTGTAAAATTTTATTTAAAATAACTATAATTTTAACAATACAAATAAGTAACTGGATGATCTGATCAAATTAATTAAAATTACTTTTAAATATTTTATTTGAAAAGAAAAGATATGGCCAGGACCAGGAACCGAACTCGGGTATTTCACCTCTCCGTGGTGATGCCTCAACCATTTCGGCCACCCCGGCTTGTTTCTCGGCCAGCCTTATCAATTCCTTTCACTGATCCCATATCTCCGTGCTCTCGCAATTTGCGATTATTATTATCAGTGAAAGGAATTGATAGGGCTGGCCGAGAAACAAGCCGGGGTGGCCGAAATGGTTGAGGCGTCACCACGGAGAGGTGAAATACCCGAGTTCGGTTCCTGGTCCTGGCCATATCTTTTCTTTTCAAATAAAATATTTAAAAGGAATTATATAATATAACAATTAAGTAAATTATAATAATATTAATGACTTAAAGTCAACAAGATCCAAAATAAAGTAATGTTCAATTAACATTCTCCCTGTGTATACATCGCGGATTGTGAGAGCACGGAGATATGGGATCAGTGAAAGGAATTGATAGGGCTGGCCGAGGAACAAGCCGGGTGGCCGAAATGGTTGAGGCGTCACCACGGAGAGGTGAAATACCCGAGTTCGGTTCCCGGTCCTGGCCATATCTTTTCTTTTCAAATAAAATATTTAAAAGGAATTATATCATATAACAATTAAATAAATTATAATTAAAATTACATTTAAAAAAACAAAAAAACAGTTCCGTTAATTGAACATTCGGATAGTCGACGCTCCACTGTATTGTTATCCATTAAAACTCTAAAATACTTATCGTTATCGGTAAAAATGATGACAGTATTGAATTTGATTTCCACAAATCAGTTATTTTAATCATTTGTTTTCTTCCCTTTTTCATTTGTCTACTTCTATTTATGTATACGTATATGTATACAAAATGTTTTATTGAACACTATATAATTTTTTTTTTACATTTTATTTTTTGTCCATTTCTAGCACAAAACGGAATCAAGGATGCCGCAGTTGCTTAACGGTGGGGACTTTCCTGAAGCTATTTCTTTGCTTTTAGATTGCCAGGGCATTGCAGCAATGCATAAACAGTTTTCTTGTGTTGCCGGTTTGTGCGGCAAATTGCAAGATACCTTAGTAATGACCGAAGAGCACCTCGACGTGGCACTAGCCAAGGTAAACTACATTTAGAAGCGTTTATCATGAAAAACCTTTAATGTTTCTTTTAAATGCCACAGAGTATGTTTATATAAATATTTATTGTTGTTTTTTCAGATTTGTTATGGTTTCGATGAAGCAATTTATAAAAAACTGCAATCTGCTTATGCTCTTCTGGAAAAGACCCAAATCGCGATGGACCAGCTTCATATGCATTTCACTTCAGCTGTACATAGCACCGCTTCCAATGTTGTTAATTTTTTTATAAAAGAAAAGGATACTACTAACGTAAATTTCTCTCAGTTTTACCAAATAAATGTAAATAGCGATAATTATATTAACAAGACTGAATTTCCTGAGTTATGCAAGGTAATAATTATTTTTTTTACAGTTAGATGAATCATTTATTCTTCATTTTGTTTATTTAAAATAATTTATTAATTACATTATATAGAATAGACTTATATAACGTTTAGTTGTTTAAGCTATGGTACCTCCTGATTTTGAACACTACTTAAAAAAAAAAAATCAATTTATTTTGGTTACATGTCATAATTTTGATAAATTTATGACAATTTTATACTATGTATTCTACTCTTCCAATTTTCATCTCATTCCCTTCATATTAATATGAGTGTTATGGAATCACCTCAGAGCCTTGAAGTAGCGGCGCACAGGTTTAAATCCAGCTTGGGAGGGTTAAAATTTATTTTGTGGCAGTCCCACAAAACAAATCTCAACTTTCCCATCCTGGTTAGAATAAATTAGTAACTTAAAGGCAAAAAATTAAAAAATTAGTAACTAAATTGAAAAACAATACTTCTGATCCTTCTGTATGTTCAAAAAGTAAGTTAACGTAATGTATTGTTTGTTTATTTAACGTCATTTTATGCTGTGGCTAATCGGACGACGCTACAGTGGAAGCTCTAAATTTTACCTAGCCAGGACAGGATAAGATAGGGATTTTTAATGAGTACAGACTTAGGACCCCCTTTTAATGTCCCATCCCAAGGACGGCATAACCAAGGATTTTTTACTCGTTTTAAAAAAATCCTAGGGCCACCTGGCAGGGAGTTACCGTGATCACTAAAGTAAGGTAGCACAACCTGCTATCTCTGGATGGGTCTACAATATAAATAATTAAATATTAATTATTAATAATTATATTGCATTGTTTTAATTATATTATGGTTGTAATATTGATATGATAAATGAAATGGTGGGGGTAGAAGTAAAAAAAAAAAAAAAAAAAATCTAAAATAGTAAAAACTATGTACTAAAATCTGATGTTTGGATTCACAACGCGTATCTTTATCAGAGCATGTTATATGAGTGAAGGCTAAGGTCTAACCACACTCTTAGCTGTTATAAAATGGTCAAAAGTCGGATTTTAATGGATAGTTATTACTATTGGAATATTTTTTTATTACCACCTAGACTATTTTATCCAGCAGATCGAATTTAATTTAATGAATTAATCTATGTAAATAAAATCTTAATCTTTTCTAGAATATATCTGAAGAAAGTTTCATTCCATGCCTCCTGTTACTTTGTAAGTCCTTATGGTGTATAATTCTCAGTTACAATCAGGTTGTTCTTTGGCATCAGAATAATCCTTTCAGTAGTGAAGGTATGATTTTAAATTATTTATTTATTTTTATCAAATCCATTAATTTTTCAAATAAATTGATAATAATCGTAATATTGATTTATTTTAGGTTCATATTTAGAAGGCTGTAATAACGAGCAAACAATGAAACAGAAGCTTAGCCTAGGTCTTGCACGATTATGGCACGATGTACAAATGAGAGTATCTGCTTTGGTTTTAGCAGGAAATCTGTCGAATTATAAGTTTGATGATTTCTTACAGATCCTTGCAATACTGCACAGGTGGGTTTGTTTTGCGTTTATATTTAAATATCAGATTATATGAGAGATGTCTTATAGATTGTATTCATTTATCATTCATAACATCAGAGAATGGTTTCTGAAAAATCTCACTTTGAGAGTGTAATTAGTGTGAAAAATGAATAATTTTAACAGCTTTATTATTTTTTTTTACTTTTTATTTTTTATATAGTGATTTTATTTTTTTAAGTGAGGAATTTCAATTTTAGTGCAGGTATCAATCAGTCCCACAGGTTGTCGCTTTGAGTCAAGTCCTAACAAATTTTAAATTTTCATTTGTTTCTTTTTAATATTCTCAGAAACAAAAATAATCGTGAGGTTTAGTATGAAATTAAGAGTGTAGTTATGAAAAATGTGTATATTTCGTCAATAATTTTATCAAGAATAAATGTTTCAACTTACATTTTGAAGTATAGATGATGTGTGTTTGTTGAAACGTTCATTTCTTGATCTAATTATTACCAAAATATACACATTTCTCAAATTACACTCTTTTTTTCCTTAATATAGCTCACGATTAATTGTATTTTTGGGGAATATTAAAAAGGAAACAAATGAAAATTTACAACTTGTTGTGACTCGACTCGAAGTGACTAACTGCAGAACTGATACCGAAATGCACTTGGACTAGAAACATTATTGGTAGTATCATTAATTTAATTATTTTCTTCTGAATGGTCTAGGCTTTCATTAATCGGAGAAGAGCTGTGCGGTAGCGGTTCTGAAGAAGTTGCAAACTCAATTAGAAAGCAAAGCAGTATATACTTTAAAACTTACCATGCTGCTAAACTAGATGATTTAAAGGTTTTTCTAGAAAATGAAGCTTGGACACCTTGTCCAGTTCGATCTGATTTTTCTATATTACATCTCCAGGTAAAAATATTTAAATACTAATTATATAGTTATTTTTTAATTTATTAAAAGGAACCATATTAAATATTACAAAATAAATTAATGATGTATCTTTCTAATAATTTAATTTATTTTTTAGGAGTTTAGAGGACTTCGTTGTAGCCTGGAACAGTGCGCCGGTGCTGATTCTAAACTGAACGTTTCATCTGAAAATGGTTCAGTAGATGGCAACTTTTTCACTCGTTACCCGAACCCATCGAAAGCTACTCCCTTCGATATTAACTTCCAGATGGACTCGAATAATGAAGAGATTTTAGCAAGCATAGGAGTAAGAAGTATTTAATGAATTTTTATTATCTAATCTTTAATTTTTTGTTTAGAATTCAGTATATGGACTGAATAATACTCTGCCAAAAGAAAAATAAATAATAAAATAAAATTTAAATGAAATATTTCAATAAGTAATAGAACAATTTTATGAAATATACCCAAACTAAATATAAAGTTTTTTTATAATAAAGATTTTCTCTAATTACTTGAGAATTTCATTCAGTGACCTCTACCCGGACCAATTTCTTCAACATACATTATCATAGGTCAACAATTATCATCAATATAAAGATTTTTGTAGAAAATACTCGTTATCTATTAAAATTGCCACATCTATGCTCTAATCCCTTAAATTGTTGAATTCATTATAAAAAAGATTTTTATTTTAAAGAGAAAAGATATGACCCCGGCCGTGATTCGAACCTGGATCCTCTGTCTCTCCGTGACAGGGGATCCGGGTTCGAATCCCGGCCGGGGGCATATCTTTTCTCTTTAAAATAAAAATCTTTTTTATAATGAATTTAACAATTTAAGGGATTAGAGCATAGATGTGGCAATTTTAATAGATAACGAGTATTTTCTACAAAAAACTTTATATTGATGATAATTGTTGACCTATGATAATATATGTTGAAGAAATTGGTCCGGGTAGAGGTCACTTTTTATATCTTTTCTCTTTAAAATAAAAATATTTAAAAATCAAAACAGTTGACCAAAAATTATAAAAAAGATTATTAATTTTTTTCAAAATGAAAGCTTGCAAAAGAAAAGTAAGACATTCACAATATTTTTTTTTCTTTGTAACTAATCTAGCATTATTTATTTATTATATTTTTACACATCAATCAAATTAATTGAATAGTAATAGTTAACGGGTTAAAGTTTTCAAAGCTTACATTCATATTTCTAAATATTGTGAGTATATTGATTTCATATCTTTTTAACTTATTATTAAATAATAATATATTTTTAGTTTTAATTTAAAAAAATATATGTTTATGCTATTGATATTGTATATTTTATTTTATTGTTTCAATTTTACAGGATGATCCTTCCGGTTACTTCAGTGAGGAGAGTGAAGAAGAGTTAGATTTTTTGCCTACTTCTGCAAGTCATGAAAGGTATGTTTCTAGTGCAATAACAGTATAACTCTTTTTGGATATTTGGTTTTATTGTTATTTTAAGCTCTATATTTTTATAATTTAAGGAACATGGCAAGCCGGAGAGAATTAGCTAGTGGTTCGCCATTGCTGACGAATACAACAGTCAGTGTCTTACGTTTGTGTGGAAAATATCTTCAGATGTCGAAATATTTAAAACCTATTGCGTCCCAAGTTGTTTCTGCTCTCACACAGCTATTTGATTTTTATCTTTATACTGTCCATTCTTTCTTTACCACAAATATGCCTGTGAGTACCTGGTACAGCCAATCAATTCTTATGTATAATTTAAGAAATTTAATTATTAAAAATAAAGTTGTTTGTAATAATTAAAAGAAAATATCTATAATGTACCTTTGTGGAGGTAGATGCATGTGTGCAAACTAGTTCATCCAAGGTTAGCAAAATATGTTTTAAAAATTTCATATATTTAAGTCAGGACTCAGAACTTTAAAATACATAGTCAAATTAATTTTAGTTTCAATATATAACTTGTTATAATGTGTACTATGTTAAGGAAATCGCATACTTTTGAAATGTTGTTTTTAATTTGTTTTACTTATTTTATTTTTTTTAACTCCACCCAGACAATTTTCTTCCTATTTAAGGTCAACCAACTATTAGCATTTAATAGTAAATGCTTTATGAATAGTTATTTCTTATTAGAAAAAAATGATTTTAAAATAATTATTAATCATGTAATAATGGATTATGTATTTGTTATTTATAACTTAAATGTGATATAATTCTACTAATAATAAATATTTTAATGTAATATTTAATATTTTCAAAGTTTTTTATGTTTTTCAGAACAACCTTTCTTTGAATGTTTCTTCTCTAAAGTTGCAAGCCGTACTAAAAAGGATAAAGGATACTCTGATCATTCAGACTGAAGACGAAGAAGAAACTGAATTTAAGGTTAGAATTCAATTTTTAGATAATATAACTAAAAAATCCTGACGATATAATACATGAAATATATTTTTCATTTAGGTTTACGAAGCTCAAGTATCTCCTTTGGTAGATCTTACTTCTCCAAACACTTTATTCGGATTAGTTGAAAGAGTTGTCGGAGTGGAATCGCTTCTTTTTCTATCGAGGGAATTTATTTATCTAAAACCGTATTTGGAACAACTTCTTCAATCTCAGGGTAGTACTCTACACAATCTACAGCAGTTTTATAGTCAAGTAAGTATCATCTGTCAAGTTTGTTGATAAAATAAAACATTGCTCAGTTTGTTACTAATTTTTTTTTTTTTTATAGACGATTGCAGTAAGTTTTGAAGTTAGAAAGCCAGTTTATGCTAACGTAGCTTGGAGGGCTGTTAATGATAAGGCGGTGTTAGATCTAATGGCAAGAGTGGATTGGGAAGTTAAAGATGTCGCGTGTGAACATAGCAGTTATGTTAATTATTTGATTGGAGTATGACTATTTTTATTTATATTATTTAACTTTTATTTAATGACTTAACTTCTGATTTTCCTAATTTCCGTTGTGTTTTTTTATTTAAATTTAATTTTTAGGAATTGCAACAATTCGCTAAACGCTTAGAAAATTTAAGAAATGTCATACATATTCCCGAGGAAGCTTACAATTCTCTTTGGGATAGTTTGATATACTTGTTATCAAACATATTCGTGGAAGGGTAAGTTATGTTTTGATTCTCAACATTAGTCACTTGCCCTCTTCCGAAATACTACTAAAATCTTTACCATTGCCTATCCTGGTCGAACCTCCTCAATCTTTCCATTGCTCTTCAGGATTATTTTTTCATCTTAAGCATGAATGACCTATTGTCCTTTTTCTTCCTAACAAATCTTCGAGAAGCTTTGGGTAGTCCCACTAGCAGGCTTCCCATTTCCTAATCATCTCACTTGTTTTTTTAAAAACATGATTTCCTATTTTCATTTTGAGTAGTTGCTGGTAAAAAAATTGTACTTCTACTGAAAATATGAAAAAAATTACTAAACTTTTTAGTACCAATAACTATTATCTTAAAAATTATTTTAAGGAATAGATTCAAAATTTTAAAAATGTTTTTCTGCATTTTATTTCATAAAAGGTAATTCCTTAATGTTGTAATCTTACATAAATACAAAAACTGGATAAAAATGTAGGAAGCAAAAACAAATGACAACAAAGGTTCAGCTAAGTTATAACCTAAACCAATACATATAATGAATAATTTACCGCTTAAGTACCTGATAACAAGGAGTGTGGTGTTGGTTATAACCTAAACCAATATAATGAATAATTTACCACTTAAGTACCTGATAATAAAATTAGAAGTATAGGCGATATCCTAAACTAATAAAATATATGATTTACCACTTAAGTGCCTGCTAACAAAGTATGCAGTGTTGGTTATAACCTAAACCGAGAAAATGAATTATTTACCACTTAAGTACCTGATAACAAAGTTGCAGTTTAGTTTATACCTAAACTAATCAAATGTATTACTTAGCTTGGACAAAGGCTCATTGGTCTTTTTAAAGGCAGATGAAAAAAAAAGTCATAAATATTTTTATAAAATGTTTGTTTTCATCCCAAATATAATGGTTCTAACTTTACATCTTGAATTTGAAACTTCAAACTTTTATCCATTTCTTTTTAGGTTTTCATCAGCTAAAAAGTGTTCAACTGGAGGGCGAGCACTCATGCAGCTAGATTTTATTCAACTGATTTCGAAACTGGATAAGATAACAACCATACGACCCATTCCTTATCGTGATCTTGTAGAAGTTTATATTAAAGCCTATTACCAACCAGAAGAAGACTTGGAATCCTGGATTAGAGAGCATACTGTAAGAAAATATTTTCCCCTGTCGGTTGTTCTTTTATAAATTTTTATACAATTTAGTTAACATGGGATGACTCTTAACAATTATGAGAGGAAAATAGTTGCCGGGATGAAACAATGGAGAACGGAGATAGCAACAAACTTATGAAGTTTTTTGCTTAGCCGGTCCACCCAGCCGCCTCTCCCAGTTGCCCTGAAGATGGCCTACATGATAGGTCGAAACGTCGGCACTAATTAAATATAAGTCTGGTACTTATTTGGTGTTTTTTTTTTTTTACTGCACCCCCCAACTATCTCCGTTCTCCATCTTAACAATTATGTTTGGCCCATACTATGTAAATAATGACATAAACTTCATAAAAAAAAAAATCAATCACAGTATTCTTTGTGATGTAAAAGAATCAAAGTATTCTTTATGTTATAAAAGTTAACTTAGTTGTTAGTTGTTTAAACAACTGTCGGTGTGTGTGATACTTGTGAATTTTTTTTTTATATTGAAATAATGATCAAAACATATGAATAGCTTATGCAACTGAAAGATAATAATAATAAATGTTCATGATGGTATATTTGACAAATCAGCAGTCAGAAGTCACTTATTTGGAATAAACAGGAAAAAAAATAAGCAGAAGCTTTCCAATTTAAAAAAATCAGTATTTTAGATTCTTCAAGGGTCTAATATTATCAAAAGCTTGACTCTCTTGCGATTAGGAATTTAGATACTTAACAAATATTTTGACCTTCATTTGAAACTGGGAGTAACTCTGCTATATGTACCTATATGGGAGCTCTGCTATATGTACACTGCCGGTCAAAAGTTTGAGACCTCCTCTGTCGTTTACATCAATTAATCTACTTTAATCATGCAAAACCTCAATTTTACCAAATTATCAATGCATATTTACAAAATGTAGGTATCTTATTATGTGTATTTGTAAAACAAATTTGTTAATTAGGTGTTTGGGACTATGGTGAATAAAAAGAAAATAAGTTGATTTAATCTAATTATCACTGAGACTATAAAGGTGCTAAAATTAAATATGAACAAACTATGTGTTTGTTGTTTCTATAGAAAGATTTGAGAATGAATTGGAAAGAATGCTTCGAGTGGTCAAAGCTGTTTTGAAAAGCAAGGGAGAAGTTTTTGAAGAAAAGAAAGTATAACTGCATTGTACTTATATTTTTAAATTGTGTTTCCATATAGTTTTATTAAAGTTTCCTTTTGTTTTGGTTTATTTTGTTTGATTTAATCCTAATTTTCCCAACAAATTGAAGTGGTCTCAAACTTTTGACTGGCAGTGTACCTATAATAAAATTATGACAGTATTTTATTCAGTAAGTTTATTGATTTCATATACTTTCTAAAAAACATCCTAAAATGAGTATTACTTTTATTTTTTCAGGAATATTCTGTGAAACAGTTAACTGCATTAGTGTCATGCGTCTGTCAAAATAACAAAAAGTCAAGGCAAAGATTAACAGCACTGATCGATGAACTGGAGAAGTCTGGAGTCAGATGACCTTTGCTGAAGAATGACAACGATTCTTCCTCTGTTTAAAAATATATATTTATGTTTTAATTTATAAGATATAGTCTTTATATTATAATATAAAGTAAATGTAAGATTTTTTAATGTGATAATAGTTTATTTTTTAGAAATGTCAGTTAAAACATTAAAATTCCATGGTCTGTGATTTTTTAAATGTATAAAATCATTTATGTAAAGAAAGGTATAATTAATAATCTTGTGTATCTATGATCGTATTTTTATCTTAATATCCCTGCTGATATTATATCTTTAGTTGTATTATTATTTTTTGACACTATATCTCTGGATCTTGGCCTTATTCAAACTACTGCGTCCATTGGATAAGTTCTTGGACCTATATGTTTTGGTATCCATACTAGTATATACCTCACTACACCTGATTACCTAAGTTTTTTTGGCTAGTCCTGACAGTATCAGAGAAATAACTGTCACAACCTGAAAAAGTTATAAAATGCTCATCAATCTTATTTGGCAAGCTTAGTTAATATGTTTCCTTGTACTTTTTCTCATTTGTGTAAAACAATAAAAACATATTTGGGAGGATTGCTTTAAATACAATTTTGTATATTTGGATTTTGGAGGTAATAGGTAGACAAAGGTTTGTAAACAGTGATTAGTGGTATCAGCTTTGAACCTTCTGGCTCAATAAGTCCCATATTGTTAATATCAAACTTGAAGTGTCAGAGATAGTCTCATATCAGTCACTTTTTCTGGAGTGTGATAATTGATAAAAAATTATCAATAAATACAGCCTTTGTAGTGGAACGATTTCCTTATGTTATAAAAAAATCTATACCTCTCTGCTCAGAGTAGATACATTTATAATTAATTTGCTTTTATTGGTTCAACCAATAAACATGTTTTCTGGCATTAGGAAGAAGTAGGCCAATACTGTAGTTATTCTAAATAAATGAACTGGTTATTCGAGTTCATTATTGGGTTTTGTCTTGATGTTTTTCGAGACATATTGTTTTTATATTGTTCGCATCAATAATATTAATGTAAACCAACTTGAAGTACTGTTGAATTATTTACTAGACTTAACTAAGGAATTCCCGATAATAGATAAACTGATGAGTCAGACGAATCGTAAGCGGGATTTCTGGGTAAGGAAAAAGTGCAGACCTTTCATTTCTTTACCTCTCTGCTAATATTAAATTTCAATCAATAATTCTACGATTTTATTATTTTACGATCTAATAATTACAAAACGTAATCTGTCAAATTTTAAATCTAGATTGGTAATACATGAGATTACCCAAGTTCTATGAGTTATTAGATTTATTCATCAATAATTAAAATTCCGTAGCTTTTACTTGTTACGTATGTTATAATTTAAGCATGGAATAAATTTGTCTTAAAATGCTAGTTCAGCATAGATTCCATGGCATCTAACCAATGTAATCGGGCACAAATAGTTAAAAATAGTTCAGAAATATTACATTTTTAATTATTTTTCAATTAATATTTATTATTTAAGAAACGAAATTATTATTTAGTATATTTTGTTAATGATAATTATTAGTCACTGTTGACTTGATACGTAACTGTATACAGCTGCTCTGGAAGTTCGAGTTATTGTAGTCAGCGCCATTACCGCTAGATGAACAGTGTATGTTTGTTGGGGTTCTGTTCTAGTCCTGTGTCATAATGGGCTCACAAAGACCAGATCATACTTCCACTAACGTATCTAAAGTAGTTAGTAAACCTTATGGTAAAGTAGAATTATCCCTTAATAATGTCTTGTTGCCAGAAGAGAAACTTAACAACACGCCCTCGATCCTTGATGGTATGGATCCTGAAACAGAAACTGATCTCAGAATTTTAGGATGTGAGCTCATACAGACAGCTGGTATTTTGTTGAAGCTTCCTCAAGTAAGTGAGTTTTGAAGTAATATTTATCGGAGTGTATTTTTAGATATATAAAATAACCTCTTCTTTAGGTAGCTATGGCCACTGGACAAGTTTTATTTCAACGATTTTATTATTCAAAGTCCTTTGTTAGGCATAGCATGGATACACTAGCAATGGCTTGTATATGCCTTGCATCTAAAATAGAGGAAGCTCCCAGGAAAATCAGAGATGTTGTTAATGTTTTTCATCATATTCGACAAGTTAATGCCCAGAAGTGAGTATACATTTTTTAAATTAAATTAATTTCTTATAGAACAATGGCTTTTTTCTATAATGATTCAAAATATTTCTCTCTGGTTTTTCATTTTAATTTGTTTAGACTCCAGTTAGTTATATTAAAATGTAGAAAATGTGATTAAGGTTTGCTGAATCTTTATGCTTAGAAAACGATTCGTGCATAATGTGTTTATTAAATCACTTATAACCTAAAAGTCATCGTTATTTCAATGTCTGTGTTTGTTAACAGACGGCATGTATATTGTTTTGAACTTAAATGAGACCTTATTTTATTACTATTTATGTTCATTAAGGTAATCTTCAACTTAAAGGGACTAACAAGGATGTTAAATAGTAAATTGTCATTGGAAATTGAATATATCAGTTTGTTATGTTAATGTGGAGCCGTTTCTATTAATATTTAAAAACTCAAATTATGGATTGTAAGGAAATAAATATTGCTTAGTTGCCATATTTTATTTATTTGAGAGGAATGCTGCTTTAGTGTAGTGTGTATTTGTTTATAGATGACCTTGAGATAAGCCTCATAATACGTATTTCTGAGATTAGGGTATACAATTTTATTGATAATGGTTGTTGTCAGAAACTTAATGTTTTTCTTCTAATTCAAATAATATAAATGTTGTTTGACATTCTGTTATCAAACTATACATTAGCAGAATAATAAACAACATTTTTATTTTATATATATGAAGAAGTTGTTATCCATCGGCTTTATTAGTTCATGTTTTTATTACATGGGCCTGTCATGGATTAAATGCAATACTGATTTTAATTGTGTCTGCCTCTGGCTGTAGCTTCTCTAAATTTTATCCTGCTAGCCATATTGCGGTACCTGTTCTGTAGGTTGTCATTTGAAGTTTAGTTGCAGCTAGTTTCAACTGTTCAATCGTTTCGTTTTTAATATTTTCTAAAAATACTAGTTATCATGAGGATTAGTATGGAAAAGAGAATTTAACTATGGGTAATATGTTTGTTGAAACATTCATTTCTAGATGTGACTCAACTCGAAGTGACAACCTGTTGAATAATTACCCATATTACAGGCAATAGAAAGACATGACCTGGTATTTCCAAATATAAAAATTTCATTGCCTCTAGTTTAATATTTCCATTCCACGCTCTTTGATCATCATGACCAAAGTGATGTGATATGTGATTGTTTTAATCACAATAGAAATTGTTTTCCATGTTCTATCAGCAATTATTAAAGTTCTTAAATCATAATTACAGTAAACTCATATTATTCAATTTCATAATGATTAAAAGTCCTGTCTGTGTCTACTTATAAGTTAGTTCCTTTAGTTGGAGATTACCTATACAGTTGTTATATATTCTAAAGTAACAGTTTTTCGTAGCAGTGTACTGCAATAACTCTTTCATAAATACATGTGAAGGAAGTGATCAGAGAATATTATTCAAAGATTGAGTCGCAGGATGGGATACTTACTGTAAGTACGGTACTTTTAAGTATCTTACAATTAATTATGAAAGGATTGCTGTTTTCTTTTTTCTACATCTATTATAGTGGTTAATTTATTTATTATGGTTAATTTACATCTTTATAAATTACTGTATACCAATTAAAATCTTGAGAATATAGTATTTATTTAATATTCTTTGTATTTTGAAAGTTGAATCATCTCATATGCTCTATTATTAATAGGCCTCAAATTACTCATTACTTCAGAAATCTAATTTCTCTAAGTGGTGTTTCATCTGTTTTTCTTAAAAACTATTAAATTGTATGATTTCTAATACAATTTGATTTTTGAGATACATATTTTTTTAAGTGTTAATTAAGTTACTAAACATTTATGTATTGTTTAAGTTATAATATCATTCATTAATGATATCTAAAAATGTATGTAATGTTTACTGACAAATTATAAGTTTGATGTTTTATTAGAATTCAGATATTTTCCATTCAGGAAAATATTTTTTTTTTTACTTCATAAATTATTTTTGTTTATATTTCTAAATGCATTAATTGAGTGGCATGGTTACCATTTCTCCGCTCGAAGTGGCTATACCATTTTTTTTTTAAAGTAGTAGGACTATTAAAAATGACCATTTTTTCACAACAAATGTATTAATTGAAATAACTACGGGTACAAATAAATTCTTGAATAATAATTTGTATTTTCTCCTATAAAAAAAAAATTACCATTCTGTGCAATTTTTACTCCAATTCTAAGAGAAATTCATTGACCTCTACCCGGACCATTTTCTTCCACATATATTATCAAGGTCAACTATTATTCAATATAAGTGGTTGTTATGATTTGTCCATCTCATTTTAAAACTAATGCAGGATGGTATATGGCATTATCATCAATCAATAGCAAATCAATTAGTAACAATATTTTTGATCTAAGAGACTCTTTTACCTGAAGCGTTTTTTTTTTCTTACAAATCAAGGAAACTATAATCATGTGTTCTTATTTGATTGTAATGATATAAGCGAGTTAATGAGTAGATAAGCATTTCAATGTAATCCTTATCCATATTGTGAATTCTTAGGGTGAGGACTATACGTTGCTACTGCTTGGTCAGTCAAAGTAATGCTTCATCTCTGGACCGGATTCGCAGAGTGATTCTGATGGCTCTAGATTCATCTAGGATAATATTTTTGTTGATAACGACCAATGTGGTTTTGATTCTCCATTACCTGCAAGTCTTTTCATGTCAGGCAGACAACATCAAATTAATTCAAAATACTTCAGTTGTATCTTCTGGTTTAGACCATGTCACTAAATTTTTTGCCAACATTTTGCCAGGCATGCTGCTGACTTCTTCAGGACAGAAAAGAGAAAGAGGTCGGCAGCATGTCTGGCGAAACGTTGGCAAAAAATTTAGCGACATGGTCTAAACCAGAGAAGATACCACTGAAGTCTTTTGCTGTATAAATAGTGGCTGTGGAAACCTAAAAGAGTATCAAATTAATTGTTCAAAATTTGATCAGAGTTATTTTCTATGAATAAAGTGACAGATTAAAGAGGCCCAGACTTGCTAAGCGGGTTGGCGTGTCAATCATGATGATAAAAGTAACAATAAATAGCATTTTAGGTCTTGGATTAATTTTTAAAAACTATTTCATAGGTAAATTCAATTAATATTAAATAAATAAATGACATTTAGTCGTGTCTAAATACTCAAATTTAAACATTAAAAATCAAAGATTTCTTATATATTTTCTAAATAAATTTAAGTACTTTTTTACTTATAACATTGCAATATAACATCATCTGTAGGAATTTATTTATTTATTTAGATCACATTTCATTATTTCTTACCATGTAATGATATATATTAAAACAATTTAATTTAATTTTGATTTTAAATTAGAGCTTTTAGTGGGGTTACCCTCTATAGTTATTAGTTTCAATTAAATAAACTAGATCTATTTATTTGTAGTTTCTTGCTGCTGCAATAGTGGACCGTTTCAACACCTTTTTATTTTAAATTGGAAGTCAAGAATGTTACTCCTTTTAAATCAATCAACGTTTTTATTTGTCGATACATGCAAATTTTTGCTAGCCTATACAATTCAGTAATAACTTAAATAGCAATAATAAGAATAAGAATATAATTTTATTTTTATATATGTCGGACCAAGTTTAGTTATGTAAAAATGCTATATTTAATTTCTTTATTTATGAATTTTGATAATATGAGAGTTTTGATTAAGATAATGAACTGAAATTATTATAAATATTTACTATTCCTTGATGATGTAGAAACTGATCAGAATATTGGATGAGAGATTAGAGTATGAAATAGTTGTAACTAAATTAAAGAAATATTTAAAAAAATAATACTCTGAGTGGATAGATATGTACAGCAAGTGCTAAGTAAAGAACTGATCTTAAAGTCTTAGTGTTGTTGTTGCCTAGCAACGTGGATTTAGAGCCTCTTTCTGATTGGCTCAATTGCCTAGCTTTACTGGCTACCAGAATATTTTATTCTATTTTGCATTTTAATGATATTTTAGAGTTCTTAAAGATGTTTAATTTATAAATTTTAACTTATTTGTTTTATTTTATTCTTTGATATTTTTAACCATGATAAACTGCAATATTACTATCAAGTAACAATTTAGAAGTGGAGGGGTGGGTTGCTCTATATAGGATCTCATTTGTTTATTTAATTTCGTAATTAGTTAAGGCATTTTAAAGCTTGTATTTATTTTTATTAAACAAAGTTTGGCCAGGCTTTTATAACTTTATAAAACAAGGTTTATTGTCCTTTATTATTAGCAGTTATTTATTAAGTTAAGTATATAGTATATATACTATATATATATACGCAGATCAAGATAGTTTTGTTAAATAATTTTTAAATAGTTACATATACAAATTATGTTAAATTGTTTTCTATTGCCTGTGAGATAAATATCAAATCTTTATAATTGAGGAGAAGAGTTTTGTTAGTTGATTGTTAACATAAATATAGATCAGAAATAGTTTTCTAATTTTTCTCTGTTAGACCAATTCATCACTTTTTTTAATATAATACAACTCAATTCTGTTGGTTGACCAGAGTATATTGCTTAATACATGTCATTTTTAGCATTAAATTTGTTTTAACATGTGTTAAGATCTTAGATAAGCTAATAGGACCTCTAATATTAAGAAGTCAGCTTTAATCTTTCTGATCTACTGTTAATAATTACCAAGCATTAATTGAAAACCTATTTTTTAAATTAAAATCATTCAATTCAAGCATTTTGTTGTTACTATTAGTTATTTAAGTGAATTTAAGGGCCAATATTGAATTCATTGATTCTCAAAAGGAAGTTTACATGGGCTCAATTCAGTTTATAAAACAGTGAAATCTTTTAAATGCTCAATGGTTTTTGTTTTTTATTTATGTAATGTTGTGTTTTTATTTTATCAATGAACTATAGATGTAATTAAGGCCATGATTTTTTTTTTCACTTTGAAAAAAAAATTTCTTAGAGAAGATAATGCAATAAAGTGTCCCAGAAGGGGAATTAGTTGGCATGTGATTTAAAAAAAAATGAGAAACTCTGTCATTACTATTACTTAATGATAACTCAACTGCATAATTAATAATAGGACATATCTGTGGCACCTGTGCATAGTGGGCTAAGTCGAATTTCGTGAATTTCAAGCTATCTACTTAGAATTGTAATTTTTTTCTCTTTCCTTGTGTCTAACACGCTAAGTGTTCCGTCCATAGCAATGAAGAATATTCCTTTGTGAATCGTGGGCTGATACTCCAATCTTGAACTTAAAATAAGTTCAGAAAAATTACGATTCTAAGTAGATAGCTTGAAATTCACAAAATCCAAGTTCAGAAAAATTACGATTCTAAGTAGATAGCTTGAAATTCACAAAATTCGACTTAGCCCACTATGCACAGGTGCCACAGATATTTCCTAAGCTTAGTTTGAGAAGCAATGCAAGACAACATATTTGATTATTTATGGTAAAATTGTAGTTTGATCTTTTGACCTACCTCACAGAGAAGTATTTAAGAGAAAACATAATTAGTTTAGTCATTTCTTAATCTTATATTTCAATGAAAATAACCACACAAAGTAAACATTATCATATTAAAAATTAGTACATATGATAAAAAACAATTTTGTGATCTGTATTATTTTTTCTGTTGTAAAGATTAGGAACCATAATGGACTATTTAGAATAAATATTTCCAGTAATATTATCATTGGAATGTTTTGATGTACTTAATATGACGATGATATTCAGGAGGTGCTTTCAATGGAATTATTATCTAGCTTTGTGCCATAACTTTTAATTTAATTATAAGTAATAACAATTCATCAGTTTTGAATACGGAATGATCAACTATACTTCTGATAGAATTGACTGGTACTGTTTTGACTACCAAGATCTTCCTGTATTGTGTCATAAAAAATGTTTTTTTTTTTAGAATAAAATCAACTAAACAAATCTTAATAATGGTAACCAATAGTTCATATGTGCATTTAAAATTATCTCGCAAGTTTAAATTTTGATGTGATTTATATGAAAAAATTATATTTAAAAAAACAAATTTTTTTATACTATAGCAAATTTCAGTTGAAAGTTTATGATGTGTATGCGTCAATCAAGGATTTTAATATATATGCAGATATGAGGTGAAAAGTGGAAAAAAATATATATTCATAGGCTTTTATAAGCAATCCTTTAAAGGACTTAGTTCTGTTTGTACATTATTGTAACTTATTGATTAATGTTGTGGTTATAGGGACTTGAAAACAGGAACATTGATTGAATTGAATGATAATCTCATCATACATATGTATTTTGTATCTATAAATAATGATTTATGATACAATAGAAGTAACATGGAACGATTTATGTTGATCTATTTATTTATATACAAAAGAAAATTGGTATTCCTATTTCAGAACATCAATTAGATAGAATGTAAATACGCATATCTGAACTTACATAAACATGGATGGTATGAAGTAATTGGAAAAAGAAAGTTTAACTAATGACAGTTGGTGTGCCAATCTACATGAACTATATAATAATGAAACTTGGCTTTCAAAGTCAAAAGATGATAAGTTGTTAAAAGAAGATCTGCTTTATATTAATTTCTGGATTATAACTTTAAAGTACCAACTGATGAAGAATTGCAAACTGAAACATTTAGTTATAATTACAGCATGTTCATTTATTAATTAAATAAGCTGTTATTACATATATTTTTTTATTATATATGGGTAGTTTTGAAATTTTTGTATATTTTATAATCTTGGAGCTGTCTAGTGTCTATTTTATTTTTATAATCTTGGAGCTAGCTGTCTATCCTCTAGTGTTTATTTTATTTTTTTAATGAGATTGGACATTTTTTGTTATGATTAATCAATATTTTTATCTAAAATCTAGAGTTATTAATGTAAGCATGTACTTAGGTAAATTTATTTTTCACTAAAATAGAGCCAAAAACTCAAAAAGAAACACTATTATTTATTATAATGCAATTGGGAAAAACCACAATGCAAAGCCTTATGTTTCAAAAAATACACCTACTTACCAGTACATATTCTGTTTTAGCCTACTGGTAAGTAGGTGTATTTTTTAAATTTATTTTTATTGATTTATTTTTTATAAACAACAATACGTAAGTTTAGAGTATACACGTATTGTTATTCTCGTGTTATACCAATGATTATGATAAGTACTTTTTGGCAAAGCCAGAAGTTTGTATTCTTATTTGTGCATAGGCATAAAACATTCTTTTTGTATTTTTGAAAAGTAAAGGTTTCCATATTTTAAAATTTTTTATGGGAGCAATGATTTAACAAATATTTTTATCATCTTTTCACAACAATTCTGTTTTAGTTTGTTATAAATATTATCAAGAAATAGAAACGAAGTGATTAGAGACTAATGAAATTCCATGTTTTACTTGTTATAACTGAGATATTTAACTATAGAGGTGTGCTAATGATTATAGTTGGCCAATCATATTTATATTCTGATTATAAAACAAAAATATTCAGGTTGAGGAACATCTTGCCACCTCACTTTTATAATTTACCTTAAATGCGGGAAATTTTTCATGTAACGATAATCTGTTCTGCGTTTTGATCGAGTGCTGGCCTTATTCAGACCCAATTATCTGTTTACGCACACCATATGAATTGATATGTTTTATAAAAGTCATTAAATCTTGTAGAGTAAGACGTGTGTTATGTAAAATATTCTTGATTTGTATTTAAAATTCATAACCATTCCGAGTTGATTGGTTATAGCTAGTTATTACATGGGTATAGCTAGTTCGTTGACTTGGGTTTTATATAATTTACAACTAAGCATAAGTTTGTCTCCAGTAATCAATTTAATAATTATATTTATTGAAATACTTTTCTATGAACATATACAAACGTAATTGACATTTAATGGATTCTTTACTTGTTTATGATAAAAAAATTTTGGGGAAAATACTTGTTATAAAAAAGCAAACAAACCATATTTCAGGAACGGAGAGAGATATTTCAGTGAACAGCTTAGAGTGCGCTGAAGCCACAAACAAATTGACGACACCACTAGCGGATAGCAGACCTCTTAGTTAGTATTATCTTTTACATAAGAAGTTGTACAATATTTTTCATTGTACTATTATTTTCTGGATTATTAGTTTAATTGCATATATTCTGAAATAGATACTATATCCAAATTATTTAGTCAGGCTTCTTTCATTTTGAACTTCAAAAAGTTTAAATAAGCGATTCAGATAATAATCATTTATTTTAAAAGGTAGTTGATTCGATTTCGAAAAATGCAAGATGCCTTTTGAGTGGTCCTAAGTTAAAAAATTATCTTCAATGCCTTATTGATTTAGTCCTGAGAGTTTTCTGTTGTTTGTTATTTTATTTCTTCATCTAAAGAAACTAAACAAAACTTTTAAAAAAACATAAGTTTATATTTTGCATAGTGACAGTTGTCTCTGTATTAACTATTAACCCATAAATATCAATTCTTTATCAAAGTATGAAACATGAAAAGAAAATGATATCAGGGAAGTAATTTCATACATTATCATTTTCCCCATGTTTATTATCATACTAGTAATTTCTGTTTGTTAACACGTTGGCGCAAATAACAGCTATAGCCGTACGATCTTATTGCCCTTTTATGCTTTTCCCCTTCGAAACGTTTGGGCATCTAGAGACAAATGACGGCTATAACAGTCGTTCATGACAGCGATAATGTTCTGGCAGTCAAAATAATTGAAAAAAAAAAAATGTGTTTCTGAGTATGATCGTCAAATTAAAAGTGTGTGGCAACGTGTTAATATTTTTTTCACAGATATTGTTTATATTATGTTTTTCTCTTAGTCCTGATAGCGACATTAAACTTGGGTTAAAATATCAGCACGCTATAAAAAATTAAATTAGTTATTCTTTGATCTAATTTCTTTTTAGAAAACAATATTGGCTAGGAATAGTTCATATTTTTTGTATGCTTTTCAAAACGAGTGATACAACTCTTAATTAAAAATATGACATGGAAATAAAAACTTGTGTTTCTTAGTGTTATAATATTAATTGATATAAAAAACCTAATTTCAGAAGTAAGTTTTTTTTAACTTCCGGTTATCCGGTTATGTTTATTTATCTAATCTAATATAGTATTTCCCGATGTTTTTTTTATACTTTGTTTCATATGAAACTAAATAATGTGTATTTATTTTATTTTATTGCTATGAATTAGTATTGTTCTGAAATAAGTCATTATTAATATATTATATAATACAAAATACAATATACAAATACATCGCAAATTTCGAGAACATGGAGATATAGGATCAGTGAAAAGAAAATATATGTCTGACCGAGAGCGAACCAGGATGGCTGAGTTGGCTAAGTACCACGACGGACAAGTGGGAGACCCGGGTTTGAGTCCTGGGCCTGGTCATATCTTTTCTTTTCAAATAAAATATTTAAAAAATTATAACATCTAACAATAAAATAAAAGAAATATTATTATAATACTTTAGTAGTTTTATTAATATTGCCACATGTATCATGGTCTAATGACTTTGTTTATCATCATTTTGGTTTGCTTCCTGATCACATTCTTTACACTATTTCAATATTTTTGAGAGTATTTTCCTTTGTATATAAATTGTCCATTAAAATCAAACAATAAGCCATTGTTCTTTAAGGAATTAGTATTATAAATTATATTTCAGCTCATATTTTCGATTCTTCATTGTACTACAGAGGAAGGTATGCTATTTCTTGTCATTATTTTCTTTCCTGATGGAGAGAGGCATTGTTTTTTTGTTTTTTAATTATATGAATAAATTAGATAACTAATTTGTTAATAAAGTCGTGTTATAATGTTTAATTTCCCAGTTACATTTTTATTAATTAGTATTTATGTATTAACTAATCATGAAAACCTTTGGCTCATTTCATATCATATTCCCCTACAGGATATTCAACAATTAATGTTTATATCAACAACTGTTTTTTAAATATTATTATTACCTAATGTTTATATTTTTCCCCAGTACATTTTCTGATTTAATTTGAGTTACGATTGTATATTTTCATATCTATATATTACTTTAAATGATTGTTGAAAATCCTGTAGAGGGTATTAATTTATTATTATTTTGTTGAACTTTTGCTCAAATATGCTTTTGCGGTTCCATTCGCAGATGATATGAGAGTGTGACCATGGGCGAGTGACTGGCGAGCAGCCGTATTGGTTGGCGACCGTCCTTCATTACCCAAGTGTCACCTTCCCTAACTAAACGAGCTTAGAGGGTCGCATCATGGTACAGTTATCCTTATTTGCGACATTCTCCAATAATGAGTTCAATCTGAAGACGAAAAAAAAAATGTGTTTTGTTAATATAAATTTCTTTCAAAGAACAGAAACACATTTCATGCAGAAGAAAAAGGAAAAAAAAGCTATTGCTGACATTTAGCTCATTACCTGTAAATAATCATGTATTTATGATATTATTTTTTTTGTTGTTGATGATTTTTCAGGATCTGCAGGGGTACGTATGATTAATAAGGAAATTTTGTTATTTTATTCGGGTTTTGTTTCTCTAATTTTTTTTGTTTTGTTATTCTTTCAATAGTGCATTTACTGTTAAATTTATAACCCATTTATTATTACAATTTATTTCTTTTCATCATGGAAGTTTCATTTTATATTCTTAATTTTCCATTAAAGTAGTCGTATATATTTGTACTATATTGCTGCTTGTTTCCTTTATTTATTTATTATTTCGTTTTGTGTGCGTAAACTTTGTTTCCGCAGTATTCCATCAGGCTACAGATCTGGATGTTAGACTGAAGCTCTCCCTGGACTGCTTTAAATGCATATATGTATATATTGTGAAAATAAGTGAACAAGACAATAACGGTTTGAAAGATCACAGTGACTCATTTAAAAAAAAAAGTTTCATAAACTTAAAGTTTTATAACTGAATTAGACTTAATTAGAGTGAAGTGAGATATAAAGAACATTGAGTGTGCAGAATGTGGTAAGGTAATTATGCCAGCAGGGATAAATTGTGTATGTATATTTTTGTTTTAATAGAATTTTTTCAGATATCAAGATTTCCCAACGCTTTCAATTTTTATGTAAGTATTTTGCAGGGACAGATTTTAAATTGAAAGAATAATCAGTCGAATATTAGATGTTTAATGAGCCCACTACAAGTCGAAAAAGAAATAGCATACATCCTCTTCGCCAGTGAAATATCTTACTAACTCTTTTATGTTTTTGTTATTTATTTTATTATATATTTTTATGGCTTTTATTTAATTCCGATTATATTTTTATTTAGACCTATAGTACCTTTGGTCCTGGATCAGCATTATATCGCCCTTAAGACACAAGTTATTAAAGCTGAAAGAAGAGTTTTAAAAGAACTTGGTTTTTGTGTTCATGTTAAGCATCCTCATAAGGCAAGTATTTTTATTATTATTGAAATTATTTTTATATTGTTATTATTTATATAAGGATTTTACTATAAACTCTTGAATTTAAAGTGTCTTAAATAACATCCAAGTTTCACAATATTTCTGATTTAGCTATGCATAATAATCAATTAACTATTCAGTTATATCCATAGGTTTTATATTATTTATAACTAACTCGTTAAGGTAATTTATGTGACAGGATATGAATATCATATAGCAAATTGTTATAAAACTATTGGATTAAACCATTTTTAAGCTCTCAATTTTCATTTTTCATTTGTAAATATAAATTATTTTAGTTAAAGGAAGGATAAAAGAATTATAACATGTACTATATAATATATAAAGAATTATAATATGTAATTTATAAGAATTATAAATCTGTTTTAATACAATTTTCACTCACATCTCATAAAAATAATTAGAATATTATATTGCCTAAAGATAAAAAGTGTACATTTGCATCACAGTTGGTTATTTTATTATGTAGGATCTATTTCGTTATTGGTAATAATCTTTGTTCTTTTGACAGATAATTGTTATGTACCTGCAGCTGTTAAATTTTCAAGACAATAGAGATTTCATGCAACTATCATGGTATTAATTTCTGCTTATTGATAACTACTATTTTTGTTCATGTATTTTTCCCAAATTTTATTCTAAATTTCATTATTTTTTTTCTAGGAATTATATGAATGATGCTTTAAGAAGCGACGTGTTCATGAGATATAACCCTGAAACTGTTGCATGTGCTTGTATATATTTAAGTGCTCGTTATATGAATATTGCCCTTCCCAAACAACCTCCTTGGTATGCACTGTTTAAAGTTACCGAAGAACAAATTCTAGATGTCTGTCGCAGAATTTTGTTACTATATAAAAGAGACAAGGTAATTAATTTTTAAAAAGTAAGGAATTTAGTCATTTTAACAATAACTAAGAGTTTTATATTAATAATTATTAATTAAAAATATACTTACTTAGCGTTGTTTCATCTGTGTTGAGCAGGTGAATCCTGAAGAATTAGAAAAGAAAGTCGAAGAATTAAAGAAAATTTACCAAGAGTCTCGTTTAAAGAACAAAGTTGTTAGTGGAGGAACAACTGTTACTGGTGGAAATGGTAGTATTGTTTCTGGAAACAACACTCCTAATAGTAACAGTTCTCCTAATAAGTAAGTTTTAATTTTTATTTTATTTGTTATTCTTTATGTATTTATTTTTTTAATAATGTTATAGAAACTAATTTTTTTAAATTTTAACAGTCGGAATAACCACAGTGAGAAAAATAGGAGTAAAAGTCCTTCCAGGTCGAGCAGTAGGAGTCCAAAGCATAAACGAACTAAAGGGCACAGGTAACTTTTGTTTATCTCTAATTAATGTTAATGTTAAGTTTATAAAATTATATATTACAAGTTTTTGCTATATCCTCTGCTGTCAGCTTAATTTTTTTAATTTTCATTATTCATTAATTATCTGAAAAGTACAATAATTTTTCTGTTCTAAAAATGATGTTGTTACGAGGGTTGGCTGATAAGTCCCGGGCCTCACACAGAGAGCCACTTGGCCAGTTAGATGCTTGCATCGTATAGTTTTACTTGAAACTATATTGTATTTATAGTTGGTTAGTTTTTCAACAGCATTTACAAAAAAAAAATCTTGTTTCATCATGACAATGCTCCATCATGATCGTTTAGAAGAATAGAAAAAATTTGTGAATTGCTTGAACATCCATCCTATTCGCTAGATCTATCACCCAGTATTTCACAGCAATGAGGAGGTCATTGATGCGGTAAACAGCTATTTTGAGGACCTTGATAAATCGTGCTACACAGATGGTTTAATTAAATTAAAACACTGATTTGACTAATGTTTTAGCCTTTCTGGAGATGAGAAATGAATTTTTTTTTAAAAATTCTTAAATCTTGTTTTCATTGAGAAGTCCGACCCTCATAGTGATTGTCAAAGTAATTCAAAAATCTAGGCATACTTTGTTTCTGTAATAGATGTAATTTTGTTTTCTAATCTTTTCTTCATTACAGGGCAAGATCAAGATCGGGTGAACGAAGAAGCAAAAAGCATCGTAGGAGAAGTTATACGCCTAGCCCCTCACCTCCAAGACATTCCAGTAAACACTCGAGGTAAAAAAAAAAAAAAAGTTAAATCCCGGTTCAAATCCCACTGCAAAGCAGTACTTATATTTTATTGTTATATGGTATAATTTTTTTAATATTCTATTTCAAAAGAAAAGATATGACCAGGGCTGGAACTCTGTGGTGCTTAGCCATCTCAGCCATCCTGGTTCGCTTCAGACATCTTATACACAATAATATATAATATATATATATATATATATATACACACACTATGTAATATATAATGTGTATGTGACGGAAGTGATGCATAATATGACATAAGTCAATAAGATCCAAAAATAAAAGTAATGTTATTAACATTCTCCCCATGTATACATAGCAAATTGTGAGAACACGGAGATATAGGATCAGTGAAAAGATATGTCTGACCAAGAAGCGAACCAGGATGGTTGAGGTGGCTAACTAAGCACCACGGCGGACACGTGGGAGACCCGGGTTCGAGTTCCGGTCCTGGTCATATCTTTTCTTTTCAAATAAAATATTTAAAAAATTATAACATCTAACAATAAAATAAAAGATATAAAATTATTGCAATGATTCCAATATTGAACATGAAAGTTTGTGAACTCACTTAACAACTATTATTAAAATAGCTTTGACAATTATTTTATGAATATATGATTGTATAAAAATTTAAAATGAGTTAATTTAGGATTGGGATTGTCGAGTTTTATTTCTGTTCAAGATTAATAAAAATTGATCTTTTGCAGGGAAAAGGCTCGGTATCGCTCAAGGTCTCGAAGTCCAGGTGCACGCTCAGGAAGTTACGACAAATACTACTCGAGCTCAGATAAAAAATCGAGATCGAAACATAGTAGAGACAGCTACGAAGAAGTGAGAATACGCAGTAGACATTAAACAATAGCGAATTTTGTATACTTATTTTTACAACAATAATGAGTGGGTGACCTACGCATTCATATCACGGTTTTAATAAAAGACGTTAATTATTAATGAAATTCATTAGTTTCTTACCTGTAAAGTGTATATAATACAAATATATTTATTTTAAAATTAAAATAAATACAGTGGACTAACTGTTAATTTGTAAATATGTAAATTATTCTAGCAACATGTATTATCACAAACAAATTTTTCATTAGGATATTGTACATGTGTTTGTAAAAAGGGGAAATATACATGTGTATGTTTTTTCTTTATTTTTTTTATTATATATATATATTGTCAAAATTTTAAATTGTCATGAGACAACAATAAATTTATTTTGCATTTTTGTTTATTTTTATATGTTCTTTTTAATTAAGCTAATTAAAAAAAAACCTGAGCAACACTTGTCTACTTGATCGAATCAAACATGCCTTCTTAGTGATTTGAATTGCTTTTGTACGTGTAATCAGGTAAGCCAACACATAAAAAGTAAATTAAAAACAAAAAATTAGCTGACACTAAAGACCATAGTGTGAAGATCGTTATTAATATTATATTGGCAAACACTATTATGATTTTATAGATATCGTCGATGCAAATGCAAAGTATCAAAAGTGAAAAACACCACTTCTGAGGAGTGGAAAAAAACTGGTTAAGGTTGATACTACCCTATGTATTTGTGTCTACTAGATGACTATGAATTTTATATCAATTATCAATCCAAAAGCAATCAATCGCTATAGATTAAAAAGGAAAAAAAAAATTCACATTCAATACTTAGCATTTGTATTGACAATATGTTGTAGGCAAAGAACTTACGTTAAAACCTTTTAGTATGTATATGTCAGTTGTAAAGAAAAAGACCTCCCAATGCTGCCTGATAAATTTGTTTAGAAACAGTATTCCTAAGTTAAAAATATTAAAATATAGCATAAATTAAAATTTTATGTTGCTTCATGAAGATGGATTAAGTATACTATGACATAACATATCCACGAATCCATACTTAAAAGACGTTGAAAAAAAAAAAGTTACTCGTGTTTATATAAAATACCTTTTAAATAGTAATCAATAAGTTCTATTCCATTTGGGAAGAGACCTCTTAAAAATGATTGATAATAAATATATAGTTTAATAATATATTTTGTAAATGTTTTCTTACATTATTTACAAGCTTATGTTTTTTACACTCACTAAAAAGTTAAAGGAGTTGTTCATGTGGGGGTTATGAAGAAAACAATTTTTAACTTATTTTTTTATTATTTTTTCCATCTAAATTTATGGGGGCTGAGTAAATATTTAAAAAAAAATCATTAACATTTTGTAGTATAAAAAAATTAAAATAAGTTATTAAATATATTACACAAACTTCTCCATAAATCAATCAATAATGAACTACATCCAGACGAAAAAAAAAAAATATGTCAAATTAATTGATGATTATAGTCTTTATACTAAACATTAAATGAAAGTTACTGAAGTAAAATATGTGTTTGTATTGATAAATCATTTATATTGTAAAATAACGTTCATAGGTTTTTTTGTAATAAATTAAATGCTTAGTTTTTGGTTGATTTTTTATTGTTCAGTATTGTCAAGATATACAATGATCGTTGAATATAACATTCCTGTATTTTATAACAATTTATATGCATTTTGTAAATCTATTTTTCTTCTGCTTCGTACATTTTTAATAGTTCTCTTGCACCCGGAGGGGCTGGTGTGGCTGCTTCTCTCGGGGTAATTGTTACAAAATCAAGATTCCTGATTTGTGGCAATAAATAAACCACTTTCTGTCGATAGAATGGGACAGTTTCAATCGGACAACCATGCAGTGTTAACGTCTTTAAATTTTTTAATGATTTTAGTTTTAAAATATCCATCATATTATCAATACAGTTGCCGTGTAGATATAGAATTTGGAGCTCTTTGAATTTTAAAATTTCCTAAAAATAAATAATTCACACTTAAAATTATTTGATTACAAATTTTAATAAAATTAAAATTAATTAAAAAAGGGCACTAAACCCCTTCAGTGTTCAGTACTTTTTTTTTTAGCGTTAGTTATATGTATGTAGATATGTTTTGTTTTTATTTTGTAATCATGAAAATTTTTAGTTTTCATACTTCAAATTTTGTTTCGATAATTAAACAGGAGGGAGTAGGGCTGCTCAGTTTGTTGCGTGGTGAGTTGCTGTATTGAAGGTCCCAGGTTCAAGTCGGCTGATAAACTTAATAATCAGTTAAAAGACAAGGATGAGCCCTGTGTGATCGGCATTCTGGGGCTCACCTTGCCTCAGTAAAGCGGGTCCTCATAATTGGTGAAAAAAGCTCTAAGTTGAGCTTCATCAGAAACAAATCACCTCCTGCACAACTGTTGTCCTAGAAACTTTACAGTCTCTACCAAGTACTGAACCCAAGACCCTTCATGGGTTGTAGTGGTACTCTGCTACCATCCAAATGATAAACCTATCCACTATTAACTTTTCCTAGGCCAAGCTGATGAGTTGTAACAATGGATTGAGCATTGTTTTTTCCAACTTCTGTTGAGATTTCTTCAAGAGACAAGGTAGAGAAAATGTGTCAGAATATAAATTCCGATCATAGTCCATTATTGCTCATTAGATACCAGTTTATTCTTGGAGGATATTATGAAGCTTTCCAATTAGTTTTAGCTTGTATTGATTTATTACCCATTTCTGGCTGTTAGGATATGCTTTTATAAAAAAATCGTATATTCCTTTTGTTTTATTACATTTAAATAAATATATCTGAGTTATTAAACTTATTGATTATCTTTATATTTCATTTAATAAAATTGAATATCTTTTAAGATAAGCAAGCAATAGATATTATTGATTTTAGTTAGCTGTAAAGGAAGGTTACAAAAGGAATGGCATAGCGACTGTCTTATCACAAACCATCAGATAGTGCTGGTATTACAAAGAAGACAGACATCAGTCATGTAAAAGAAAAAATATTATTTTTTTAATAACAGTATTTTTACAATGGATAATCCGTTCGCTAAGAGGATATTCCTGAAACGGACAGTTATATATTGTCATTCCCATCTAAAATTCTTATTCGCTTCATGTTTATTTGTGCCATTGCGCGTTATTTAAAGCCATTCTGTTGGTTAAAGGGCATCTATTCCGCATGTTGTCGCTTCGAGTTGAGTTACAAGTTTTAACTGTTAATTCGTTTCATTTTTAATATTTTCCAAAAATAAACAAGTTTTTGTGACCTTTAGTATGGAAAAGAGGAACAATTAAAGGTTATGAGTCTATTTCGTTAATCGTTTCATCAAGAAATAAAAGTTTCAATTAGCTTTTCGAAGTATAGATGATTTATTTTTTTGAAACGTTCATTTCTAGATGAAATGATTACCGAAGTATGTATATACATTTCCCACAATAATATTCTCTTTTCCATACCAAATCTTATGGTAAGTTGTATGTTTGGAAAATATTAAAATTGAAACGAATGAAATATTGAACCTAATATTGACATGAAATTAGGCGGCACAAAGAAAATGAGGTTTTGCCGCTTGTAACGAGAATATGGGCGTGGTTTTATACAAAACTGCCAATATTTTACAACAACGTGCTAGCAATGTTGCCTAGTTCTTCCGGTTTCAGTTATTTGGTTTTTACCCTAGGTAAGCTAGTGCAGGTCGCTTTGGCAACACCGCATTTTCTTTGAGCCGCCTAATTTCAAGTCGTCGACTATAGTGACTCAACTCAAAGCGACAACCTGCTGAATAATTACCGGCTACTCAATTGTAAAAAAAAAAAGAAAGGATCGCTGTACTGTTTCTGAGGCAACGGTTCTACAAGGAGATGTTTATTCCTTCAATATAGGGTAACCACATCATAGAGCCTGGTTGAATCCAAAGATGATCTTTAGGTTCCAAAGAGGATCTTTAGGTTCCACAGGGTACGCCTGTGGTTGTTAACACATTAAATAATTTATCTTACACATTAGGATTGATCTCGGAACATTCAGCATAGCAGCTCAGCACTCTACACCCCGAGCTAGCCCGTTCTTTCTTTAGTATTAAACATGTTAATAGAAATATTTTGGTATGTTACGTTTTTAATTCATTATTCCAGTTTCTTCAGATACCTTTTCACCCTCACTTTGACAACAGGTGGCTCGTACATCAACATCTTTTGTGATAACTAAGAGTACTTGGTGAAAACTACTGTTATAGAGCTAATAGTATGAATCAAAACTTATGGATTAAAATATGTTTTATAGTTAGTATCAAACATTGTTCGGAATTATAGTTAGAATTATTTTTTAAAAAATACATACGTCTGATATCTCTTCAATTGCGTTGTAGGAGAGATCAAGCCACTTGATTTTACTTGGTGCTTCAAATATTTTGTTACAAAACGATACTATCCCATTGAATGATTCCATGTTATTGTGGTTCAACCAAAGTGAATTAGATACTATTTTATCATTTGGACCACGAATTACTTCCTTTCCGATTCTCATACTTCGTGGTCGTGCTCTGTCAGCCACTGGTGAAGAAACAAAAAATAGTTAAGAAGTGACAATATTATTTATTCGATAGAAATTAACTATCGATACTGAATCTATTCAGTTGATAACGTTTAGTTATTTAAATGATTAATTCATAAGAACTATTGTAATGCTTAAAATATAAATTGTCCTCATAGATAAAATTTGTGAATGTTTTTCCATCCTACTTCATTTTTCACAAACAGAGCCTTCCTTCAGAGTTCTGGTGGCCTCCTTAAATTGTTGGAAATTATTTTTACTAACGTATTCCCTTGAGCTGACTAGGAAGTCGGAGAGTGCATTGAAATTGTAAAAATAAAATTTATAAATTCCCAGAATCTTTTTTTATTTCGCTTCTTAGAAATGAAATTGTCGATAGGAGCTATTAGAGGATACCCGAAATCAACTGTTTATTGTAAATTTCATCCTTCAATTTTTAAGTAAATCTCCCTTGGAGTCCTAAAGATCATCATTAATAACTGAAGCCATATAGCTACTAATAAGAGAGTTGTAGGGTTCCAAAGTTACGAGAAGTGTGAAGTTAGCTCTCTTATCTTTATTTTTTTTTGTTTATTCATTCAACGTCACTTTACGTTGCTATGGTTAATCGGACGATGTTACAGTGGGAGTCCTTAATTTTGCCTATCCAGGTATAATTAGACTAGGGGTCTTTAATCAGTACTAAGCACTGCACAGGATTGGGACCTCCATTATACGCTACTTCCGAAGAACGGCATAACCAAGGATTTTTATTCCTTTTAAAAAATCATAAGGTCGCCTGCCGGGGTGCGAACGTGGGATTTTGGACATAGTAGGTTTTTTCTTCTTTTATTTTAGTAACAGAACTATTTCTAAAACATATAGAGGACTGTAGAACTCTTTGGGAGGCTGAAAGAACACTAAAGAAATAATAATTATCTTTAAGATGCCAATGATTGAAAGAAGTGTCTAAGGAATTCCAAAATATGGTCCCTGCTCTTGTGAGTTTATGCTGTTCATTGAGATTATTAGTCATCATAGCATCTGTTGGTCAAGATGTATAAATATTAATATTTATTATATAGTTCATCTATAGCAGTTCCACATCGATGTTTAATGACCGCATAACTACTATATGAACTCTTGTTACAATAGATTCTGTTTTGAATCTATCGTTTGTTGGAGTCAGTTTCCATCCTTGGTTTTCCATTCCTGAATCCCGTCTTTAGCAAACATTTAATAATGTCGGCCACGAAATACCATATCACACAGAGCCCTCCATGATCCAGTCATTGGCGGATTTGAGGGGGGCCATGCCCTAGAGTTCTCATTGGTTGATATTGACCTGAATTTTCGTTGGTTTTCAACAAGAAAAACACGTTTTAAACACCAAAATTATTCATTGTATCGAATGTTTCTCAATGGGTACATCCAGAATAGGCGATTCCGAACTCTTTTATGTTTTTCATCCACATATAGATAGCTACCACTTTGATCAAGGAGCTTATTTTTTACATATAATTGTTTTCTGGTCTCAGTTGTCTTGAACTAAAAATTGATATTTTATTTATCTTCATTCATATATGGTTCGTATACATTGATAACAAATTCACATTGACGCATGCCCTCCCCCCTGAAAATTCTCCTAGATCCACCAGTGGATCCAGTATTTCTAAAATGTACCAACAGCCATGATGAGACTTTTTTGCAATGGTCCCATCATGACGAATTACTTTCTGGGTTGTGAAGCAGGAATAAATTGAAACTGACCAATCAATGTCAATCTTAATTAACACACTTTTTTTCTAATTATTGAGTAAAATATTTTACCATAACCTCTGTCAACTAAACCGTGAGATGCATTTAAGAGTGATGAACAAACTTACTATAGAGTGACTTGATCTTCCTAAAGGAGTAGTCTGCAGGTGAGGTTAGTGACACATCAATCCCATCGTTCACGTTCAACTCATTCACCTCTTTCATAATGTTATTTAAAAATTATTATTTCAAGATATATTTTTAATTCTTCAGAATTCCTCTTGAAATTATCATGTGGTGTAACAATATACAACTAAGAATCAATCGTCATAGAAAATTTAAAATGGAAAATTATATAACCTAAACACCATTACGATATTGGTGTAATAATCTATAAAAATGTGTGTTCATGGTACAGTCTGTAAATACAAATTTCATCTGCAAATTTAAATTATGTGAAATATAATTGAAATAATCTTCAATTCGTCTCATTGTCGCTTAAGTGTGATTCTTAACTACAGAAATATAATATAGTATAATAACACAGAATTAACTTAATAAATAGATTTTAAAAAATAATAAAATGACACAATTACTGCGAACATCTGTTTGACCATTAAAAATGGCCGATTATGTACAATTAAAATTTTATAAAAATATATCAGTCTACCTAAAACTTGTACTAGGTACTTATTATTACTAGCTGGTATTTAAATCCGAGTAATCTTTCCTATTAATTGGTCGGAACGTTTTGTCTTAGTACACGGCATATTGAAGTTTCACTTTACAATGGTACGTTACTATTAGTCCAATTTTGTAAGTAGGGAGCCCAAACCCTAATCAATCTTCAGCAAGCCTCAGGGGTTGCTCTCAATGATGGCCAGCGAGTCCATCGGATTCGGCCGGGAAGTACTTTCAAGGAATTTCAATAGACCATACCCACATCCGTCACTGGATATGTTTTCTGTTAGTAACAAAATAGGGAAAACTTCATTATAATCAGTAAAGTAAATCTCGCTACAGCGAATATTTTCGGTTTCCAGATTAAACGCAGATATCCATTTTGACCATTCCTGAATCATTTTTGATGGGTTTCCAGTTTGACTTGACATTAATTCAAGTTGAAATTTTGTATTTGGGTTGGTATATCATGTTTAGTTGCAGACCTCCCATTTTGGTCAATGTACGATCATCAGAGTTAGTAGAAGAATATTGCTTAAATTTGGTATATTTTTTAACGGAAGCAAACTATTAAATTTCGACTGAAAATATAAACCGTAAGCAATAATAATCTTGCAGCTTCGAAATATATGCTTTTTTTAATTTATTAATATTTTATTTATTTCTTGTATAATTTGCTACAATTCACAAAATTATATGCTGCACCAAATAGATCAGTCTCAAATTAAAAACAAAGTACAAATTTAAATGTATCTGTGCAGAATCATAATTTACAATGAAAGAAAAAATGTATTAAAAAACTTTCAATAGAGAGAGAAAACACAAACAAACCAAAAAACGAAACATATACATATTCTTTTACAATTTAATGATATGTAATTTTTAAAGTGAAACTTTTTTTCTATCACCCCAAAATTTTTGGATGGGTCTAGAAATTTCCCTATGGAATTAAGTATAGTAAGTTATTGTAACCAATAAATAGGGTTACTTGTATTTAAAAAGCTACTTCTTGATTGCCCTTCCAAAAATAACATTTATAAATTATTAAATTATAATCTATTTATTTAATTTGAAGCTAAATGATTCTGCATATTATACCTATATTACAAGACATCTTTTTTGAAGCGACTTATATGTTGGAGTGGTTGACTGGTGGGGTTTAACCCCCCACGAGTCAACTCTAGTTACGCCAATGCAAATGGGAATAGGTGATAAAGTTAATTCGAATATTTTAAGTTGGAGAAGGTATGAGGGATACCTACAAGTACCGTAGTTTTTTGCACTGATTTAAAAAATGACATTGGTTTTTTTCTACCACGTAAGGCTCGACTACAAAATCATCATCAATAATAATTTTTCAAATATTATTTTTATTTTCATTATATACCGGACTGTTTTGTTTTTATCGTGTTCATTTGGGTGCGTGTAGCTAAGTTGCTATTCTGAAGGTTCAAGATTCAAATTCAGCTGACAGCTAAATTATTTTATCTGTTCACACCCACGGATGGACCCTCTGGGATCTACAGACTCTCCCGGGGTTCAACCAGACTCTATAATGTGGGTACCCTAATTTGGAGGAAAAACCTGCAGGTTGTGCCTGATCTCGCACAAATCACCTCCCTGCACAACCGTTGTTGAAATAGTACAATAGCTACCTCTTCCTCTTATTGAACCTCTTATTGAACCCAAGAACTTTCATGTTTCAAGTTTTTTTCTTGTTCATTTAACCTGATGAAAAACTGAAATGCAGTTCGAAATGTTGTTTTTCAATAAATGTATTATTTTTACTATTTGTGATTTTTTTTACCTACACTCTTCCTATCTTAACTTGTATGGACAGTCATCAATCTAGGAATATTCTGGATAAACGATAAATTTATTATTAATATCGTGTTGGTTTTATATAATATTATTTACAGAAATATGTAAAATACCTAAATTTCAAATAAAAACAAGCTAAGGACTGTTTATAATCTTCTAAAGTTGCTTTTAATACCTCTTATCATTGTTGTGATAACTTTTTGTTATTGTAACCCAAGTAGATGCAAAACCTTCTCTGTAAACATGGACTTAGTGCATCGGTAGTTCCCAGCAAATCCCAAATCTATCTCCTGCGTATTTTCGTTTGTTTTTATTGCATGATATTTATTAGTCCATTTTAGAACATGTAGCAGGATAGATGTATCTATTCAATTCAAACTTTTCCTCCTACATTTTTATGAAATAGTTTTATCATTTGAAGTTTGAATTGGAATAAAGTAAAAATGTCTTCTAAAGTATCACAATTTGTTGCTGGACTAAAATCAAGAAATGCTGAAGTCCGTTTTAAAGCAGCCAGTGATTTATTTTTATATGTAAGTTATAGTTGGTTCAATTAAGGTGTTAACTAATTTATTGATTGTTTCTATTTTTATTTTATTTTTAACAATTTAGACATTAGTGATAATTGAAAGACTATTAAATAAATACAAACTATTAATTCAAAGACATAAAATGCAGTATATTGATTCAATACGCTATTATTGTGTTTTTGTAAATTAATTCAAGTTATATGTTTTTGTATCTTGATTCAAGTTACTTATCAGTTTTCATGTATTATCTTATCACTATTAGAGTAGTTTTAAATATTTGTGATTTTAGTTATATTTTATTCATTTCTATCAATTCTTTGCATAAAAAATGGAGTCAATGACCCCATAGGAATTTCAATGTAATAAAATTTTAATGGCTGTAGTTTGTGCTTTTCAGCTTATGAATATTCTTCAGACACTCAGAACAAACTATTAATCCTTGTTTCCCACTGTCTTTTTTTTTTTTACCTCAATATAATGAATGTTATGAACATTTTCCCAAATAAAATTTTCCCTCTTTCTTCCCTGGACTTTTTATACATTAATATCACAATGTTGTTACATTCTGAGTACAATTTCTAATATGTACCATTAATCAATCACAATTGTAGATGTAAAGATAATATATTTAGGAATTAATGAAACAAGATTAATTTTCACAAAACTTATGAAATGTTGATAAGAACCTAGAAATACCAACAGACTGATTTACTGATAACATAAAATAACAACGATTATTGAGAAACAATAAATTTTTATTGTTATATTATAAGTTTTGTTTAAAAAAAAATCCATAATAACTATACAAACAATGTAGTCTGTAATAAACATCTCAGCCTTGATGATGGCCCAAACGTAGTCTATAAAGTTTTACTAATTTGTATAAAATTTGTTGACTCACCCTCCTACCATTTTTAACCTAGCTTCAGATATATATAATCAACCATTTCCATATCAATAAAATTTTGCTAGATGAGATAGAAATTATCATGCTCAACATATTTTTTAATATTATTCACGTTTCAGGTTAAAACTGAGCTCAGAGAATTGTCTCCAGAAGAGCTTACAGAGTTCATTGACGAATTTAACAAACATATTTACGAAATGGTTTCAAGTTCTGAAATTAATGAAAACAAAGGAGGAATACTTGCTATTAGTAAGTGAATTTTTCTTTTTATAGGTATATATGGAGGATGGAAATAATTGGGGGGTGCAGTCATATATAACACCAAAATAAGTGAAGACTTATTTTTTATTTGTTTTGATTGATTTTGGTGTTTCGACCTACTTTGTAGGTCATCTTCAGGACTAAGTGAAATAAAACAAAAATAACTCTTAAAAAAAACATTACAGTACCAAGAATATAATAACATATAGGGTAATAGAAAATATAGAGTACTTTCAACATATTTCTTCTGTATTTATTCTACATATTTATTATGTATTTTATATATTTCTTAGAGTGTTACATAAGTAAAATGAGTGAAAAATGATATAAAATATGTGCTTTTAACATATTTCTTCTGTATTTATTCTTTGGCATCATATTTTGTATAATTTTTCATATATTTTACTAATGTAACACTCTAAGAGTCTATTATCATACATTTTATATTTTATCTGTAATTAAACTAGGTGTTCCATAATTTTATATCCGCCTTTTTATATTTATACTTTTCATTTTGTATCTTTCGGTTTACCTTCTCATTTTTCTTTCTCTTTGTATTTTGTTTTACATTATCACCCTTCTGTACATTTATTCTGTAATTTTTTTATTCATTTCCCTTAATAATATATTCATCACTATTCTTTACTTTTCTATTACTCTATATGTTATTATATTTTTGGTGCTGTAATGTTTTTTGTTTTTTTTTATAGTTATTTTTGTTTTGTTTGTTTTTTCTCTCATAGTCCTGAAGATGCACTCAATACATGGTTGCGAGGCAAAGAAATGAGCAAGAGCACAGGGAGACAAACATCAAAATAGGAAACTACACCTTCCAAAACGTGAACGAATTTGTATATTTAGGTTCCCAGATAAATGCCAACAATGAAATGCAACCGGAAATCCATAGAAGAATAATGGCGGAAAATAGATGCTTTTTCGGTTGCAAAAGCACCTCAGAAGTAAAGCCTTATCCCGGACAACAAAGATAAGAATATATAAAACTCTGATAAGACCTGTCCTGATATATGTTTCGGAGTGTTGGACTTTCACAAAGGTACAAGAGCTCGCTATCATGAGGTTTGAGCGAAAAATATTACGGAGAATCTATGGAGCAGTGTTTCATAATAACACGTGGAGGCAATGATCGAACTTAGAAATAGCTGGACTATACAAAGATGCCAACATTATCAGGTTTATAAAGGTGAACAGGCTACGATGGGCAGGACACATCGCACGTATGGGAACAGTCCTTAATAAATTACTTCAAGAAAAAGTGCATGGAACAAGAAGGGTTGGAAGACCGAGGCTCCGATGGGCGGATGGTGTGGCTGCGGACACTCAGACCATCTCAAGCAACCGTAACTGGAGAGCAGCAGCTATGAGCAGAGATGACTGGCAGTTGATGTTGCGGGAGGCCATGTCCCCACTTGGGATGTAGAGCCATCTATGTATGTATGTAGTCATGAAGATGACCTACAAAGTAGGTCGAAACATCGGTACGAATAAGAAATAAGTCTTCACTTATTTTGGTGTTATTTATGACTGCACCCCTCCTCCCACCAACTATTTCCATCCTCCATTAGATCTTCCAGTCAACTATTTTCCTCTCCCATATAGATTTTGTTTTAATTTTTTATATATTTTTTCAGTATGCCTTGTTGGGACCGATGCTGATTCTGAAAAACTCAACAGCCGCAATAGTAGAAACAGCATGTACTCAAACTATCTCCGAAATCTTCTACCATCTTCTGATGTTGGAGTCATGGAACTGACTGCTAAAGCTATAGGAAAATTAGCTGTTGTTTCTGGAGCACGGTCCGAAGTATACGTAAAGTTTGAAATTCAAAAAGCTATTGAATGGTTAATTGAACGACAAGAAGGCAAGAGACATGCTGCGGTAAGTTTTTTTTTTTTTGTTATTTATATATTTTAATCTCATATTATAAGATTCAATTTTACAAAGTGAATAATTAATTGTTAATTTACATTCTTACTTTGTTAGGTCTTGATTTTGAAAGAACTTGCTGTTTGCGCTCCGACATATTTTTTTCAAGTAGTCCAGTCTTTTTTTGAGCCCATCTTGCATACCGTACGAGATGCAAAACCAATGATAAGAGAAAATGCCGTTGAAGCATTAAGGGCTGCATTAGTTATAACTACTCAGAGAGAGACTACAAAGCAGATGCAGAAACCTCAGTGGTAAGTGTTAACCAAGAAAAATTCTCAATATTTTTTTAATTTAAAGATTTTTTATAATTATCTGTTTTTTGTTTATTTCATAAAAAATTCTTGATTTGTACCAATTTATTTTTGTTTTCAAAGGTATAAACAGTGTTTTGAGGAAGCAATGAATGGTTTTGAAGAAATGTACTTACGGGAGAAAGGCGTGAATAGGGACGATAGAATTCATGGTTCGTTGCTTGTTCTAAATGAACTTCTAAGATGTAGCAATTCAGAATGGGAGCATACATTCAATGAAATAAATTCCCTTATTCAATCACCATCTCAGCAGCAGGTACTTAATCTGAAACTTATTCTGAGTTTTTAAATTAGTACTAATTATAATCTTTACCAACATAAAAAAATTGTCTTTTAATCAAGAATAAAGATCACAATAAATACCTATTTTTGTATTTTTTTGGAGAAATTCCGCCTGTCTAGCTGAGTACCATTCATTTCAGACTCTTTCTTTATATACTGTATGAAATAGTTTAGATATCCTCAAGTCAATGAATGAGAGAAAAGTAATTATTTCTTTGCTCGAATTTTTTTATAGTTTTCTATTAAACAATATTACAATGAAAAGAACATAGATCATGATATTTTATTTTTATAATTTTTTATAGTGAAAAAGTATTGTATTGTTTTAAATATAAATAATGGTGTAATTTTTTTATTTATTTAAGTTTCAGGAGTACCTCAATGTTTCATCCCGTTTCTTCAGTCTTCCACAAAAGCTTCCGATATTTTCAAATAAAACAAGACCTAAATCACCTGCGGAGCTTGTGGTCAAACCGATGACTTCTACAGAACCTCTGTATGAGAGTGCTGCTTGCAGATGTCTTATCTCTGAACACTTTGATCAGATTTGCACTTCAGTTTTGAAACAAAGAGTTTCGAGAAGTCCACATATTCATAATACTCTTTTAGCTATATTACCAAGACTGGCTGCTTTCAATAAAGATAAATTCCTAGAAGTGTAAGTATGCAGTTGTTGCTTTGAATTAAATTCTATTGTTAATTCATTTTATTATAGTTTTGAATAATCACTTTTCCTTTATTTTTGTTTATTAATAACTAATTTTTGTATTGAAAATAAAATAATTTCTATATTGGATACTATTTAAATGCCAAATCAATCTGGTTTTTTTTCTTGATTGTTTCCTCAAAATATAAATTTTACATTCTCAAAATACTATTTTAAAATCTCTTTTCATGGTAAATACACTTTGATAAGCTAAATACATTTAACTTTAAATATTTTATTTGAAAAGAAAAGATATGACCAGGACCGATGCGATGTATAAACGGGGAGAATGTTAATCGAACATTACTTTATTTTTGGATCTAGTTGACTTTGTCATTAATATTATTATAATTTATTTTATTGTTATATGATATAATTTTTTAAATATTTTATTTGAAAAGAAAAGATATGACTGACCGAGAAATGAGCCAGGATGGCCGAGATGGTTAAGGCGCCACTACGGAGAAGTGGGAGACCCGGTCCTGGTCTTATCTTTTCTTTTTAAATAAAATATTAAAAAAATTATATCATATAACAATAAAATACATTTAACTTTAATTTTGTCATTAAAGAAAATATGTCCTTTTTTTTCTAATTTGGAAAATCACTGTGTTCTGCTTCAATTATCCATAGGATTATTAATAAAAAAAAAGTTAATTTGGAGAAAAATGCCACCTACAAAACAGTAATTATGCCTGCAGTAGCTTGCTCTAATATATTTGTTCTGTTATCTTTCATGTATTTATTCAATTTGTTGTTTTACATTTTATTGTTTCTATGAACAGACATTTGTCTGCTGTAATGGTCTACCTGTTGACTACTGTGAGGTCAAGGGAGCGCGATCGATCTACTGCCTTCCTCACGATTGGTTTTATCTCGATAGCTATAAAAAATAAAATTCAACCATATATACAAAAAATAATGGAGGTTATTCGACACACGCTACCCAGCAGGGTAAATAAAGTTTGATTTTTTTTTCCAAATATATTTAATTCAGAACTAAGAGGAAGAAAATGGTCCGAGTGGAGGTAAAATCGCACTTGACACTAGACATTTTTTAGTCTTGTGTCAAGTGTGATCCTATTAGTCCTGAAGAAGACCTGCAGTGAGGGTCGAAACGTGGTCTTGCCAATAAACAGTTCTCCCTATGTAACAGAATTTTTCCTCCACCCGGGCCATTTTCTTCCTCATGTATATAAGTTTAACTAATATTATTCAACATTAATTCAGTACTGGTAAGAAATTTGTATTTTGTCACAGATTTGATTACTTATTCTGTCTTAGGAATCTGCAGGGGGTAAGCGGAGGTTAGAACCTGCTATTTTTGGCTGCATCACACTTTTAGCGCACGCTGTTGATTCATTGATAAAAGATGAAATTAAGGCTCTTTTGCCTATTATGTTCGCTTCTGGTCTTAGTCCAGCATTAACTACTTGTCTCAAGGAGTTGGCCAAGATGATTCCTCAATTAAAAAGAGAAATTTCAGAAGGTTATTGTTCTTTTCCTTATTATGAAATATATGTTATAATAATTATATATTAGTTTAAAAAACAACTTTACTTATCCTCGGTAGGTTTGCTGGGAATGCTTTCTCTGATTGTGATGAACACTGAGTTGCGACACCCTGGTCAGCCTGCCACCGTACCAACTGCCCCCGTTCAACCAGTTGTTTACGATGTACCTAGTATTGTTTTAGCTTTGAGGACTCTTGGTAACTTCAATTTTGAAGGTAAAAAATGTGTTTTTTATTGATAAGCATGATACTATTTGAGAAAAAATTTAAATTATATTAAACATGAATTTAATATAAGGATCGATTGAAGAAGGAGACCACTATAGATGACGCCATAATCAGGACTTGTACATGCGCATGGAGAAAATTATAGATGCAATAAGAAAAAGCATAATTCAGTTCTATGGGCACCTACAAAGATTTTTACTTGCTAAGCTTTAAAAATTATGAATATTTTTGTTGTAATTGTATCCATTCGGTATATTATGGTCAATGTTGAACCTTTGTAATTAACTAAGGAAAAGAAATTGCTGCCTTCCTTCTAGAAATTCGAGATTTTAGGTTTCCAGATTCGTAGAATTCAAATATTGATATTATTCTTTTATTATTCGAAACTTTGTAGTATTGCGCATTTTTTTAAAAACTAATCTGTGTTATGTTTCCAAAATACCATAAGTGCTGATAAAGTTTTATAAGTAGTATTTAATTTTTCTTTAACACGTTGCCGCACACTTTTAATTTAACAATCGTCCTCAGAAACAAATTTTTTTTTCAATTGTTTATGACTGCCAGAACGTTATCGCCGTCGTGAACGACTGTTATAGCCGTCATTTGTCTCTAGATGCCCAAATGTTTCGAAGCGGTAAAGCATGAGAAAACGCATAAAAGGGCAATAAGATCGGGCAGCTATAGCCGTCATTTGCGGCAACGTGTTAAAAGCATAACTTTTAACACAGAATTAGAATGCTATGTTAGAAATATATAGTGAGAAAAAATATTGGCCTTATGAAGTTATTTGAAAGTAAATTTTCAACTGAAATATACACTTTCTCTCTTGAGTCCGAATAAACCAGACATGTTATTGAAAATAATTAAACAAATTTTTTTTAGGCATCATGCTATTTTAAAATTGGAAAAAATCTCTGAAATAAATTTAAGCAACTATTCTATTTCTTATAAATTAAACAGTTAAAATAAAGGAGCTTGGACTATTTCCACTATTTATTGTTTCTTATTTATTTTAATTTATCATACAGTTGACTTTTATGACCTTTTTTAGGAAGATCACTCCTACAGTTTGTAAGGCGCTGTTCGACAGATCTGTTGTATAATGAACAAAAAGAGGTTAGGCTTGAAGCTGTCTGCACCTCGATAAAATTACTCAAATTAGCTATTGAAGCTTCCAATAACTCTTCACCTACTGTCACAGAATTGGTTTCAGAAGTACTCTCTAAACTTTTAGTTGTTGCAATTACTGACCCAGGTAATTATTTTAAAAGAATTTGTATGCATATATAAACAGATATACATACTCTCTTCCTAGTTCACTCTACCAAGAATCTTTGAACTGTTTTTTTAGTAATTTATCTATTTGCTTTGGTAAAAGTTCTCTAATGAGTGGTGAGGTAACGTGGGGCGTGTGGTTTTTGGCCTATTTTGTAATCGTATCGTTAAATCTAAATTCCGAAGCTGTAAGAACTGTTTGTTGCTTCGGGAGCGTCGAAGTCTAAAAACTGAAATACAACAAATCAACCATGAGAGTTTGCTGAGATGGATAATAATAATTAAAGTAATAAATTATTTATTTGTTCTGCGATGTCTCGTTATAATGACATTACAGAAAATAAACTATGCAATTTTTAATGGCTTAGATCAAAATACAAAATGAAGAAGAATTTATAGTTTTTAAAGAATTGTTTGCTATTCTGTTTTGTTCTATTCTCAATCCTGATGATAACCTGAATATTAGGTCGAAACTTCGGTACAAATAAAGTAAGTTGTACTAATTTGTGTAAAATTTATTAACTGCGCCCCCGATCATTTTCAAAAGTTCTCAATATATAAGTTTTATGTTTATGTATTATTAAATTAATAAGATATCAGTACTAACATGTTGATTAATTTGGATCCCTCAAATTACAATAGTATAAATAAGAAACAGATTAAAAGATTTGTTGGTTGTCAAGAGCAATTTATTACGGAAATTGTACAGAATATTATTTTGAATACCATTTTTTTATTTGTCTCATACCTTAGCAACTAATAATTTTTCATTTAAGGTAATTTTTTAGTTATAACCTTTCATTATTTTTCTAGATGCTGAAGTAAGGTATTGGGTGTTGGCATCATTAGATAAAACGTTCGATGAGCACCTCGGACAAGCAGAAAATCTGTCGTATCTATTTATGGCGATGAATGATGAAGTTTTTGCCATCAGAGAATTAGCTGTTTGTACAATTGGGAGGCTATGTTCTATCAATCCTGCATATGCGATGCCTGCTCTGAGAAAAACTCTAATGCAGGTATAAATATTTGGAATTTGAATATGTGGAAGTACCTAATTCTAAAATAATTTATGAAAGTAACCAAAAGAAGTAAAACATTAACAAATATATTTTTATTCTAATATTTATATCGATTTTGCAGTTGATCACTGAATTGGAGCACAGTGGAATGAGCCGAAATAAGGAACAAGGAGCTAGGATGCTCGATCATTTGGTGTTAAATGCTCCCCGACTGATTCAGACTTACCTACAACCCATTTTGCGGGTACTTATACCAAAATTGAAAGAGCCTGAAACAAATCCTGCTGTCATTACTAACATTCTTACCGTTATTGGAGATCTTGCTGAGGTATGCTAATTTTTGTTTTTAAGAATAGAAGCATAAATATATATATATATATATATATATGTATATGTATATGTATAAATTGCCTTTGTCTATCAAATTTTGAACAAGTATGGCCTAGGCATTAGGTAGAGTAAATTGGCCTAGAAAAATAATAAATGGATAATAAAGTTTTAAAGTCAAAATCTTACCAATTTTACTGATATTGTAAGATTTGTTTAATAATTTAAAAAATTCTGCAAATGTAAGTCTATTCACAGAGAATAGAAAATTTGGACATCACACAATACTTGTATCCTTATGATGGTAACATATTGTAACTGAATGTGCTAAAAAAATGATTTTTTCTATAATTTTTGGTTTGCTTGCTTATGTATCTTCTGGCACATAAATATGTCTATGTAGTTATTGGTAAACCCTATCTTGATGTGACATTTCTTTGCATTTTGCTCATTTGATACTTATTGCACTGAGAAAACAATTTATAATATTTAGGTTCATTTACGAAGAAGAGTGTAAAATATATCCAGTCAACCATTTCCAGATGAATAGGTTCATCTATCTTTGAATTGTGATCATTTAAAATTAAATTGTAACAAAAATTTCGATTCCTTATTACATAATCATCATAATAATGTTTCCCTCTTCTACCACTGTGCTGTGTACTGATAATAACAATAAATTATTAATTGTTATTATTAAATAAAAAGAAGGGACGTGTTTGATAGTTCTCTTACTCAAATCCTTTCCCATCAGTAGTCTATTTAATAACTTTTATCAATTTTTTTTATAAATACTATTCTGTAAGATATAAATATAATTTTATTGCAATAATATTTATGAAGTAATAATGTTACTTTTCATGTTCTGTTTGATATCTAGTTATAAGATTTTTTTTGTTTTTACCCAAAGGTAAACGGAAGTGCAATGACACGTTGGAGAGATGGCCTCTCATGCACTTTGCTCGAATTGATGGGAGACGTTAGCTCTCCTGACAAACGAGGTGTCGCGCTTTGGACCCTCGGACAGCTAGTTGGGGCTACGGGTTATGTCGTTGAACCTTACAGGAAGTATCCGACGCTCCTTGATACCTTGATTAATTTTTTAAAGACTGAGCAACAGCCAGCAATCAGGTTTACAATTTTATCCATTTCTTTCTTTTTATTCAATAATTATATGAATTTAATAATATGATCTGATATTCTTTAAAATTTTATATTCCCTGAATCCATTCTTCAAAGGTTTCTTCTGGAAAATGGTTCCTTAGGACTTAATTTGAGTCTTAAGATATGCTGCATATTAAGCCTTGAGGAAAATAGCAGCCTGTCTAGCAGCATGTTGATGAAGAATTTGACAACACATTTGATGCACGAAGAAACCTTTATAGAATGGATTCAGAATATTGGTTGTGGCAATTTTAGCGAGTATTTAGTGTATTCCCATTTTTTTTATGTTTACAAATATTAATGTTTGGCATTCTTCTGTTCGATAATGTTCGCCAATGATAGAAGATTGTTTATTTTATTTATTTCTAATATCTCTGCTGATTTTTAAGTTGTTACTTTATGTAGTAGAATTCAGATTTCAAGATCTCCTGTTCTCTAGTTTTGCTTCATTCTGAAACCCTTCCAGATTTTTTACTCTGCTTCTAAATTCATTTCCATCTAGCTTGTGAGACTGTAATTTTCAACTTTTCCAAATCTTTCTTTACTTCTTTAGTCCACAATGCCGTGATCTTCTTTATCCAAAAATTGTCAAATATTTTCTTGGTCAATCTGTGCTTGCTTATCCAAACAGAAGTTTGAGGAATGTAAGCCTTCTCTTCCTTTGTCACCTCACAGTTTCCATCCGTCTTCAGTCTGAAGTTCATCCATGATTTTTTATTTATTCTTCTTTCCAGGACTTCCAGTTTTTTGAGACTACAGTTCATCAAGAGGCATTCCCTGACAAAGAGGCATTTCGTTTTTAAAACCAGTATAATTACGTTATAATGTCTTATTTTGGCATTCCAGTAGATGCACTGCTTGTTGTAGATATTCTTTGTTAATCCATATGTGAATTATTACATTATTTTTATTACTATATAAAAATAGAAGTAAAGAGTTTCTTGTGTCACTGGTTCAACAGTTTTTATTGTTTTTTTAATTGGAATTTGAAAGAAATTGATAACTTATTACGTAAGTATAGTATGCGTATTGTTTCGCATTTTTCTAATTTATTGTATTATTCATATTAACTTAGTATCTCCAACCATTCATATCTTTAATTATTAGCATTATGTAATAATAAATAGTTTATAGTTTTCCTAAAAATAATATTCACATCTTATTCGCTATCTGATATTTTATATTTAAATTTCTTAAGGCGGGAAACTATTAGAGTCCTTGGACTTTTGGGAGCATTAGATACCTTCAAGCACAAGATGTATCTCGGGAAAATAGATATTCAGCCTCACTCGACTGCACTCTTGTCTATGTCTGATGGTAAAAATGATTCTGAACTAGCCCAAGGTATATTTATCTGATGTTTTTCTATTTTTATTTTTTTAAGTTAATTTTTATATTCAGTTTTATTATTTATATTTTATTTTCATAAATTCATTGAACAGAGTTGACAACCAGTGAAATGCTTGTCAATATGAGCTCATCTACTCTAGACGAATATTATCCGGCGATAGCAATCTCAACTCTGATGAAAATAATGAGGGATCCGGCTTTAGCAAGGCATCATTTTATGGTTGTCCAGGTAACGGAAAAATATTTTCTTTCTATTCAAAATTTCCTTCACGCAGTACCCCTTCATGAAGGAGCTTTATTGCTCTGCATGTTCCGTACATCTATAGTATGCTACAATATATTCTCATATGTATATATAATACATATATATATATATATATATATATATATATATATATATATATTTAATATTTATATATATATATATATATATATATATATATATATGTATGTATTATGTATGTATTATATATACATATGAGAATATATTGTAACGTATATTATAAAATTCATTGTATACAAATTATGTAATAATAATAGTGTTACGGGCGCCGGCAGGAAGGCGGAAGCGGGGGATTAGCGGCTTAACTCCGTCAGCGGGAGACGTTTAAATAGGATTAGGACGGTTCTAGATCGTCTTCTTTTGTCGGCAAAGGATTAAGAATATTCCAGAATTATCTGGCCCCTTCGAGTTCTAGAATGTTCGGCTTTGCCTATAAAAAGACTTCCGTCACCTCGAGTCAGTCAGTCTTAGCCTGAGAGTAGACCAGTGAAGATCAGTGATAAGTGTAATAAGTGAGTGTCAGTGTGATAAACTAGTCAGTGTTGAACCGGCCAGTGTAATAAGTGTATCAGTGAACTGTAACAGTCTCGCGAGTGTAATAAACTGTTTCTGTTTGTTACTGTGTGTCAGTTTGTGATACTTGAAGAATCTTACGGTCGGTGGACTAGTGAACTGTAAGTGTTAATTATTAGTTATAAATTGTAGTGTAATTTTATAATATTCATAGAAACTATTGTAACTAGTTAAGCTATCTAGAATTAGTAATATCTTATATTATTGTAATAATTAAATAGGAGTTAGGCCTAGATGATAATATTTAGAATATTGTCATTATAAATTTATATTAGTTTAATAATTTAATTGTTAATAGTTTAATTGTAACCTTCTTATCAGTTTTGTTAATAAATATTAGTATCTTTGATTAAGGAATTGTTTAATTCATTTTAATACCCAGTAGCCCGTAACAAATTGGTGTCAGAAGTGGGATCATTGTGTAATTGCTATTATTTTGCATTTTATAATTATTGGGCTACTGTATGTATAATGGCTTCTAAAAGTGTTAAATTAATTGATTTAAAAGTTGCGGATTTGAAAAGGGAATTGGAGGAACGTGATCTGGATTCATCTGGAACTAAAAGTGTGCTGCAACAGCGCTTGCGTCATTTTTTTGTAGATTTAGGGGAAAATCCAGATGACGTTCTGTTTGAAACTGATTTAAGCAAGTTGTCTGCAACTTTTAAAAATGAGTTAAGCAATGTAGAAAATAAGTTAGGTAATGTACAGAATGAATTAGGTACTGTAAAAAGTGATTTATTGGATACATTAGAATCTAAGTTAAGTACATTAGAGACTAGGTTAATGGAAAATGTTGAGAATAAGTTAGCCGATGTAAATAATAAAGTAGCTAATGTAGATAATAAGTTAGCCGATGTAAATAATAAAGTAGCTAATGTAGAATCCAGGTTAGGGGAAGAACTGAACTCAATTAAAGACGAACTTAGGCTAAGAGTCGAGGCTCTCGAGGGACGTATGAGCAACCCACCGAAGAACGACACTGACCTTTCCTCCGAGGGCAGCCTTCATAAAACCATTATGCCCGCCAATTCAGGGACGCCACCAACTCACAACACCATTCCAGTGTTCGACGGAAAGACGCCGTGGGAGGACTACATGACTCTCTTCGAGACTGCGGCTTCGATCCACCGGTGGTCGAAAGAGACCCAAGCTTCAGCTTTGTGCCTGGCCTTGCGGGGAGACGCCTTGGGAGTACTGCAGGGGATGCCACTGTCGGAGCGGTCTAACTACGGGGAGCTGGTTAGAAGACTGGAGATGCGTTTCGGCCACCGCCACATGGACCAGCTATATCGCTCACAGCTGAGAAGCAGGATCCAGAAGACCAACGAGACTCTACAGGAATTTGAAGCAGACATTGCACGGCTGGTGAGGAATGCTTACCCATCGGTCACCGATGATGTCTACGAGAGCCTGGCTGTCGACAAATTCCTGGATGGACTTCGGGACCCCGAGACGCAACAAGCAGTGAAGCTCGCCCGGCCAAAAACATTGGGAGACGCATTATCTCAGGCCATGGAGTTCGAGGCTGTCAGGCAGTCAGTACGGGGCCACGCACGTATTCGAGCAGCAGAAGCGGAGCCTAATGTGGTCCCTAGCGTCGAAGATATTCTGTCAAAGGTTTTGGAGGCTCTAAGGACCCGTAAGAAGGAGATACGCTGTTGGGGCTGCGGCCAACTTGGACACCCTAAAAGCAAGTGTCCATCCAAGAAGCAAGAAAAGCCACAGGAACGAAGTAGGGTTGATAGGGAGGAACAACTATCAGCCCGTTACGTCAGAGGCCCCAGGAAGACCAGTAGAGTTGCGTCATTAGGGAGCAGAACGAACAGCTTCTACGTTGATGGGAAGGTGAACGGGCAGCTGCGAAGTCTGCTACTGGATACCGGCGCAACCAAGACAATCTTGAGCTCAAAGACAGTTCCTGCTGAGAAGATGTTGCCATCGATTTGGACATTACGGACTGCCACAGGAGAGCCAGCGAAGGTCTACGGGGAGACAGTTGCCTACTTCATCATCGGTGGTAAACATCTGAAGCACCGCGCTCTCGTGGCAGATATTGATGAAGATGTCATATTAGGCACGGACTTGATGATCACATGCGGGATCAAGCTGGATATGGCAAGAGGGGTGATGACGCTGGGAGACGAAGAAGTCATCCTGCGGCAGGGAAAGGACATCTACGCACGAGTGCGCTTACTGGAAGACACCACTTTACCTGCACGGAGCCAAATCATAGCGCATGGGACGATCGAAGGGCCTCTACCTGAGGGTCAATGTGTGCTACTTGAACCGGGAAGGCAAGAAGAACAGGAGATCGGACGCGGCGTAATGGTTGCAAGGTCCCTCATCAAGGTCGGACGTACCACTCCGATTCGGCTAATGAACCTGAACAGCTTCCCAGTAACGCTGAACAAAGGAACACCGGTAGGGGAATGTACAACCGCTACCTCAGTGGTACGTCAGCTGCAACGTCAACCCACCGAGCTGCGAAGATTGCCGGCAGAACTAACAGGATTTGTGGACGAATCATGCCGGGAACTCTCGCCTGAACAGAGCGAGGAAGTGAAGAAGATGATTACCCGATGGCAGGACGTTTTCGAGATCAGCCCAGGGCCACGGGGTAGAACGGATATCGTCCAGCACAGGATTGACACCGGGGATGCTAAGCCCATCCGACAGGTCCCGCGGAGGCTGCCGTTAGCCAAACGGGAGGACGCCGAGAAGATCATCAAGGAGATGGCGACAGATGGTGTCATTGAGCCTTCGAGTAGCCCCTGGATGTCTCCTGTTGTATTGGTGAAGAAGAAGGACGGCACGACGAGATTCTGCGTAGACTACCGCCTTCTGAACAACGTCACCAAGAAAGACAGTTATCCGCTCCCCAGGATTGATGATACGCTTGACACCCTAGAGGGGTGTGAACTTTTCTCTACCTTGGATCTCCGCAGTGGATATTGGCAGGTTGGATTGAAACCTGAAGATAAAGAGAAGACAGCGTTCTCGATTGGGACTGGACTCTGGCAATTTACGGTAATGCCATTCGGGCTTTGCAATGCTCCTGCAACATTTGAGAGGCTGATGGAAAGCGTGTTAAGAGGTCTCTCTTGGGAAATTTGCCTGGTATACTTAGATGACATCATTGTGCTGGGAAAGTCCTTCGCTCACCATCTGAAGAATCTGGAGAAGGTCTTCGAACGACTGCGTGCAGCGAACCTTAAATTGAACCCGAAGAAGTGTCATCTCTTCCGAAGGCAAGTCAACTATCTGGGGCATGTTGTGTCGGACAACGGAGTTGCCGTTGACCCAGACAAGATTGCAGCGATCACCGACTGGCCAGTACCTCGAGATAAGCACCAAGTAAGAAGTTTTCTCGGCCTCTGCACCTACTACAGGAGGTACGTGAAAGGATTTGCAAACATTGCAAAACCTCTTACCAGGCTCACCGAGGAAAAACGGACTTTCCTTTGGGATCACGAATGTCAGGCATCCTTTGAGGAGTTGAAGAAGAAGTTGAGTAGTGCTCCTATTCTGAGCTATCCACGTCCCGAGGGCAAGTTCATACTTGACACAGACGCTAGCAACACCGCTATTGGAAGCGTCCTCTCTCAGCTTCAAGATGGAGAAGAAAGGGTTATTGGATATTTCAGTAAAGCGCTCTCAGCTCCGGAACGCAACTACTGTGTCACAAGGAAAGAGCTTCTGGCAGTGGTGAAATCTATAGAACATTTTCACAAATATCTATACGGCAGAAGATTCCTCCTGAGAACGGACCACGCGGCTCTAATGTGGCTGCTACGATTCAAGTCACCAGAAGGACAAGTGGCGAGGTGGATAGAGCGCCTTCAAGAATATGACTTTGAATCTGCTCATCGCGCTGGAACGAGTCACAGAAATGCGGATGCGCTCTCAAGGAGGCCTTGTGGCGAAGACTGCGGGCATTGTTCTCGACAAGAAGAGAAGCAGGCATCAGTGTTGAGGACAACGGTGGTCATGGACAGTTGGCAGGATGCAGAGGTGTCAAAGGAGCAGGACAAGGACCCGGATTTGAAACAAATGAAGCAGTGGAAACTATCAGGGCAAGGAAGACCAACCTGGCAGGATGTTGCTCCAATGTCGAAGAATGTAAAGACTTATTGGGCCCAATGGGACTCCATTCTAGTGGACAGCGGGCTGCTGAAACGGGCATTGGAGAACACGGAAGGAGATCAGCGCAGACTTCAGCTCATCGTTCCAAAGAGTAAAGTGCCCGAAGTACTCAGGGAACTTCATGACGGAGTATCTGGCGGCCACCTTGGAGTTCACCGTACATTGGAAAAGGTACGTGAACGCTTTTACTGGGCAAACCTTAAGGACGATGTGTTGGACTGGTGCAGGCGTTGTGCGACCTGTGCGGCTTCTAACGGACCCATAAGAAGAAAGAAGGCCCCAATGAGGAAGTACAACGTGGGATCACCGTTTGAGAGAATAGCAATTGACATCGCTGGCCCTTTCCCTGTGACGGATGAAGGTAACCGGTATATTCTCGTGGCCATGGACTACTTTTCCAAGTGGGTGGAAGCTTACGCCCTTCCGAATCAGGAGGCAGTCACGGTTGCGGACGTACTGGTGAAGCAGCTCGTCAGTAGGTTTGGGGTGCCCATGGAACTTCACTCTGACCAGGGACGAAACTTCGAGTCTGCAGTCTTCTCCGGGATGTGCGAAGCACTGGGAATACGGAAGACCAGGACGACACCTCTTCACCCTCAATCCGATGGCATGGTGGAGCGCATGAACAGGACTATGGGTCGATATTTGTCCAAAGTAGTCTCCGACCATCAGCGAGACTGGGACCAGTATCTTCACCTGTTCCTGCTGGCCTACCGCAGTTCAGTCAGTGAGGCAACGGGGCAGACTCCCGCAAATGTGGTATTCGGCAGAGAACTTCGGTTGCCTTGTGATCTGAAATTCGGTTTCAAGCCTGATGAGGAAATTGCCGGAGAGGAGTACGTCTCGGATCTACAGAAGCGACTGGATAATATCCACGAGAAGGTTCGCACAAACATCCAGGGAGCCAGTGACAGAATGAAGGAGCGTTACGACATCAGGGCTGAGAAGGGTGGCTACCAACCTGGAGACTTGGTCTGGCTACATGATCCTCGAAGAAGGCGAGGCTACTCACCTAAACTTCAGAACTCGTGGGACGGCCCGTTTGAGATCGTCAAGAGGATCAACGACGTCGTATATAGGATCAGGAAGCAGCCTAAAGGAAAACCCAAGGTAGTCCATTTCAATAGACTGGCGCCGTACAAAGGAGACCATGGCCCGGCAGAAGACCAGCAGGTTAGGTACCTAAACAATGTGGAGACAAATAATGACCCAGTTGCAAATACTAAGGTACCAGGGTTTCGTGGAGTAACTCAGGTAATCTACAGGGATATCTTCTCGTTACCAGTGGAGTATTCTCTGGCCCATTGCGTTGCCGAAGATCTGAGGACCTCTCGAGGGATTGCAACGGTCTTCAGGAAGAAGTTCGGCGGAACTGAGGAGCTGGAACGCCAAGAACCAAGTGTCGGGAAGGCACTCCACCTGCCGCACGAAGGACGACACCTGTTTTACTTGGTTACCAAGCGGGCCACTGATCAGAAGCCGACATATGACGCACTGCGGCGAAGCCTCGACGACCTTCGGAGTAAGCTTCTGAGACTGCGTGTCACTAAGCTCGCTATTCCGAAGTTGGGCTGTGGATACGACGGCTTGGAGTGGAAGATTGTCAGGGACATGATCGAACAGACATTCGCCAACTCTGGAATTGCCATATTGGTGTGCACGTTCAACCCCTGGAAAGAAAGTTCGTCTCCATCAGTAGAAGCTCATAAATGCCCGATTTCTCCGGACTTGCTCTGGGGCAGAGCACTTTTAAGGAGGGGGCAGTGTTACGGGCGCCGGCAGGAAGGCGGAAGCGGGGGATTAGCGGCTTAACTCCGTCAGCGGGAGACGTTTAAATAGGATTAGGACGGTTCTAGATCGTCTTCTTTTGTCGGCAAAGGATTAAGAATATTCCAGAATTATCTGGCCCCTTCGAGTTCTAGAATGTTCGGCTTTGCCTATAAAAAGACTTCCGTCACCTCGAGTCAGTCAGTCTTAGCCTGAGAGTAGACCAGTGAAGATCAGTGATAAGTGTAATAAGTGAGTGTCAGTGTGATAAACTAGTCAGTGTTGAACCGGCCAGTGTAATAAGTGTATCAGTGAACTGTAACAGTCTCGCGAGTGTAATAAACTGTTTCTGTTTGTTACTGTGTGTCAGTTTGTGATACTTGAAGAATCTTACGGTCGGTGGACTAGTGAACTGTAAGTGTTAATTATTAGTTATAAATTGTAGTGTAATTTTATAATATTCATAGAAACTATTGTAACTAGTTAAGCTATCTAGAATTAGTAATATCTTATATTATTGTAATAATTAAATAGGAGTTAGGCCTAGATGATAATATTTAGAATATTGTTATTACAAATTTATATTAGTTCAATAATTTAATTGTTAATAGTTTAATTGTATCCTTTTTATCATTTTGTTAATAAATATTAGTATCTTTGATTAAGGAATTGTTTAATTCATTTTAATACCCAGTAGCCCGTAACAATAGCTTTGCATATTATATCTGTTCATATCTCTTTATTACATTTTACAATTTATTACTATTTAATATAGATTACAAAATTGCTTTAATAATTTTTATATTAAATGCCAGATACCAGAGACTATTATTATTCACCCATTTTTATCTCACACAGTCAGAATAAAGAAGCCAAATCTGTTTCATTTAATAAGAATTTAATGTTGAAGTTAATAAGAATTTATTTTAATTTAGAATTTATATTTTGTTAGAGAGGAAAATAGTTCACTGGATGATATAATGGAGAATGGAGATAGTTGGGGGGGGGGGTGCAGTCAAAAAAACACCAAATAAGTCAAGAATTATTTGATGTTTTTTTGACTGCACCCCAAACTATCTCCAACCTCCAAATTTATTTTATATTTCATTCTCTTGTAGTTTTACTATGTTTTATTATTTTTTATATTTCTTTCCATTCTTAATATTTCTCATGAGTTATTTCATAATTTATCTTTTACCCTTTGTATTTCTTTTCATTTCTGTTTATATAAACTTCTCTGGTACTGCAATGTTTATATAGTTTTTCTGTTTTTTTTTTTGTGTTCTGTGTTGTCTCGTGAAGTTGGTCTAAAAATTAGGTCGAAACGTAGGCACAAATAAAATAAGTCCAACTTATTTTGTGTGATTCATTAACTGCGCCCCCATGACCATTTTACACTTTTAAGAACTATCCAGGCAACCATTTCCACATGAATTAATCTATATATTATTTTTTGCTTGCAGGCGGTGACGTTTATTTTCACTTCGTTGGGAATCAAATGCGTATCGTACATTCCTCAGGTCATTCCCAGTTTTATAAACGTTATCAGAACTGCAGAGGCAAGTTTTAGAGATTTCCTCTTCCAACAGCTTGGGAAATTGATCGCTATTGTGAAACAACATATAAGGAATTATCTTGATGATATATTTAAATTGATCACAGTTAGTACTATATATATTTTTTAATATTTCATTATGGATTATGTATCATGTACTTTTAAATATTTCTTTTTTCTTTTTGCAATTAGGAATTTTGGACTGTTTCCAGCCCTCTTCAGGGCACTCTTATTCTTCTAGTCGAAAACATAGCTGTCGCTTTAGGAGCTGAGTTTAAAGTATATCTACCTCTGTTATTACCTCAGATCCTCAGGGTTTTGTCCCATGATACATCAAAAGAACGAGTCGTTACCATCAAAGTAATCATTATCAAAACTACTCACTTATTTATTTCACTGATAACCTAATGTGATAAATAATATCCATTTATTTATTATTTCTAGTTATTGAATGCGTTACAAAAGTTTGGAAATAACTTGGACGAATACATGCACCTGGTTTTACCACCTATCGTGAAGCTGTTCAACGGCTGTGATTATCCTCTCGCATGCAGTAAGGAAGCGATGGAAACTATTGACCAATTGTCAGATACACTCAATTTTACTGAATGCTCTTCGAGAATTATTCATGCATTGGTAATGATTGATTTATTTTATTTTTTTCTTGATTAATTTTCTTTATTACTATGCATGCCTATTGAGAAAATTACCCACTAAAAACATGAGTCATCGATGACTTCTGAAAAATTATACCTTTAACTCATCAAAGTCTCTATTTGATTTCATTATTCAATGCCCATATTCTCTAAAGAAAATTATATAAGCTGCCTAATAACAATTCTGTCAATTAAAAAAAATTATACATGCTTTGTTTAAGTATACGTGTTCATACTTTACCTTTTGAGATCATAATAATAAAAATCAATAATTTAAAAATTAATGTGTAATTGACATGTAAGTATTAAAGAAAGTTGAGAAAAAATGTTATTTTGGAAAAATTGCTAAAATTAATTGATACAGAATACAACACTTCTTGATATAACCTCACCTCTTCAACCCTGCCTCCCATTGTGCAAAAAGTTGTTTAATAAATTGTCGACAAGTAGCCACCAATCAGTTTACTCTTCTAAGTTTGGATTGATGGCTTGATATAATATTTAAAAGCGTAATATTTTACCTTTATTATTTTTTATTGTTATATATTATTTTTTATTGATTTTTTTTTAATTGACGTTTATGCCCTTAGGTCAGAACTTTAGATCAGACTCCTGAATTAAGACCTACAGCAATTGATACGTTGTGTTCCCTAGTTTATCAGCTCGGTAGAAAATACGAAATTTTTATTCCTCTCGTTAACAAAGTTATCACAAAACATCGAATTGCCTGCCACAGATATGAAGTATTGGTGACAAATATAATATCAGTAAGTAATATTTTTAAAAAGCATTATTTTTTGTTTATTTCTTAAGAGAATGACACCAATCCTTTGATCATTATCATGGAATCCGATACCTCCACTTTTTTTTTCTTGTCATGACGAGAAAAAAGAAAGTTTATTATTAAGAATGAAGTAAATTTAATAAGGACTATGTTGGTAAATAAAGCTAAAATTATTATGTAATAATATTAATAAGAAATACTAATATAATATAGAATTTTTGTTTACTTATTAAAGGTAAGTAATTGAAAAAGAAAATTGTTTTTTTTCTATTTTATAAAAAAATTTTTAATGATCGCTCTGTAATATATTATACCTAAGTGCTGCTGTCTATTGACAAATACCTGAACTACCCCTAAAGTTTTTTTGGAAGTGCTTGTTTCTAAAGGCATTTATTATAACTAATATCTGTTTTGATGAATAATCAAACTACTACCATTTCAGTTTTCTCTATTATATAAAGATGTTTTTAGTGATCATCTTCTAATATTTTATTTTAAGGTAGAATAATAAAAATAGGTCATAAAAAATGATGAAGAACGCATTTTGGGAAAAAAAGGACTAATGAAAAAGGTGCTTGAAATTCAGAGATCGTTGAAGAAGAAAATGGTGGAGAACTTTCATCCTAAACAATTTGAAAAAAAGCTAAGCAGGGACAGAATTGAGAACTCAAACCTTAACAGTTAAAAAACCTTCAAACCAGAGAATTAATTCAAATCCTAAATTTTTTTCAATTTAATTGAAATAAAAATTTATGGAAAAAAGTTTTTACGGACCACGCTTTTTGAAGAGGCACTAAATTGAAATACAAATTAAAATGCTGGTATAATTACTTGAAATTTATTTATTTTTCCTGCTAATATTATATTTAAATCAATAATACAATCTGAGCTACAAAATACTAGTAAAATACAGTTATAAAATTAGAGCGAGTAGTGCAGTTAATGAACAGTTGTGTGATTTGTAAAATGGGGGATGATATAGTCATTGTCTTTCCATCAGTAAAGTTTTCTCATTATAGTTTTCATTCCAATCATTTCAAAGTTCAATTAATAATTTTATATGTTCTGTTATTTGGGTTTCTCAATATATACTTTGAAACTTCATTTAAATATTTTATTTCGACATTACAGGGAGTCAACCCATTGCCTGAGGATGAGACTGTCAGACAACGAAGAAATAAAACAAGAGATATTGCCCTAACATCTGACAGCACTACAATAAAGAAAGTAAGCTTAAATTAAATTATTTTTAATCGTTAACTCTTGGTCAATCAGTCCATTCATAAACTTCCAAAAGGAAGTTAATAATATGCACAGTACGTTGATATTTCTACTTTACCCTTGTAAAGAAAATTTAGGAGCATACCGTTTTTTATCCCAATATCAAATATTTGATTTGAGTATAAAAAAAAGTGTCCAAGTTCATCAACAATTGTTTAGGCTAATAAACGAAATAAGATTGTTGGCTCTGAAACAGGTTATATGTTACCTCTTTCTTTTTATACTGCACTTTCTTGAAAAGTAATATTTGGTTTTTGTATGAAAATATTTGAGTATTAACTACTAGGTTAAATTAGGAAAATAGTTGACTGGAAAATCTAATGTGGGAGTTAGATAGTCTAGGGGTGCAGTCACAAAAAAAAACCCACAAAATAAGACAAACTTATTTATTGTAAGTGCCAACGTTTCTTGAGAGAAGAAATAGAACAAAAATAACTATAAAAAACATTGCAATACCAAGATATAATTATAATTATCATTAGCGATGGGTATAATATTAAGGGCATTTGTGAATACAAGATTACATCATAAGAGTACAAAAGGTGGTAATGCCGAACAATGATAAAAAAGAAAGAAAATTGCTCGGCATTACCACCGTTTGTACTCTTATGATGTAATCTTGTATTCATATATACCCTTAATATTATATCCATCACTAATTTCATTACATTTCAATTTTCTGATTTTATTATATATTTTTTCTCGGCATTGCAATGTTTTTTATAGTTATTTTGTTTCTGTTTCTTCTCTTATAGCCCTGAAGATGGCCTACAATGTAGGCCGAAACGTTGGCACTTACAATAAATAAGTTTGTCTTATTTAGTGTTTTTTTTTTTTTTTTACTGCACCACCAGACTATCTAACTCCCCCATAGTAGGTTAAATGTTTCTGCTATATTATGTCCTACAACCTGGTATAGCATATAGTAAGAGAGCTCTATAAATCTGAATTGTCTTCTCTGAATAACTAATTTTTAGAGAAGTAAACTTTTTTATCAGCAGCTCTTGTGCTATTATTTCTTGTAAATGTTATCTATGAAAAAATAAAATAAGAAATATTTATGAAAAAACAAAACATTAAAATAAATAAAATACGTAAGTTGTTTTTTTTTTTCTTCTTCAAATTGACCACTTAAGATCATGTAACAACTTTATTTCTTACCTTTTCTTTTCTCTATCTTCAATATTTCTTCATGCATTCACTGGCATCTTTTTGTTGATCTTCTGACCAACTTCGTCCAACCCTCTCTGACCTTTCTTCATCCTGATATCCTTTCAAGTTTTCCACTTTGCTCTTAAATTCAATTCTTTCAAACGAGTGAGTATCTGTGATGTTCAACTTTTCTAAATCTTTCTTAACTTCTTTATCCCTTCTTCCAGAAATAGTCGAACAGTCAATCTATAATTTTTTGTTTGTAAGCTGTTTTGTTATTTTGTAATATAGTAACCATTTTACTATGTTTAATATTTAATGTCGTAACATTTTACTATGTTTAATATTTAATGTCTTAACATTTTACTATCAGAATGTTTTGCTACTGTACATTGATTAGCTTTTAATGATAATCTATATTTATTAGATGCACACATCAGCTCCTGAATTGCAATTGGCCTGGACTGCAAGCCGTAGAGTTTCCAGAGATGACTGGTTAGAATGGCTTAAAAGTCTTAGCATTGAGTTTTTGAAAACATCATCTTCTCCCGCATTAAGGTAACATGGATATACAAATGTATATAAAGTATTATATTAATATAGAAGAGCAAAATCTCAAGAGAGACATAAAATACTTGTCTAGACGTAAGTGGTAAAATTTCAAACAAAAAGTCTTAAATCTCTAAAGTAGTTGCATTTTGACCTTGGTTTGGGGGGAGGGGTTCTCCTGGTTGGTGTCTTGTTGCATTTTGAGTTAGGATGTGCTTTATTTCCTTTGCAATTATTCTCTTTGAATTTGATGATGCCTGAATCGGCAAAATATTGACAGCTATTTTACTTTTCTCTTTTTTATTTTAGAGATTTTTTTGTTTTGTTTTGGAATTCTTCCACTCATTGTCTTAATAAAATATTGATAATTATATAATTATCATATCATTTGTTTTTCCAACAATACAATTGTTGCTACATTACTCTAAGCCTTCTCTAACTGTAAAATATCATGTCATGGTAAAGACCTGCAACATCAGTCAAAAGTTTTTTTTTTTTTTCACTATTTAAGAATTTTCTTCGACCGCCACTCTCCATATTAAAAATTATTTGTTAATCTAATAAAAATTCTAAAACTTTTTTGATATTTTCTTAACAACACTAGTTAATTTGTTTATTTTTATATGTATCATGGGACTTAAATTATTGGTGTATTTTTTGTATTGTATTAATTCACAAGAATTATATTTGAATATATCTTTCATTTGTACTACTGGAAGTATCAGTTATTGTAAATTTAAAGGTTTAGTTTCTTCTGGGTTGGGAAAGAAGAGTCCTGAAAATGATCTGTGGTCAAAGAAGAGCACAGGTGGAGGATCAGAAGCAATGCAAAATTGATGGAACTGTATGGAGAGCCTGATACCTTCTGTGCTGTAAGGAAGAGCAAACTGAAATGATTGTGTCATGTAGAAAGAATGGAGCCTTACCGGCTACCTAAAATGATGCTGAATGGTTCACTAGGAGGAAAACGGAAAAGGTTCAAACCCAGGCCGTCGGTGAATGGATGAGTTGGAGGATGATTTAAGAATGATGGGAATATGAAATTAGAGAAGCTTCACTGAAGATTGGGAGGAATGGGGAAGAATGGTGGCAGAGGCCTGTGTTCTGCAAGGACTGTAGTGCACAGCAATAAGTGAATAAATTTAAAGGAAGTCACTGGTGAAGATCCCGGTTTTTCTTGATAACCTGGCTCGGTGTCCTTCCATTGTGGTGCAGGAGACCACTACGTGCTCTGCCGTCTCAGGAACTCCACGCGTGGGGCACCGGTGGGTCGATTTCTCTCCTATGCTCGCTGAGCTTTCCCCGTAACCCGCCGTGTCCCATCAGCATCTGTGAGACTCAGTAGCCCTAAAGGACGGATAACTTCCTCAAGGTCGAACCCTTCTGGCTTGTCACCCACCATCTGTTCCACTCCTCAATCGAGTCCTCCCTCACTATCTTCCTCCACCTGTTTGGGGTCTCGCCAATCCTCTATCGCCAGCCCCTCCTCTTCACCTCATATTTTAGAGTGTCCTCCTTCAGGACGAGGTCCAGGAGCATCGCTCTGGCAAGCACCTGCACCGCCTCATGCGACACCGTTCTGTAAGTCTTTGTGACTAGTAGCAGAGCCAATCTCTGGATAATGGCCCGTCTCCTCTTCTGCATCTGGGATGCATACCTCAGAATACCCAAGACCATGCCTTTATAAATGGTCATCGTTGCTGGGTACCTGAGGCCCCAGAATGCAGCACCCCCTATCCTTCCCAATCCGTTGAGTGACAGGGTCACCCTATCCTTCAGGTATCCCAGGTGAGGGGTGGCGTCAAAGTTTCTCCTAAACTTATGATTTATCGTATGTCACCTTTTCTCCTTCTACATCCATTATGATAGGGTGAGCCCTGTCAGTGGAGCCTCTCAGGAGTATGGTCTTAGCTGCGGTCATACTCAACTTCCTCCTCACGCACCATTCTGCTACGAGACTGGCGCACCTCTCCGTTTGCGTCTTCAGTCTGGCTCTGCTATTCTCAGCCACAATGACTGCCACAGGTCATCGACGTAGGCCGTAGCAAGGAACCCTTCCTCTTCTAGCTCCCCCAGCAACTGGTCGAACACAAGCTTCCACAGGGCCGGCCCAAGGACCGACCCTTGTGGGCATCCTCTCTCTATCTTCCTCTCGACCTCATAGTAGCTACCCCTAATCTTGACACTAGGGAAGATGGAGAACTGGAGTCCTTGGAGTGAAGATGTTTTCAAGGGTACCACTGATAATTACTTCTTTCTCCGAAAAAAAGTGATTTATTCTTTTTGACCCCCTCACTAAATAATAATGGATATTTTATGTGTAAAAGAAATTATAAATCTATTAAAAATGGTTGTTTTTCTTTAAGCAACACGGAATTGCGAAGCGTGCATCAAGTAATATTATTCAAGTCATAGCATCACGAAGATTAAGACGGGCATGTAAAGTGGCTGGGCTTAATAACGAACAAATTCCAAAGATATTAATAAGCTCTGTGCTGACTGGCAAGCATCTGAGAGGTAGACGGAGGTATAGGTGGAAAGATTGCGTTAAGAGTGATCTGGCCGAATGGGATTAGGTTTTAGGTGGTTCGCATCTAGCCTTCGGGTTCGCTAACCCTTATTATATTATTTTTATTTTTAAACATACTCGTACATCAATCACTTCCCTATGAGTTTCATACCTGCAGTTGTTGTATCATTCCAGGCTCTGTTTGTTGTGGAGTGAATAAATTAAAGTTATTGTCAGTGATCCCCTTAACCAAAAAAAAATACATATAAAAAATAAACATTTTAAAATACATTAAGTGTAAAAACAAAAATAAATTGGAGATTCGTTCTACTTATCTGTGATGTTATATATAAATTACCTATGTATCAAACAGCTGTTATTTACTCAAATTACCTGACTAATACAGTTGAACCTCGGTATATACCTATTTTATTAAAATATTGTTCATATATGTACAACAATACAATTTACGCCAATTACATTGAAATGAAGAATTTTTATGACAAATATAACTAAAAGTAGTGAGAAAAAAATAAATACGTAATTAGAATAAAAACCATACTTCGTCATTATTTAACAATAAAACAAGAGACTTAAAAAACAGATACATATTGAGTTTGTGAAAAAAAAATTAAGCTGAGCTTTGAAAAAACTCGGAAATTGTAGTTTGTATACCTGAAAACGATACTTTGTCCAATGCATCATCCAATACTTAACGTAGTTCGACGGAAGACGAAACCTATTGCACAAGTGCTAGCAGAAACTGAAACAAACTGGAAACAAATGTGAGTGGGGGAGTTACAGGATTACTTGAGAAAAAAAGGCCGTTCTGAGAATAATAATGCTTCTCAGAACGAGCTGTGCTCAGGCTAAACGGCTCATATTTAACGAATTGACTTCGATATGTTGAGGTTTTCCTACAAAAACTTTGTTTTGTAGAGATGCGGTGTAAGCTAAGGAATCTTGGAAAATTCGATATATCAAGGTCTTCTAAACCAATCATTCGATATGTAGAGGTAAAAATAACGTAGGAAAGATAGGCAGATTCAAGGGGAATAGAAAAACTTCGATTTATCAAGGAATTCGCTATATCGAGGTTCGATATATGAAGGTTCGACTGTATATAATTATTGTAGTGGAGAACGGAGATATTTGGGGGGTGCAGTCAAAAAAACACCAAATAAGTACTAGGCTTATATTTAGTAAGTACCGACGTTTCCACCTACAGTGTAGGCCATCTTCAGGGCTATGAGAGAGAAACAAACAGAACAAAAAGGACATACATTTTACATTTTTACTTACATTTTACAGTTTTACACATTTTACTTATGTAACCACTAGAAGTCCATTATCATACATTTTATATCTTTAATTTACTAGTTTTTTTTAAATCCTTCATGTTCCAACCTTTTTTTATATGTTAATCTTCTCATTTTGTATCTTTGGTTTACCTCCTCATTTTTATTTCCCTTTATATTATGTTTACTTTTCTATCCTTTCTGTACATCTATTTTCTGTATTTTATTTTATTTATTTTATATTAATTATTACATCGGTCACTATTTTAATTTCTGTTCATTATCTTTAATTTTATTAAATCTGTCAATATTTTAATTTTATTATATTCTGTCACTATTTTAATATTTGTTATCTTTAATTTTCATATCTGTCACTATTTTATTTTTCTACATTACATGTCACTATATTCTTGTTACTGTAATGTTTTTATTTTGTTTGTTTCTCTCTCATAGCCCTGTAGGTCGAAACGTCGGCACTTACTAAATATAAGTCTAGTACTTATTTGGTGTTTTTTTTACTGCACCCCCCCAACTATCTCCGTTCTCCATTTTATCATCCAGTCAACTATTTTCCTCTCATATATAATTATTATAGTTGACTAATGGTTTTGCAATAAATTATTCAGATCCTGTGGAGCTCTTGCCGAAACTTATACTCAGTTACCGAAGGATTTATTCAACGCCTCCTTCGTATCATGTTGGACCGAGTTGACCGAGCCTTTGCAACAGGAGTTGCTGCGTACATTGGAGCAAGCCCTGATGGTTCCAGATCTGCCTGAAATTACCCAGACTATTTTGAATTTAGCTGAGTTTATGGAACATTGTGATAAGGTAACTGGTTTTGTAATTTTTTTCTTTTTTTTTGGACACCTGGCTTAAACAAGGTTAAAATAAAAAAGAATAAATAAATGGCTTATTTATTGCGGGGGCATATCTTTTCTCTTTAAAATAAAAATATTTAATAATCAAAACAGCTGACCAATAATTATAAAAAATTATAAAAACTCAAATCTTATATCTTTCAACCCTATCAATCCTATGGAAGAGAATATACTTGTGTTACTACTTACTCATCTATGAGGGTCGTCTGAAAATTTTGCGACCTAACAAAAAGACATTTTTTCTGAAATTTTTTTTTTCAACATAGTCTTCATAAAAATTTTTTCAACATAGTTTTTTTTAACCCTACACACTTCTCCCAGCAATGCTCCCAGCTCCCAAAAAGTACTCGGAGTTTTTCTCTGCAAAATAATTTTTATGTTTATTTAGATTAATTTATTGATATTTACAACTGTAATAATACAAAATAATTGTTCACAAAGTGATTGCGTCTTCATTTGATGAAATTCTCTGTCCTCCGAGTGCAATTTTTAGATGAGGGAACAGGAAGAAGTCGCTTGGGGCTAGATCTGGTGAGTAAGGCGGATAGTCAAGCAGTTCAAACTGTAATTTGTGGATTTTCGCCATGGCAACCGCTGAGGTGTGAGATGATGTGTTGTCTTGGTGAAAGAGGATTTTCTTTTTCTGCAAATGTGGCCGTTTTTTCGCAAGTTCAGCCATCAGCTTGTCAAGTATTGAGACGTAGTATGCTCCTGTAATGGTTTTTCTTTTTTGAAGATAATCTTTTAAAATAACTCCATGACTATCCCAAAAAACAGTCGCCATCTCTTCCCCAGCCGAGAAAACAGTTTTTGTTTTTTTTTTGAGCCAGTTCCCTCTTTGCAGTCCACTGCTTGGACTGTATTTTTGTTTCGGGCATATAATGGTGTATCCAAGTTTCATCTACAGTAATTAATCGGCGCCAAAAATCGGAACAAACACGTTCTTTTGACATGTTCATATGCTTTGCTATCTCTCTCACTTTAATTCGGCTGACATCTAGCACCATTTGGTGAACTTTGGCGATGTTCGGCAGAAACTTTTCAGACCACCCTCGTATAAGTTGCTTGTGTAGTTGAAGCCTATTATCAGTAGTAGTCCAGGAATTATTGTTGTTATTATTTTTGTATGTGATATTGAGCTTATTGTTATGACTTGAATCTAGTATATTTCATTTTCAAATTTATTCTCATTCATTTCAGGGCCCACTTCCTCTAGATCCTCAACTTCTGGGAGAAAAAGCTATGCAGTGTAGGGCATACGCGAAGGCTCTGCATTACAAGGAAGAAGAATTCCACAAAGGCCCAACTAGTCAGGTTCTGGAGTCTTTGATCTCTATTAACAACAAGCTGCAGCAAAAGGAAGCTGCATTAGGTATTATATCTGTGTGGCTATAAAATAAGTTAATTTTAATATTTCGTTAATTAAATTATGTGCAAATGGAAAATTAAAATAACTAGTTAGGAAAATAATAATTTTCAATAAGTTTAAAATAAGTATAGAGTGAGAATGATAAAAGAATTTATTTTATCGTAAAAAATAGTGTGGGATACTTTTTATGATATTTTTATAATAGCTCTACTTTTATGAATAGCAGTCAATAAAATATTTACAACAATTAACATCTGTTACCCCACCCTTTTTTATGATAAAATAAATTTTGTTGTTAAACATTCCATTCTTATTTTATAATTTATTTTTATTTATTGTTCTTTTGATGGTGATTATTTTTAAATATCTTTATTTTTAAAAATTATCACCATCATAAGAATAATAAATAAAATAAATAAAAACATTCTTATTTTAAACTGAATAAGAAAAGTATGTTTTACTTTTTAGTTTTGTTTTCTGTTGAGTAGTTTTTAAACTATTATTTTTTTTTACCTTTTAGTTTGGTTTCCCTTTAAAGCATGTTTACTTATTTTTTCAAACTATAATAGTTAATGTATATTCTATTTTTTAGTTCGGCTGGCTATAAACACATTTTCTTTAGTCTTTTTAAAACTAATTTACATTTTCTACTTTTTAATTCGGCTAGCTAAAAAAGCGTGCTTTTTATTATTTTTAAACCATTATCTATTATTAAATATTTTTATTTTGAAGAGAAAAGATTTGTCCAGGGCTGGCATTGGAGCCTGTTAGTTTATTCCCCAGTTGATCCTCCCAGTAGTCGTTTGCTTGTCTCAAAGATCTTCCCATGTATGCCTTAATGCTTGGACCAAGACATTATTGTATCTTCAAAATTTAGCATATGTACAGCAATATAGTAATATAGCATGTACAGAAGGTGAAAAAAAAATTTCAGTCTTCCGTTCAGGTTAATTTAACGCAAAATAATAATTATTTTTTGTATTTAAATTAGGTTTATTGCAATATGTGATGACTCACGAGGGCGATCAACTGAAGGTAAAAGAGCGTTGGTATGAAAAACTTCATAATTGGGAAAAAGCACTTGATGCTTACACGGAAAAACTTCAGGAAAATCCTCATGATATCGAGCTAGCTTTAGGCCAGATGAGATGTATGGAAGCTCTTGGAGATTGGTAATTTATAAATTATATTATGATAATATTTTTAAATTTATTATTATTTTTTTATATTAAAATATTGCTGTAGTATAAAATATTCTTGACATACTTGAAACATCTTTTTTGAAAAAAATGATCATAATTTTTCTTAACTCACATTGATATTTGTACCATATTTTTTTTCTATTGGAGGTGGTATAGTTTTTTACATTGTTGTTGCTTATTTAATTAACACCATTTTATGCTAATATGGTTAATTGGATTATGCTACAGTAGGAGTCCTAAATTTAGCCTATTCAGATATCATTAGGATAGGGATCTTTAAAGAGTATCTGACACCATACAGGCTTCGGAACACCATTTTATGTCCCCTCTGAAGGTCAGCATTACCAAAGGTTTTTTACTTCCTTTTAAAAATCCTAAAGTGATAGTGTAGCTCAATGTGTAGAGTGCTGAGTTGCTATGCTGAAGGTTCTAGGATCGAATCCTGCTGTGGCAGATAAATTATTAAAGCTTAGGATGGACTTAGTGGGATCTATTGATCTATTGATTGATGGGTCTGTATATCTCATATAAGGGTCTTATTTAAAATGGGTACCCTAAGTTATGGAAGAAACCTGAATGTTATGTGTGATCTCGGACAAATCACCTCTCTGCACTACCATTATTCTAGAAACACTACGGCCTCTACAATGAACTGAACCCAAGACATGGTTTATTGTGGTATTTTTTTAAAAATCCTTAAGGCCAACTCCCTGTCTGTGAACCCATACAGCTACACCTGAAAAAGCTTTTTTACCTTTTAACTCTTCGATAAATAAAGAACTTGACTAACGACTTCCATTGTCCCGATACAAATTCATTATTTGTTCTCCATGAGTGTCAATGTCTATTTTGTGTAAGTTTCAATATTACACCAACTTGATTTTAATAATTCAACTAAGAATAATATTTGTTACATAGTAACACTATATTATAATTTTACTTTTCTTTTGACAGGGAGGAATTGCAGAAAGTAGCACATACTCATTGGACTCAGGTCGGTGACAGCGGTCGTGAGAGAATGTCCCGTATGGCTTCAGCAGCAGCTTGGGGCCTTGAACAGTGGGAGAGTATGGAGAGATATGTCTCTTGTATACCCAAAGACACCATGGATGGCTCTTTCTATCGGGCTGTTTTAGCTATACATAATAAAAAGTTTCCGTTGGCTCAGCAGGTAAGAACGAATTAACTATTAGGATACAATTACGAAATTCCAATCACTTCTTCTTCTTTCTCTTGCTCTTTTACCTTTCAGTGTCGGGCTTGAACTTTAGTCCATCTCCGCCTATCACTTTTATCTTCAGCCCTTTGTTGCATCTCTCCCCATGCCTTTCCTTTTCTCCTTTCCAATGCCTCCAGGTGCTCCCTAAGCCTGGGTCCTCCAACAGGTCTTCGTTCCTAAAGTTTCACCTTCATGTACCATTTGGTCTTCCAAGAGTCCGGCATTCTCCGTACTTGCCCAAGCCACCTGAGTTGTCGTTCCTCTATTTTTCCTTTTTACCGAGACTCTAATATGGGCTGTCTCCGTCTTTCCTGTAAAAAAATCATCATTGCGGCAGTTACTCATGAGATTAATTTCTCCAGAGCTGTCCAGTGTTTTGCTCTATCAATAGTACAGGCATGTATATTGTTTTGAAAATCACCAATTTGACTATTCTGCTTATCTCCATTCCTATTAATGTGTTGCTGATTTGATAGAAGATATAATTCTAAAGTACCAAAAAAAAAAAAGCCTTACAACACTAAAATACTGGTAAACATCTAATTGATAGAACTTTTGTCTAATCAATCATCATGGCAGAAATAACTGGAAAACTTAAAAATAACACCTCCATTAGACAGCACATCACCCACTGGAGGCAAGTGACTTTTAACATCACTTATTTCCAGTTTTATTAAAAGCAAGTTTTTCTGCTTTGCCTTGATTATTTTATTGGGTGGGTATCTTAGATTGTGTATTTTTTTTTTTTTTATTCTCCTCAAAATAAAAATATTTAAATAATCACCATCAAATAAAAATAAATAAAAAATAATTTATATACATTTATGATTGTTTCAAATTCTCTACAAAAAGAAAGTCAGTATTGGATCAATAAAACAAAGATTCATTGTGTAAAACTTTGAACACTTAAGAAATTATTCTGCATATGTTTTTGTGGAAACCCGTAAACTTTTGTTTAGTTTTTTTTATTTGATTGATTATTCAGATGATTATTTGAACGATAATTTAATTGTCTACAAACTAAACATAAAAAATAAATCTACTACTAGGACTAATATAAGCGAAGATATAGATATTTTCTGTCTTCCATTAGTAGGATTTTTTTCCTTGTTACTCTGAAGAAAACCATATCACACGCTATTCTGATCATTACTGCTTAGGTTAGCTTAGGTACAGTTATAAATACCTATTTTACCACAGCATCTTCTTTCTAATTTTTATTATGGAAAACAATCTGTATGGAGTTCCTTTTTAATTTTTCAACCTTTTCATAGAATATCTGTTTTTCATGTTTTATTAATTAATTACTAATTAAATATAATTTTCTATTAGTTAATAGACACTGCTAGAGATCTGTTGGACCCCGAATTAACTTCGATGGCCGGGGAGAGCTACCAGAGAGCGTATCCAGCAATGGTCTGCGTTCAGATGTTGGCCGAGCTGGAAGAGGTCATCCAATATGAACTAATCCCTCAGAGGCAGCAGACCATTCAAAACATGTGGTGGAATAGGCTTCAGGTATTTGAAAATTGTTCACTAAAAAAAAAAATTTACTACTGTTGTTTCTATAATAAATTTTATCTCTGAAAACTCGAATTTGTTTTAGGGATGTCAAAGAATAGTTGAAGACTGGCAGAAAATTATTCAAGTTAGAACACTAGTCCTAAGTCCTCAAGAAGATATGTGTACCTGGCTCAAATATGCTTCACTCTGTCGAAAATCTGGAAGATTGGTATTGAATCAATTTTAAATTAATTTCTTAAATCCTTCGTTAAATCCTCAATGCTCCTTATTTAGTTAAGAATAAAGTCATCCATAACGACCTTCATGTCCAATTTGTTGCTGATATGGCCCGAACCCGCTATCTATCCTTTCATAACAAACTTCATTCCCACTCAAACCCTCTAGTTTCAAACCTAGCTTCCTCTTCAATTCCCTATAATCCTCCGAGGCATCTGAAAAGAAGATGGCCACGTGACCTTCTTAGTTGAACTTGTGATTTGAGTACTACCAGTGGGTAGTTTCTCTACTTGTCATTATCTCATGTCATTATGTATCACTTAGCCTATTTACTTGTTGTATTATTGTAAAACAATTGTAAATATCAATAAATATATGAAAAAAAAAATTAATTTCTTATCAATATTATAGAAGAAATCTTATATTCTTATTGCCACAACTAAAATAGTAAACCTTAATCGTTAGGAAATTTAAACAAAAGCAGCATTTTAAAATATTTATACATTTTTCAAATACGTTAACTAATAACAAATAACCTCTTTTGAAAAATTAAGTTTTTTTGAGTTATGACCTTGTTCTTTTGAAGGAGATATATCATTTTATATCTAATCTAAGTAGTTTTTAAAAAATATTTTATATTTATATTTCACATTTCTAGTTATTATAATAAATACATTTTCTTTGTTCCCAGAAATTGTCCCATAAAACTTTGGTAATGCTTCTTGGTCTCGATCCATCTGAGAATCCTGAGATGTCATTACCCCTGACCAATCCTCAGGTGACATATGCTTACACGAAACATCTTTGGACTGCTGGGGAAAAAGAAGGGGCTTACAAGTATTTTATTTTTCAAATATATAAATATTTATGTATCGTTTTTGTAGTGCGAAAGAGGCCTATCTGCAAAATTTGCTATTTTGGAGTTATGCTGCATTTTAATGCATCCTTTTCTATTCCTTTCGTAATGCCAAACATGTGTGAAAATTATGTTAAATCAACAAAAAATAATACAAAATACAAACAATTTATTTGAAGAAGGTAGTTGCTGTCTTGCTGAAACTGTATTTTAATCCTGCTGTTTTTATTATAACAAATTTTCAGGTATATCACTTTAGCACTGCACCAACGATATATTGATAGTGTAACTAGTATCGTTTGAAATCAATTCTCTTATAACTCTCTTATTCAATCTTATAATTCTCAATTATAATAGTTTATTTTACTTTTGATGCTTTTCTTAATGTTAAAAAAGATTTACAAGTATTTTAAAGTATTTGGACATACACATTTAACATTTTTCAAGACAGAATCTCTGTATTGACAGTTCAGTTCTACCTTGTGTTCATGGTAAAAGTTTAGAAAACATCAAATTTTCGATTTTTGTAATTTTACTTATGATAGTACTACTAGTTTTTAAAACATTCAGGATTAAAAATAACTTGTTGCTTTGCGATGAGTCACATGTAGAGATCTTGAGAAATAAATAAAAAAAGTAATATTGCAGCATAAATATTTTTGAAAATATTGTTTATTAAAAACATTTTTTTAATGAGATTTAATAGAAATAAATTACTGTGGCTTTTTTTTATTCCAAACGTGTTTTTCACTATTTTTCATCCTATGAACTCTTTGTACCTTAATAATTAATATAAATATTTTGAACTTAAGTTTTTTGACCTGACTTGTATTATTGTGAGTAATATATTTTTTTCTTGGATACTCTTTCTGATTTTTTTAAGATCTTAAATAATTACTGGTTGACCATATACATCATATGGAGGGTTATTTAGGAGTTTTTCTATGGATATTGTATTATTTTGGTGATTATTCAAATATCATAATTTTTTATTTTTATTTTGCAGACAATTGCATAAATTCGTACAGATGGTCCAACAACAGAAGCCACCGATCCAGGTTTCTGGTTCTTTAAAGGAAGGACACAAACAGCAGGACTTCAATAGGATTCTTGCGAGGTAATTATTATATCTTTAGCCCCGGTGAATAAGTGGTTAAGTAGATTTTTTTCTAAAATGGGGGTCATTATCGCAGTATTTGGTTGGAAATGTAGGTATGATATAAGCAATAAATCCGTTTGCGTTGTCAGCCAAGACCTGACTTAGTCACTTATGCACTAAGAGATTGACACGATTCTGCTTCCTTTTATTTATTCAGTGGCGCTGCTGATATTATTTATTTGGATCTAAACGTTTTCATGAAAATTAAATAAAATTTCGGCAGAGGCTAAATTAATTTGTTTACCAATTGTATTTATTAGCGAGATTAGTGAAAGTTATGTGATTTGGGTGCCATATTGATATATTTTTAAATGTTTCTACTTAATATAAGAATAAATTAAATTAAATAGCCTGTAAAGTTTTGATATTTGCCTGCCACAGTTAACAGTCTCCTTAAATATCCAATTTTAGATGCTATATGAAGCTGGGCTCTTGGCAAGAGCAGCTTCAAGGAATCAATGAAGTGTCGATTCCTGCCATATTGGAATGTTACCTGACGGCAACTCAACATGATAATACCTGGTACAAAGCCTGGCACGCTTGGGCTTACATGAATTTCCAAACAGTACTTTTTTACAAAAACCAGCAAACTGCGGCAATGACTGAGGAACAAAAAGCTCAAGTTAGTTTGGTCTATTAATTTCCTTCTTTCACTTGTAATAATTCTACCTTAACTTATTATTAATGATATATTTTTTTTTAATTTTACAGCAAATCTCACCATTCACTGTACCCGCAGTTGAGGGTTTTTTCAAATCTATTTCGCTTTCCCATGGTAGTTCTCTGCAGGACACACTGCGTCTTCTTACCCTTTGGTTCGATTACGGGCAGTGGCCGCAAGTTTATGAAGCCATAGTGGAGGGCATAAGAACTATCGAAATAGATACTTGGTTGCAGGTAATTATTAATTTGTCCTTTAAAAAATATAAACTTTTGGTAATCGATGTTTTTCGGTACTCTATTGAAAATCTTTATGTACATCAGCCCATATGAATTTATTCCAAGACATGACTCCCTTTTAATATTTTTAATCTATTAATAATTAATGTCTTCGCAGTATCTTTAAATAAAAAAATATTAATAGGATGATTTAAAATTATCAAGATGTTTTTATTTAATACAATGAGAAAAAATCTATATGAATTTCAAATCATCACTATTTAAATAATTGAAGAAAATTCAATTTATTATTTATTTCATATACATAAAAACTGACATGTTAAAAAAAAAAATAGTTATCAGGCACATGCGAAATGTTCGAAAGCATAATTTTGATTTTGTAGAAGCACAAATTGTATTTAGTGAGAGGAATAAAAATACATTAATGCTTCTTGAAGTATATATTTATTTAAATAAGTATTATAAGGAATAAGAAAAAAAGATTGGAAAATAAAAATATTTTTAACTACATTAATTTATTTTTTATATAAATAACAAGCTTTTGCCCATGGCTTCCTCGCGTGGAATTTGGTCTGCCACATAAAGTTTCATGACAGATCATTTTAAATAAATAATTAATTTTTTTTTAAACTATAAGTTACTTGTACATACAAAATTTCAGATGTCTAACTTCAAAACTGACGGATTCCATGCAATCTTTGAATCTCTATTATATTAATGGGGAAACCCTTGGGGATGGAATTATCCAAATTCCTTTCTTAGTGCTCATTTAAGCTATACAAAGAACCTATCTGCTAATTTCAAGATGTCAAGTTCAGTGGTTTCTACTGTGTGTTGACCGCTGGGTGTGTTAGTCAATTAAGGTACAGTTTTATATAAACTTCACCTTTGTGGTGTGTTGATAAAAAGTAGCCAATATCCTTCTCCAGGCTTGAGATTATCCATATCAAATTTCATCACAAACAGATCAACACAGACGTGAAAAATACATTGATACTGATTAACAAACGGGACGGACAGAAGCTACTTTTGTTTACTGTTGTTGGTGTCAGTAAAGAATTAGTATGTAATGTCATTGAATTTATTGAAAAGGATTACTTAGTATAACGGTTTCACATGTCTTACTGAAGCAGCGAGAAATTAAAACTGAAAGGATTAGAATAATGTACATATGTAGGCAATTTATCAATGTGTTTTTAGTCTTGGCAGTCCTATGTACCTTCTGCAGTATACTCCTGTAAACTATGTTACTTGATTTGTTTTGTTCAGCGAAAATATCAAAGTATCAGCGAGTAAGAAACACATGAGCAAGCTACTCAGAGGGCAGAATTTTATCCGACTTCCTTGATATTTATCGTTATATTGTGATCAAATTACAAAAAAAAATTGTAAATAGTAGTCTGTGTTATTCTGATGTATAACCTATATTACTTTAAAGTTTCATCCAAATCCGTTTTGTAGTTTTTGCATGAAAGAGTTACATACATCCACCCTCACAAGCTTTCACATTTATAATATTAGTAGGATTATCATCCTCTTTAAACAATAATAATTGTTGGAAATTAAGCTGAATTCTGTTTTATATAGTTTTAAAAAAAAATTAATAGTTACCATGATTAAATAATGTTAAACACTACCTCATCAAAGCCAAGTGGTTGTGAAGAGAGGTTTCATAACTGCTTCAACTGCCATGATTTTTTGTCAATTATGCAGTTTATGAAGTGAACCTTAGGATTGCTTCTATATCTTACAGATTTTATTCGTGACGGATAAAATAAATAAAATATCTACAACAGATAGGCTCGAAACCGGTACTTACAGATTAATGGATAGTGCTTTACAAACTGAGCTAAAAAAGAGGAAGCCAATCCCATTTTTAATTTATTATGGTTACATATTAATTAATTTTGTAGGTATTTATTTTTTAATTTATGTTTTTTTTTAGGTTATACCTCAACTTATTGCCAGAATTGATACAGTAAAAACTCTAGTTGGACGTTTAGTCCATCGCCTCCTGATCGATATTGGGAAACAACACCCACAAGCGTTAGTATATCCCCTTACAGTCGCGAGTAAATCTGCGAGCAGCACGAGAAAGAATGCTGCAAAAAAAATTTTGAAGAGTATTTCTGAACATAGTAATAACCTCGTCTCAGAGGTAGTCATGGTAAGTCGAATTAATTTCTGTATACATTTAGCGGTTTTTATAGTTAATTATTTTTGTTGCAACTCATTCTGGTCTCCATTCCATAATCGGAATTAAAATCAACGTTTCCAATAATTATTTATATTACATATGTGGTCTATTTTGTATTCTTTACTATAATTAATAGCTTTGATAATTTATATAGTTAGTTTGTCCATTTAACCTTACTTTATGCTGCTATGGCTAATCGGACGATGCTACATTGGGAGCTCTAAATTTTGCCTGTCTAGCTAAATTTCTCTAAAATTTCTCTCTTTAGTCTAAATTTTAACGAGTACCTGATATCGTACAGGCTCAGGACCCCTGTTTAACATCACTTCTGAAGGACGCCATAACCAAGGAATGTTACTCACTTTAAAAAAACTTGGGCCACCTGCTGGGCTATGAATCTGCGATCTTGTGCTTTGTAGTTTGTTATCTTAACCACTAGGCCACAGGCCGCCCCTATTTGATTTATTTATTTGTATTTAATCAATCATAGTCAATTCAGGAAATTTAAAAATAGGTATTAAAAAATATTTTCCACTTTTTTGCCAATTCCGATAAAGTGCGAGAATCTCTTTCTGTCAACAGAACTCTGATAAGACATCTTAGAGCAGCTGGAGTTGCAAAACCCCAATTTGATATTTTGTTCCTATAATTTACTCTCGTTTTTGATCAAAATTATTATTATTTTGAATTTTACTACAGTTATTGAGTATGAACTTTTTTATTTACTTATCATACCTTATTTAAGTTATCATGAAGCTAGAAATCTTAGATTTCAAGTTGCTGATGGGTCTTGTATGAGAGGTTGGGCTTAAAAGAGTAAAAAACTGTTAGAGGCACCTGAGCGCGAGTTCTGGAGGGTTAAAAAAGTTGAAAATGTTTTTAGATATAATAGTAGTTTCCTTAATATATATTTCAATTATCACACCTGCTTCCAGGTTAGTGAAGAACTTATTCGAGTTGCAATATTGTGGCACGAACTTTGGCATGAAGGTCTGGAAGAAGCCAGCAGACTCTATTTCGGTGAGAGAAATGTGAAAGGTATGTTTGAAACATTGGAACCTCTTCATGCTATGCTAGAGAGAGGGCCTGAAACTCTTAAAGAAACATCATTTAATCAAGTTAGTAATTGTTAATGTATTATTTATGCATTTCATGTTTTTAGAGTTTTTGTTTATATTATACAATATTAAACTTATTTTACCTAGTTTAATTTGAGACTACAAAAGTTATTGTAGTTGAAGGTAAAAGTGAATATGGTTTTACTTGTATTCAAATTCTAAATAAATAAATAATAGTTTAAAAAATATGCAATCCCGTCAAATTACCTTTACCCTCCATCATAAACCAATGACTTCCTTTCCTTCTGTATCGTTTAATAACATCCCACTGATTCCTATAGTATAGGTCTGCTACTTAGTTCCATACCTTTACAAAGGCTGACTTAAAGTCCTCATACTAGACTGAAACGACAAGAAACAGCTTGCCGTTTCAGGCTACTACAACATTTACTAGGCAAATGCTCTAAGCTCTCAATTAATTACAAAAGACTCATATACCTGACAATCATTAGACCCATCTGGCTTATGGAGTAGAGGTTTGGGCTCCACTAAACCATCGAATTCCTCTCAAATTCAATCCTTACAGTCAAAAATCCTCAATGCTCCTTACTTTGTTACGAACAAAGTAATCCATAATGACCTTAATGTAATGTGCCATTTGTTGCTGATTTAGCCCGATCCGATATCAATCTTTTCATGAAAAACTTCATTCTCACTCAAATCCACTAGTTTCATACCTAGCAACCTCTTAATTCCTGATAATCCTCCGAGGCATCTGAAAAGAAGATGGCCTTGTGCTCTTCTAAGTTGAACGTTTTATTTGTGTACTACCACTGGAGAGCTTCTCTACTTGTCTTTCATGCTGATATGTACCAATCATTCTATTTACTAATTGTATAAGTGTATTGTACAGTTGTAAATTTCATTGAATAAATTATTTTAAAAAATAATATATACATATATCCTTTAACAGGAAACAAACCTAAGATGTAGTTTTACTGAAATAATTTTCAGTAAGTTTACAATAAGAATAGAGTGATGAAAGAAAAAAATCCATTTTATTGTAAAAAAGCCTGGAGTGTTTTTTTAGATATTTTCATACTGACTATTTATACCGATATCACTCAATAAAATATTTACAACAGTTAACATCAAACACTCCACACTTTTTATGATAAAATAAATGTTAAATAAATAAAATAAGTGTTCCGTCCATTGCAATGAAGGATATTCCTTTGTGAATCGTGGGCTGATACTCCAATCTTGAACTCAATATAAGTTCAGAAAAATTACGATTTTAAGTAGACAGCTTGGAATTCACAAAATTGGACTTAGCCCACTATGCACAGGTGCCACAGAATTATTGAACATTTATTTTTTATATTTAGTTTTTTCCCTATTAAAGTGTTTTTTAAAACTATTTTTCATTTTATACTTTTTTATTTCTTAAAGTAACAGTTATTTAATGGGATAATTAATAATATGTTTTGCCTTTTTTTATTTGTAATATATACATTGATATAATTTTTCATACTATGTAATTATAATTATTTTACTATAAATAATTTAATATTTTTATTATTAATAATATATTTTTCAACATACGTAGTAAGGTCCAAAAGTTTGTGGCCTGGGATAGAAGGAAAGGTGAAAGAAAAAAAACTGGTCTTACTGTTTTCAATATTTTCTCCTCTAAGTTCAACACACTTAATACAACGCTTTGGCAATATTTCTATAGCATGAAAAGAATAATTGTCTTCTTTGTTAAAAAAATGTTCTTCCACTGCTGCTTGGAGCTCTTCGTCGGTGTTAAATCGCCTCCCACGAAGATCACATTTTAACTTTGAGAAAAGGTTGAAGTTGCTAGGGGCCAAGTCTGGGCTGTAGGATGGATGAGAGATTTCTTGGAATCCATAGTGCCTTGGAAATCAATGCTATGTGGACTGGGGCATTGTAGTGAAGGAGGCGGACACCTCTGCTTAACTTCCCCCGCCTCTTCTATTTAATGGCGTCTCATTACCGGTGAAGTAGGGCAGCATAATACTCACCTATCATTGTGGTATTTCTTTCTTTAAAATCTATCAGTGGTATTTCTTAACAGTCCCAAAAAATTGTGGCCATTACCTTTTCTGTTGACTGCGTGACTTTTGCCTTTAAAGGAGGCGCTTCTCCATTCCATGGACTCTCTTTTGCTGAGTGGGTCATAATATAGAACCATTGTCTCATCCCCAGTTACAACTGAATCCAAAAAATTCTTTGAGTCGGAATTATACTCGCGTAAAAATTCATTGCAGCAGTGAACTTGTTCCTGTTTTTGAGCAGCTGAAAGAATTTTTGGAATCCATTTTGCACTAACCTTATTCATATGCAAATGTTCTTTGATGATCCTCAAAACACTTGTTTTTGAAAGTCCCAACCTCACTGCTATTTTCTTGGTTTTCAGTCGCTGGTCAGACAGTAATTCAGATTCCACAAGTTGGATTGTTTCAGAAGTGATGACCGGAGACGCGGGTCGTCTTCTAGACGTTCTCTCCCTAACTTAAATAATTTTGCCCATTCTTTCACTGTGGAATACGAGGGGGAGGACTGCCCGTATTCTCAATCCAAGCGCTCTTTAATTTGCGCAGGAGTAAGACCCTGTTTACAAAAGAATTTAATAACCACATGGTACTCGAGTTTGAACATTGTATAAATGGGGAGTTTTCTTCAAGGCTGGACACTGACTGACAGGACTGAGAAAGTGTGGGCGATGGGTAAGGAGTGAGCAGACATGGACTTGCATAGGCGTGCAGGTCCCGGCATGTTTGAAGGAGGGAAAGTAGGACAGGCCAGAAACTTATGGATTTTACTATGAATTTCTTATGGACCTTACTATGTATCATGATAAAATATCAATTACAATGATAAATATCTATTAATTTTAATTTTATTTTTATCGTAACATTTTTTTTTAATATTTTAATTTTAACAGGCCTATGGAGCTGATTTGGGTGAAGCAATGGAGTGGTGCCAGCAGTACAAGCTTTCAGGGAATGTTCGAGATTTGAATCAAGCGTGGGATTTGTATTACCATGTATTCCGTAGGATTACGAGGCAACTCCCACAGCTTACCTCTCTGGAGCTTCATTATGTCAGCCCGAGACTGCTAGTATGCCGCGATCTTGAGCTTGCCGTTCCTGGTTCCTATGTTCCAAACCAGCCAATTGTAAGGATAGCATATATACAAAGCTCCCTTCAAGTTATTACGTCGAAGCAAAGGCCGAGAAAGCTCTGCATCAAAGGTAAGTTTGATTCAATTTTTTTTTCTTTTAGATGTAACCTTTTAAAAATAAGTGAATAGTAGGAATATCAATAACTGATACCCAATTTTTTTTTTACTCTGAAATCTGGAGAAAAAATTGATTATAAAGTTCTTAAAAAATTGGAAAAAAAACCTATGAGTAAAGAATATCCAAAATTTTATATACCTGATATTCCATTTCCATGTTTTTTTTAAAAATAAAGTCATATTTTGATTTGTATCATGCTTAGACTTGAAGTTTTTTTTAGAATAACCTATGTTAAAATAAAAAAAGTTTCAAACTTACAAGAATTTTCTAATGGTTAATAAAAGAATTTTAATACCATTATTACAATAGTGATTCTTTGCTTTACCAATATCTAAATTTTTTAACTCACATGGAAATTTCAATTACCTCTATTGAAAAATAAGGTTTTTTGAGTTATACCATTGTTTTGAAGGAGTGATATCTATCTAACAGCGGCACAACTCATCGCTGAGTCAAGGCCTCTATCAGCCTACTCCAGGGGTCGGCAACCTTTTGAGTCACAAGAGTCAAAAATTACAATTTACAAAATTTCGAAGTTTTTAAAGAGCCACACAATTTTTTCTTGCCAACAATAAATCGTATTCGCATAAATAAAGTTTTTTGATAAAAAAAAACTAATCTATTTATTCATAACAAAAAATATCTGTTAATTCATATGTAAGTAGTGTTTTTCACAACAAATTAGATAGTATATACATGGCATCGTTAGATAATTACATATTTTTTAAGTAAAAAATTAAAAAAAATAAAACATTTATTATGCTACCTACCTTTACTTCGGTGTTTTTATTATTATTATTATATATATGTACATACATAACTATGAGAAGGTAATTCGTTTCTAACTCTTTTGCTTGAAACAACAAACTATACGTCACAGCCAAAGCACTGGTGAAGATGCCAAATTGTCTTGCATTGAAAGCGAATTAAAACCTACATAGAAACATCCGACAACGGCGTCATTCGACAGCTTCAAAAGATTGATGTCAGTGACAATGCGTGTCACGGGGAAGGGGTGTGGTGAAAAGCGAGTACAAGTGGCTGAGAGATAGAATTGGTGCCTAATCCTTGTTAATCGATTCAAAACAATATTTAAATGTTTTTTTGTTTTTTTTACAAAATAAATAATATTTGCGTATGGAACTTAAGAGTCGCAGCTTTACATCCAAAGAGCCGCAGGTTGGTGACCCGTGGCCTACTCTATGTGTCTATGTCCTGTGCGGCGATCATCCACTTCCCCACTCTGAGCATCCTGGGCGATCCAATCTCCCCACCCCATCCTCTGTAAGAAGTGTTTTCTTTGTGATGGAGTCTTCCATTGCCTGATGTTCAGCCCATGTTGACGAGGGCATAGAATTCCTGATTGATTCTCCATCACCATGCTTGGCCTTGCTTCATCACGCCATAAGTCGTTCGGAGGATTTTTCTTTCATGAGTTAGCAGAGGCGATTTGCTCAGTATCCTCGTCTATATAAATATACCTGATATTGTTATATATATTTTTATATATATATATATATATATATATATAAATAAATATATATATATTTTTATCTCTTTATGTATTTATCCAAACCTGACAAATGAAAACAATGACAACCAGCAGATTGGCTGGCAGTAAAATAATATACAATAACATGAGAGGCATGAAGAAGAACAGTACCCAATGGTACCTCTCCCTTGGCTTGATTCAATTTTCTATAGTAATAGATCCCTCACCCACGTTCTTTTAATCTCCTCCTAGTGTTCTCAGGCATGAGTGTAGTGGCCATTTGTTCTATTAATGGGTTTGGATTTCCGTTTAGTTTTTCTTGAAAGCGTTTGTAGTATGTCCGTAGGTGTTCGACAACCGTTGGTATTCTTATATCAGTATGCGGAGTTTTGTGTGATGATAAGTCTAAGTACTTTTGACTGATAAGTTTGCAGTTGTTTTCTTCAGTTGTTTTCTTCAGTTGTGTAAGTCGTCAGTTGTTTTCTGTAAGTTTGTTTAGCGATCACATAAATTTGTATATTATATATAAATATTTAAAACATATTCTTTTATAAATTTCTTCAGGAAGCAATGGAAATGATTACATGTTCCTCTTGAAAGGCCACGAAGATTTAAGGCAAGATGAAAGAGTAATGCAGCTTTTTGGCTTAGTCAACACTCTACTTTTAACTGATCCCGATACTGCTCGAAGGAACTTAACTATACAGGTATTTTTTTAGTTTATATATATATTATATTATATTTTTTTGTTTATTTTATGTTTTATAATTGTAACTTTATATAATTGACATTTGATATGTTATACTCGGACACATTCACTCAACTAGCACTTCAGTCCTAGAAAATATGCTTTTTTAGTTAAGCATTAGTGAAAAAAATACACCCAAAAAGCGTTAAGTCTCTTAACTAAAACAGGAAACAAAAATTCCTGCATAGTCATTGGGATTTACGGAAAATAATGCTGAATTTTATGTTTCCTTTAAAATACGCCTCCAAATAGTAAACTTTTTATGTTGGACTTTTGACTTTTATATATGTCAACACTTTTTAATCCCCTTTCAAACATAAATCAAAACAAAACTTTTTCCACATCCTTTGTCTTTAAGACCCAAGTCTCCCTCTCAAAATCTCTGGAACCACTGTTGAAGAGTGCACTCACTTATTACTCCCTTCGCCCTAGACTTTGTTGATATTTCTGGCCCTGTTTCGACCGAATTTGACTTGTAAAACAAAATTATGCAAAAATTACGCTTTGACATCATAGTCAAGACTGAATTATTTAAAAAAAAAAACATCTTTTTTTGAAAGAGTATTAATAACTATTTACACTTATAAAAGTCACACACAAAAAAAAAAGTTTTTTATTTGTAGAAGTATTTTAAAGAAAACATAAAATCCTGCATTATTTTTCATACAACCCAATATAATTTTTCAAAAATATGTCCTGATAAAATTTATATTAATGTATTCTGATATTCTGGTGTGGACATATAATGAAAAATTGTTGGAAAGTCCCAATTGTTTAACTATAAACTTCCTACTAAATTCAAATAGAAGATAAACTTATTTACATTTCTAGTTTACTATTATTGTTAATATGTAGTTGTATTTTGATTATTTATTTATTGTCTTTACAGAGGTATGCCGTTATTCCGTTATCTACCAATTCTGGCCTAATTGGATGGGTTCCTCATTGCGACACTCTTCACACGCTCATCAGAGATTATAGGGAGAAGAAGAAGATCCTTCTCAACATAGAACACAGGATAATGACGAGGGTATGTAATAACTTGCTGTGCTAAAAGAAAATTATAATAATAAGGCTTAGCGAACGTGAACCCTCGATGCCGATACCACCAATTTCTGCTTACAAACTTCTGTCCACAGACCACTACCAAAACCCAAATTTGCCAGGTCACTTTTAACGAAATCTTCCCATCTACGTCTCGGTTTACCCCTCAAATGCTTCCCAGTTGGCACTTTAATAACTTCTTAGGAATTCATTTGTTACTGAGCCCAGCAATTTTACAAGCCCATCTTAATCTTCATGACGCTATAACTTGGATAATATTTACTGAATGCATGCTTAGCAGTTATGTAATCTCTTATATTATCCAGTGGTCTCATCCTTTTTTAGACCGAATTCTATGTAACACCTTATTTTCGAATACCTGAAGACGTTCATTCTTCAGTGTTAGCGGCCAAGTTTCACATCCGAAGAATTGGAAGGATGATGGTTTTATAAATTCTGGTTTTTAGATTTCAGGACAAAAGACGCGAGCTTAGTAATGCGGAGTAATGTCTTTAATCGCGCCTTTATTTCCTCTTGAATTTCGTTTCTCCTACTTACCATAGACCCTAAGTACTTAAACTTCTCCACATGTTCGAACTTATTCTCTCCTACAACAATGTTACCAAAATTTCTCCCTTTGCTGCTGCTAACCATGTACTTAGTGTTAAAAGAATTTTCTTCCAGCCTTATTTCTTCCTTACCTGCATTCTTGAACGTTTCTGCACCCAAAAGTATCAAATCATCCGCAAACCTAAGCAAAGATATTTTATTATTCATATTCAAATTGAAACCTTTTTCGTTGTGTATCACCTTTTTAATAACTTTCAAGCGTTAAATTAAATAGTATAGGTGATAGTGAATCACCTTGTTTCAAACCTGAGTGAACCTAGGACTTCACCGAAAAATTATTATCGATTCTAACTTTATCGAAAGTTTCCCTCATACACATTCTTACCAGATTTACTAATTTCTTTGGTATACCCTGTTCAATCAATATGTTATACACCATTTCACGGTCGATGGGCTATAAGGAAATGAAAATGATATATTAATTCTATTTATCAATATATTAATTTTGTTTCATTAATGAATATTTATCATTTTCACCTACCTGATTTTGACATGATGGAAGTATGGAATATTCATTTAATTTTATAGTTTGCATAACATAATATTAGCTAGTGTATTATTTTTGTTTGTGTAAAAGTGTATTTTTTTTTTTTTAGATGGCTCCTGACTATGATCATTTAACATTAATGCAGAAAGTTGAGGTGTTCGAGCACGCCCTCGAGCACACTCAAGGGGACGATCTAGCGAGATTGCTATGGTTGAAATCGCCTTCTTCAGAAGTTTGGTTCGATCGTAGGACTAATTATACCAGATCCCTTGCCGTAATGTCTATGGTCGGTTATATTCTTGGTCTAGGAGACAGGTAAAACTTTATTTATTTTATTTTTTTATTATTACTTATTTAAAGTTAGTTGCTCCAAAAAATATTTAAATTAATTATTATAATGATTATAGGCACCCGTCGAATTTGATGCTTGACCGTCTTAGTGGGAAGATTTTACATATTGATTTTGGAGACTGTTTCGAAGTAGCCATGAATAGAGAGAAGTTTCCCGAGAAGATACCGTTTAGACTGACGAGAATGTTGGTTAATGCAATGGAGGTATGTGATATTTTTTCTGTTCAACTATATTACTATTTATTATAATATTAAAAAATTTGCCTGACTGGGAGGTGACTCCTGGTAGCTCAGTTGGTTAAAGCACTGCTGGACGACCCCGGTTCGAATTCCGGCTTAGGCAAATCTTTTCTCTTCAAAATAAAAATATTTAAAAATTACAACAATTAATAAAATTGCGAGGACACGGGGATATAGGATCGGTGAAAAGAACGGATTTGCCTGACTGGGAGGCGACTCCTGGTAGCTCAATTGGTTAGAGCACTGCCACGGAGAGGCGGACGACCCGGGTTCGAATCCCGGGGCCAGGGCAAATCTTTTCTTTTCAAAATAAAAATATCCAAAAAAATAAAACATGTACCACTTCAACCCATGAACTAAGACTGTACTGTTTCTAAGACAATGTGCAGAGAAGTGATTTGTCTTTCAAAAAGGGTTGTACCCACTTTGTAGCCTCAGGAGGGTTCTCATATTGATATTACTATTATTTATTAATTAATAATTTTACCAAGTTTAAGTGATAGCTCATTTTACATTTTATTAATATATGTCTCAATTTTATATATCTGTACCTCAAAGGTAAACTATCATAACTGATATTTTTCAAACTCTACAGGAGAGCAGTTTTAATGTTAAATTTTCCTTTTTATTGTTGTTCACGGTTTTCAATGATAATTAGAGGTCATCAAGATCAAGATCAATGATGACCTTTAATTATCATTGAAGACCGTGAACAACAATAAAAAGGAAAATTTAACATTAAAACCTCTTAATTATCATTGAAGACCGTGAACAACAATAAAAAGGAAAATTTAACATTAAAACTGCTCTCCTGTAGGGTTTGAACAATGTCAGTTACGATAGTTTATCTCTGAGGTACAGATATTGTTTTCTCAATGACAGAGGTCTTTTATTAGAGGAAAGAATGAATTAAGCACATCATGAAACTGCTTTTTCAATTTATCTTTGTAACCCTTGAGGCATTCTTATCAGTTGTAAAATTAGTATAATGTGTTAATGGGGGGGTGTGAATACAATTCAAAGGAGATGTGAGAAAAGTAGAAAATTAAAAATTCTGACTTCATTTTAGTTATTTCTCTCTTACCAGTACTTTTTTACCCATCTTGTGACGGTAAAACTAAATGTTTTGTTTTCAATGTAATATTTATTGTTTTTTTTTTCATATGCCCATAGGATTTATTGTGCAAGGTGGGTTTAGTAGGAATTTCATTTGAACCAGGAAGCCTGGGAACCACTGTAATAGTACATAGACAATCAGAACAGATAACAAGATAGAGGCCTAGATTAAGAAAAAGCACATTATCGGTTTTCTTAAAGGTCATAATCCCACAATAAAGATTTTTTTATATTCTCTTTTGAGATAAAATATAAAAAATCATGAAATAAAAAGTGTAACAAGTTGAAACAATACTGTTTGTTATAATTATTGTTACTCTTATCTGTCTATATTGTTAAATTTCTAATAAAAATAAACAAAAAAAATGTGTTCCACTACAACTCATTAAGTGTCTTGGGTTCATTACTTGTTAGAGACGACTGTTTCTAGGACTACGGATGTACAGGTGATTTGTTCAAGATCACACTCAGCCGCCAGTTTCTTCCCCAATTATGGGTATCCACATTATAGAGGTTGGGTGATCATCAGGAGGTTCATAAACAGTTTAAATAACTTATCTGCTACAGCTGCATTTGAACCCAGGACCTTGAGCACAGCAACTTAGTGCTGTGCTCTACTTACTTTTGTATGAGTGTTTTCAAATATTAAATAGTCTATTGTTTTTTGTTTTTTACAGGTAACCGGTATCGAAGGCACATACAGACGGACAAGTGAAAGCGTGATGACTGTGTTGCATAGAAACAAAGATAGCTTAATGGCCGTTTTAGAAGCTTTTGTTTACGATCCGCTTTTGAACTGGAGACTAATGGAGACGAATACCACCGTTAGCAAGGCCAAGAGGGCCCAGGCTGGTTCCGGCCAGGACTCTGGCGACTTTCCTGAGAGTCTTCCCGTCCCCACGGCGAACAAACCATCCAGTGTAGAAATGACAGGTATTGTCGCTTTTATTTATTTAGGTTTTCGTTTTAAATTTGTTGCTCGTTAATCTTTAATTATTTTGTAATTTTTTATATAATTATTGGTCATTTTTTATGAGTTATAAATATTTTTATTTTTTTTTAAAGTATCTTTTCTCTTTAAAAAATTTAATTATTTTGGGTTGTTTCATATGAAATTTCATTTTTCAACAACTTTATGAAATTATAAAATTTTCCTTCATTTTCTATACATTTTAACAAATTTTTAATCTCAGAACTGAAAAATTTAGGGTTTTGTGATGAAATGAAGTCTGGAAATGCCTTTTTTAATTAGAAAATCATTTTCAAAAATTTTACTCTCAAGGAAGTTGTCAAAATTTCTGAACAGATAGAAATCTATTGGATATAAGTCTGGTGAATAAGTTGGGTGTGGGATGACTTGTAACACAACTCGTTTAGTTTCTTCCCTGTCATGAATGGTATATAGGTCCCTTCCGATTAACCAATGCAGGTTGGTTTTTTTAAAAGTTCTTGTTGTATTATGTCAATATCCCAGCATGTGGATGTGATGGTTTCATCTCGGGGTAGAAACGAGAAATAAATGATTTATGAATTAATCTGTGTTACAAGCTGAAAATTTTTTAACAGGCTTCCTCGAATGTGATGGTAATGTATCTTGCAGCTTGGGCTGCCAAACTCATAAAAAGAAATTGCACAAAAATCACATGTTTCCATGGCCATATTTGATTGCATACTTAAACAATTTTTGTTCAATTGTAGTGATAGTAAAATGATCAAAACAGAAAATTAATAACATCAAACATAGTTCACAACAACTTTAGTCCACTATTTCCACTTTAAATTTTAGAAATAATAAAAACAGACATTTCTTATGAAACGACCTAATAGTAAGAGAAAGTAATGTCAAATAAGATACATAATGACTTTTTTTATTTTTTTTTTAGGGGAACAAATAGAAACAACAAATAAAAAAGCTCTGGCTATTGTTACTAGAGTGAAGGAGAAGTTAACCTGTCGAGACTTTGCCCATGAAGGAAATCTAACGGTCGAGAGGCAGGTTGATCTCCTTATCCAGCAGGCGACCTCAAACGAAAATCTTTGCCAGTGTTATATTGGATGGTAAGTACCACTTATTTGTCTATAGTCTGACAATTTCAAAAACAACCTGCACAGGATAGTGGTGAGGTGGAAAACGCCAAATTTGTTTTTTTATTAAACAACAAACAAACTGTTTTTCTAAACCTGCTCAAACAGTTATTCTTCTGCAGGTTTTCACTTCGAGTTGTGTCTGATATATTAAAATATAGTCTGACAATTTAAAAAACAACCTGCACAGATTAGTGATGAGGTGGAAAACAGCAAATTGTTATTTTATCAAAAAAAGAACGAACTGTTTTTCTAAACCTGCTCAAACAGTTATTCTTCCGCAGGTTGTCTCTTCGAATTGAGTCATAAGTTTTAGTTTTTCATTTGTTTCCCTTTTAATATTTTCCAAAACTACAAGTTATCATGATCTTATTATAGAAAAGAGAATGTAGTTATGGGAAAAACAATCATATATCATCTATACTTCAAAATATTTGTTAAGTTTTTATTTCTTGATTAAATAATGATTACCGAAATCTGCTCTTTACATTCTCTTTTCCATACTCAAGCTCACAATGACTGGTACTTTTGGAAAATATTAGAAATGAAACGAATAAACAGTTCACTCAAATCGAAGTGACAACCTGTGGAACAGGTACCCAGTTGGGAGTTATCATTGATCAGACTTCCCTTTCTCAGTTCCTACTGTTTTAATATTTCAACCTTGCAGCAGAACCGCTGAAAGGGAAAAACCAGTTGTATTATCCAGCTAGTGACTAGTTGCAGTTCCAAACAACTAACGTCTTTCTTCTGTTTTTCCCATTTTTTAATATAAAATATTTCGGCTTTTCTCAAAACACCGATACTCAGAAAATGTTTTAAAAAATAAATCATACATTGTTTTTCGAATACAATAGTTCCTATATTATAGTTTTTTTTTCCAGAGTATCAGTTGAAATTAGTGCCAAACTTTTAATTTGTTGAATTTATCACCATAGTGGATTGAAAAGGAACTAACTGGCAATTTAGTTTAATTTTTGTGGATGATTAAAAACAGTTACTTTTTAACGAGGAAAGTAACTGACGAACAGAAAGCCAAAAACAAAGACCTCTTTCTGATAATATTTTGTAAAGATAAATTTCTTTCTCCTGTTATTAAATTTGAAAAACAATTTTTTTTTCTTTTTCAGGTGCCCGTTTTGGTAAAAGGATCGAGTTAAATTGAGCTTTGATGATCTAGACTTTCTGGAACCAGAATTCCGAAAAAACTTTTGTGTATAAAATACGTTTCTTTTTAATATGCTTCGCATATTTTTTTACATTGTTAATATATATTGTACATTTTTACTTTTTTATTTATTGCTAAGTAGAATAGAATTTTAGGTGAAAAACGATTAGGAAAATAAAAAAAATGAAATGCATACATTATTTGTTAAAACTTGTATAATATTGTATTGTACATTGTTAACTGAAATTATTCAATAAATAGCATTAATTGCTAAAATGTACAAAATAAAAATATATTAATTTTAAACATATACAGCTTACAAATTTTAATACACATCCAGTCGTTATTGTAATACTAAGGGTTTTTAATTATTTATTTAAGACTTAGAGTAAGAAGGGAAAATACTTATCTATAAAATAAGTAATAACGTCAAAAGCAACTTAATTTAAAACTTTTCTTTAATTATCTGATGGGCATTATAATTGCTGGATTATTATTTTTTTTTGTTCATTTTTCTTTTATTTCTTTTTTTTTCTAATACAAGTTCCTTAATAGGAATGAATACATTCTAGCATTTCTAATTAAGATGCCAAGTATAATACAAATAGATGTATATATATATATTTATATATATCTATAAACATCCCTTTAAGACCCAATAAATCACAATAGTATAAACAATTTTTTTAAATTAAGGAACTAAATAAATTAATTTATTTTTTTAAAATTTTAATATATATATATATATATATATATATATATATTTTTTTTTAAATGTTGTTAAATCACAGCGCCAACAACTTGTCACTTTATAATTACAAATATTCTGTTCGACATTTGTTCCTATTATCGCTAGAGCTAAAACCACAACATACAATTATCATATTAGATACAAATATTATTTAAAATTTAAGGTGACTCTGAAAGCATTCTTTTATGATTAACCCAGGTAATAGGAATACACACTTTGGCTTATAATAAATACGTTTCATTTAGAATAAAAAAATGACTATCATATTTCATATTATTTTTTTTTTTTATATTATGGGATGGGGAAATAACATTACAATGATAATACTAATTCTTATTAAAGCCATAAATAAATAAATCTAAGAAATACATTAGAATTAACATTCCAATACGACATTATACAAAAAGCATATTTTAAGCGCTAGACAACAAGTCATATTTACACAGTCGGTTTCAAGGAGAGATTACGAAGGAGGCAAAGGTCACTAGCAGTAGCTTTCCTTCCTGCGGTAGTGTTCAGGTCGTAAAGTCGCAGGACTAAGTCTGTAGAGAATAAATCGGGTAATGCGCGCACCAAACTTGGAACCTAAAATATATAAGAAACTATATAAAATATGAAAATATATAAAGAAAAATAATCTGATTGCTGATAAAGTAATAAAGAATGATCCACCTTTGTACTTCTATTTTCTATATCCAGTCTAATGTTTCGGACTTATATCCTACTAATAGAATAGAATAGAAAATAATATTATAAATGCGAAAGTTTGTATGTTTGTCTCTCTTTCACGCAAAAACTACTGAATGGATTTGGATGAAACTTTACAATAATATATGTTATACATCAGAATAACACACTCTACATCAAGGGGGTGCGCGTGCCTCCCCAGACAGTTTTTGTGTTCTGTGGAGAATCCATTATAGTACATAATTAAAGGCAAATCAGGAACTTAGCATCTTGAAATTTGCAGATAGGTTCTTTGTACATATAAGAAAGAAATTTAGATAATTCCACCACAAGGGTTTTCCCCATAATATAATAGGGGTTCAAAGATTGTATGGAATCCGTCAGTTTTGAAGTTAGACATCTGAAATTTTGGATGTAGTAACTTATAGTTAAAAAAAAATTAAATTATTTATTTAAAATGATCTGTCACGAAACTTTATATGGCAGACCAAATTCCACGCGAGCGAAGCCGCGGGCAAAAGCTAGTCTATTTATAAAGACCAGGTTCACCTATATACAGGTAGCTATTCTTATTATGTCATAATAAACATGGTATCATCTGATAAACGAGAAAACGTAAGAATAACTTCATCTACAAATGTCAAATGGTGTTTAATTATATATTAAGTGTAGATACTTCAAAGCATTAGATTGGATAAAAACAATAAAAATAGAAAGTTGGCTTATTCGTCCTTTAAAAAAAAATATTGAACCTTATTCTTTAAAGCAGAGTTTACTCGTAATAACTATATTTTTACAGAAAATATTTAATCTATACTTAAAAATATAAATTTATGAATTGCTAAATTAAAGGGTTCAGATGACCAATATAACAGTAAAGCATTTGCATACTACGATTCCTTGCTTATATATGGAGCCCGGCTATATAAGTGATTAAGTCGAATTTGGTCTAAAATGAGTTATCTGTGTTGAGGGAAGCAAAATTGTGTCATCCTCGAAGTCTTTGGCTTAAAATGGAATTCCGATGTAAGAAATAACTCCATTTAAAGCCAAGGTCTGACGACCATTTACGCACTACGATAATGACATGATTTCGCTTCCTTAAGGACATGAAACTCGTTTTGGACAAGATTCGACTTAAGCAATTATTCACCGAGGCTGCTTTTTTTTTTTTCTGAATACTAATACTAAAGAAATATGAACAAGCATGAAGAGAAAAGAAAAAAAAAAAACATGCCTATTTAACAAAAAGCGTATTAAAGTAAATTTTGTACATCCTGAACACCTCTAAATAATCATAAAAAAAAAATGTCCAACTCATTATATAATCATTATTGCAAATGAAATAAATTGCTCACCAGTGTTGCAGGCATGTGCTGCAGTAGTGGTCTCGCTTCATCTTTACCACAGCTCACTATCAGGTCTATGAATCTGAATACGAAATGGGTTTGTTGGGATATATATGGAGTTTGCTCGGTTACGAAAGAGAAAAAATTGAAAAGAAATTTCAGAGATTTAAGAAGAGGCGGACGAAGCTGAGGAGTATCGCTCTTGATCTGGCCGCTGGTGACGCTCGAAACGACTCCACCACTTCCTCCGACTCCGTCCTCGAGGTGTAACAGTTTTGCTGGTATCAAGTCTTCTATCTCTTCCATCTGCAAAATGATATAAATAAAAAAAAAAGAATACTATGCATGGTAAAATGAAAATACATCATTAAAAATTTTATAAACATTTATTTCAAAAATAGTTAGATAATGTAAAATCATTATTTTGCTTTCAATAATAAAGTACAGAATATAATGCAAAGACAATTTTTAAAAAGTTAAGCTTCAGATAATTTTTAGATTTTTTGGTACTCAGTAAAACCAATATCAAATTTTGTTTTCCTGTACTTTACAGATTTCATTAGTTTAAGAAAAATCGTATTTCGACGACTAGTTTACTCAGAATAACTGATAACAGCACATTACTATTATTGCACACACTGCAGGCCGTCTTATAGCCTCGGAAACCAAATGCACACACGGTGAAGAACATTAAGAATGTATTTTGAGAAAGAAAAATATATACAATTGGAACAATTAGGATTGACAGGGGGTAAGTTGACTAATATTAAAAACAATTAAATTTGGAAACTTGCTTGATTATAATACATTAATGATATAATTAATCAATATTAAAATAATATAAATTGATATAATAATAAATGAGAACTTACGTCAGTGGGGAAGGATCTTTTCTGTGTCGAAGTTCCTGGATTTTGCCATGCGGCATAGATGCAATAGACGCACAATTTGGCCAATGCAGAACATTGCGGTTCCATCAATTGGTTATTCCTAAAATACAAGAATATGAGATATCTTTGGAACATTTATCTTTATGGAGAAAAGGATGAAAGGAGTATATTTCCCAATCGGATAATTAATATCAAATTATAATTGCCTTTTGGAATGTATTAGCAACCTAATAGTACCTGTTTCAATATGACACTACATTAAACCATAGAACTTCTAATAATCGAAAAATCAGTTATTTTTCAAAAACTATAAATTAACTTAAATTTTCACATAAAAAAAAAAGTGCAAATCAGGAAACATAAACCTTATTTCCCCCCCCCCCCCCACAATAATTTAGGAATCTTCACAAATAATAAAAATTAAATAAAAAGAGAATGAGTGGTCAAGTCGAATTTTTTTCCAAAATGAGTTAGTTGTATTGAAGAAAGCCAAATTGTATCATTCTCTTAGTTTTTGGCTTGAAATGGAGCTATTGCTTATATTATAGAGTTAGGATATAAGCAATAACTTCATTTCAATCCGGTGCCTGGTTTAGCTCCTTATTCATAACAAAAATAATATAATTCTGCTTCCTTAAATATAAGAAACTCATTTTGGAGAAAATTTGATGACTTAACCATTTATTCACTGGGGCTGTAGATATAACAACAATCTATTATTTCTGCCAGTAAATTATGTATACTAATATAAAATTGGTAACTTTAAATGAAATGAGTTTTGAAAGTTAATAGTTTTGTCGATAGTAATCTCTAACATAAAAGAAAAGATGGAAAAATAACATGCTATTTGTTAGTGTTATTCACGATGTTATCCTTGCAGGGTTAACCCTTATCGGACAATAGCTTTCTAAACATGATTCTCACTTGGTTTTTATACCGGATTCTCACAAGCTGCTGTTGGTAAATAGGTGAAATTTTTTCAGTATAAAAGTTTTTAACAGGTTTCGACTAATCACCTCCCTCGTGATATAAAAACGATAAAGGTTAATAGTATTGCTAGTAGAAGTCTTTTTTTAAATGGATTACTATAATTTTTTCCTCAGATTAAGCAGCATTTAATATGTAATAAGTACTAAATTAATCGATCAATCAATCAATTTTACGTAAGGCAGCATTTTAGAGATCAGGACGAGTTGACCATTTGTAAGGAGTACTATACATTAAAAAAATAAATAAATACATAAAATATTTTGAGAAATGAATTAATTCTTACAATATTATGTTGTGTAGATACTGTGGAAGAACGAACATCAATAGTATTTCAGTACATGTTTCTATGTCAAGGTGAAAAACAGCCAATACAAGATCGACTGCTTTATCCAATTCTTCTTTATAACGAAGTTTCATTACTTCCTATAAATAAATAAAAGTTATTTTATTATTCTGAAAAAGTAAATAAAAATTAAATAGTTTCAAAACCAGGAATAAACTTGATAACAGAAAAATAATGTGTAACAAATAATACAGTACCTCCTGCCTACCTCAATGCTCTTATAACATTTAGGTAAAAAAAAAGTATGCAAGCAGAAAAAAAGTAATCAGAATTAATTTAATTAACTTCCAGAAACATTTGAAATATTTCTTTTTGTGTTAAATAGAGCATATTTTTAAGAGCAAACTGAAAAATATGGAAGAGTTTCAAGATGAAGAAAGACCAAAGAAGACTGGACAAAGTTGGACAGACGATCAAAGGAAACATGCTAGTGAAGGCATTAAGGAATACTGGATAAAAAAAGAAGCGTATTTTATTAATATAAATATAGTTCAACTTGCATAACTTCAATTCCACAGAAGAAAGTTGACTACTCCAATGTGTGAATAAACTTTTAATATCAAGTCAAAACCTGATTTTGGAAATGAAATGGGAGTAAAGGGTGAAAATTTGGAAACTTATTTCAATAAAACATGAACTGCAATTTATAAAAACTTATAAATGGCAGTCAAAAAATTATTATTTTTTTTTTTACCGTTCTTTGAAAATGTCTGAAGCAAATGATAATATATATATTATATACTATTATTTTAATGCTAATTCTGCATATATTACAGATTAATCTAAATTTAAAGCTGATGAAACCAATGGCATGGTATTCAGTATAATAGAAATATAATTACCTTGACGAGTGACATAACAAACCATTGTGGTCCGGCCGTTATGAAAAGACTTTCGAGAGCGTGCGTTGCAGTTACATTCAGCCAGCCTTTATCTTGTACGGCCGACCAAATCTCACCGAGTTCATCGCTCATAGGTTCTCTAGAAACAATGCTAAAAAAGTATTCCATCAGACGAGCTGAATGAATGAATGAATAAAAATAAAATAATTATTCTACAAAAAAAAACTTATAGAGAAATAAAGTAATATTTGTAATTAACATCAGTGGTGAATGTCTAACAATGAGATGAATGAATACCATACCTGTGAGATAGCGGGTTGACTTTGAGTTTCGAAGCAGTTGCTATGTGCATGTCATATTGAATTTTTCTAATTATGAGGCCCATCAAAGAAAACCTCTCTTTGAAGTTCTCCTGTTGAGGAATTTCTTCGTTGCCGACTGGAGTAAGGAACTGCTGCACCATGTTCATCGGCTTCAGGAGCGAATCTTGAGGTAAAATCTAAAATAAACGGTAATAGTAATAATTTTTGAGGATTAGATGACCAAAAAAATATGACAATGTCTGCAAAATTGTTTGTTGAATTACATGAGAGAGAGAGGTCTTCCTCTTCATATTTCAAAAGAATGAATCAGGATTGGAATGACTAACCAATATTGACCCTAATTACAAAGCTTAGATTAATTATAAATAATAAAAATTCACTTTTTGTTGTTTTAATTTATAATAATTTAATTGAATAATAAACAAGTCTATCCACATACTTGTGATCACTAAGCTCTGATGAAGTATTGCAATGTGGGTGAAATAAATAGTTCCTCACTGTTTAAGAATTTATCTTTTACCCAGACCATTTTCTCTTCCAAAAAACAATTTTAGCAAATTCCCCATTAGAGATCATAATAAATAATCAGGGACGAACGTTTATCTAGCTAGAGTGCTTATTTTACATTGTTTCAAGATTAAATAAAGAAATTTAAAAAAAACAACAAAAACTAAATGGAGTTACAAGATTTTATTAGGGTGACAATGCACAATAGGAGCTTGAAACATATAATAAAGAATGTAAACAAAATTTTATAACCATAAGGGATTTACCTATAATAATAATAAAAAAAGCAGGATAGCCTGTTAATGAGCATGTGTCTAACAATAATCTCTTTGCAATCAAAATTGGATAACTATCAGCAGAGTGGTAGAACTATACCGAACAATTTAGACAAACTCTAAATATCTGCGCTCGAGGACAGATTGATACTTGACTTCTTAAGTTCTTTAAGGCATTTTTATATAACTTTAATTTTTTATAGAACAGATTAGATTTGAGACATGATAAAAATTAATCTTATTGTGGAGACTATATGAGATGTCTTATTCCAAAACCAGCTAAATTCATTTTTGAAAATGGTTCACAAGGGCAAAAAACTTGAAAAATTTAGTTTCTTCCAAGTAGAAATTCCAATAAAAATAGGCAAATCAAATTAATCCCTTTAATACACTGTTCAATGCCATAACTGTCAATATATTTACATTATTTGAAATATTTCAGCCAATATTTTCATTATTTGGAAAAAAAATCAAGTTTTGAAAGAAATTGGATTTAAGTTACGTAAATGGACACACTAGATATTTTGGAAATAGTATTTAGAAATAATAAATCATTGTGTAACAATTTATAGTATTTTTTTTTACAGGAGAAAATTAAAATTTAAAAGAATTATTTAAAATTAAAAATATGTTATTATTGACTGCACTCTCTGACCAACTCTATCCTTCATTATTTTTTTTTTTTTTATAAACTCCTTTAGCATAATATTATTTATTATTAAATAAAATAACTATTAAACTTACCTGCATGTAACTACAAAGCCAGACGGACGCACATATTGGAAGACAACACATGCTCTGGCGCATATTTTCTAATATTCGTTTCACATCAGCTGTTGAAAGCAGACTCAACTCCCAGGCGGAAACAACTTCTTTAATCGCAGCTGGCACACTCATGCATATTCTATCCCAACTCACTCCACTAAAAAGAGAGAAAAATATACATTAATATAAATAACGTGAAGGTTGAATGTTGTAATATCATGAATCAAATTACAAAATAAAGCAATTTGATTGTTGAAAACAGCACTCTCGACGAGAAGAGCAGAGATGAGTAGAGCTCTCGACTCTCAACTATTCAAGTCAAGCCTCGGCTATAGCTGAATGATTACACGGAGGAAGTGGCTAAAGCTCCCAATTCTTCTTGGGACAAATAAGTAAGGATACGCAGGCCACCCCTGTCTCCCTGTTTCCATAGTTAAGAAGGTTTTGTTAATTATACAAATATTACAACAGACCTCATGTTACGAGACAGACAGTGAAGAAACTACACGAGCTGGGTTACCAAGTCCTCCCACACTCAACTTATTTGCCAGACTAATCTCAAACAGATTTACATCTTGAAAATAAAATATCAAAAGAGGTACAAAAACTGATTATGCAGGCATCTGAGCATATTTCGCAAACATAAAGTTATTCTGGTCGTCGCTGTTATCAAGGGCTATAAAGATAAGGTTGTATAAGACCTATTGTGACATTTAGCGGAAATATAGATGTTATGCATGCGCCCTTACTGTAAATGCCTTAAGAATCTTCGAAAGAAAAATTCTTAGGAATATATACCGGAGTATGTAGGACCGGACCTCTGCTGGTGGAGAGTGAATGGAGAAAGAATCATGAAAAACAGCGAATTGTACAAGGAAGTTGTATCCTGCGACATAGTTTAGTTTATTAAAGTAAGAAGAATATAATGGTTGGGCGATGTACTTAGAATGGAGGATAATAGAATAAAAAGACCCAACTTGTTAAAGTGTATGGTACCAGGAGGAGCGGAAGACCTAGGAGATGGTGGCTCCAGGACGTGGGAAAGGACCTTACAGAACTCAGTGTCCGAAATTGGAGAAAGAGAGCACTGGGCAGAAGAGACTGGCATAATATTTTCAGTGAAGCCAAGGCCTTAGTATTCTCAATAAGTACTCCACATCAACTATACAACTCTCAATCCAGTAACAGTCGCTTAGCCTACAAACTATGCAAACTCAAACATTGACTGTACAATTTTGTTGCTGTTCATAAATATTTATTACTTACATAGCTGAAAAATCCGGTTGTGGTGATTTAAGTTGAGTAAGGAGGGCATCGACGACAAGCTGATCGGCTTGCTTCACCATTAAATCTGGACATTTAGGATGAGCTCTTTCTACCATGCATTCTTCGACCCAGGTTTCAATGAAACTTTTTTCTCCACGCATTTCCTCACCTCCAAAAACAACCTGAAAAAGATCAATTGGTTTTTATTGTAACAAGGAAAAGTCATAAAAAATGAAAATATTTTACAAAATAACAAAATGAAATAAACAAACAAGCATATTGTCGCTGTCAAAACAATACCGCCTATCTACAACTTTTGGTGAAAATGCATTAGTAACGCTAACGGACGTATTAACGTCAGGAACATGGCAGAGTATGATTTTTTGATACTTCACTTATACTATAACTATAGTAATATTATAACTATAGTAATAGTTCCAAAACTGCCAAAAAATAGATTATAAATTGGCAAGCCTTCAGTTGACGCGGTTTTTTTTCTCTCCTGTAAAATCGCCCAAAGTGTACGTAGCAGTCTTGTTTTGACAGCGATGATATATAATAATAAAAGCCTTAGTAAATTTTTCTATTAGATTCATAGATTTTAGGAAATTCCTATCTAATATGGTGCAACAAAAGCAATAAATATTATCTTATTAATATGTTAATAGAAGTCTTTTAGTTTATGACAACACAAACCACTAAACTGCTGATCTGGAGCAGCTGATACATAGCAAATTAGTAGATGATACCCCATACCTTGACGACTTATGTAATCTTTCAAATTTCCTCAAAACATTAATTGACATCCAGTTATTATTTCTAGACACTAAAATGAACAGTATCAATGAAAGTTTGAAACTGTTAAGTATCCTATGAGTGTAAGGGAAAAAATCTACTAATGAAATACCAAATTATATTATTATTATATATACAATTATAAAATTATATATACAAGATTATATTGATGAATAGTATTCTTCAATTACTTTTCTGTGGTTACATTTACGAAGTTGTGAAATAAAACTATTACCATATTGTGATCAGATTTCTAATGATATGTTAGCGGAAAAGTTCTAGCTAATTGGTTGTTACTTTGATGAAATACTTGGCATGATTTTATCCCATAGGATTGTTTACGATGTGCATAAGTAAATGAACCAATAAGTATTCAGTAATTCAGTATGTTACATAACATACCTTGACCCCATACCACTAGAAGAATATTAGACTTGAAAGTAGTGTCTGTTACTCGGTCCAACCAGCTGCTCTTCCATTTGCCCTGAAGATGGCCTACAAGGTAGGTTGAACTGTCAGCACACATTACATATAAGTCTTGTACTTATTTAGTGTTGTTTTTTTGACTGCACCCCCCAACTATCTCCATTCTCCATTGTATCATCCAGTCAACTATTTTCTTCTCATACATTAATCAATATAGTTAAACGATATATATAATTAGTTTTGATTTTAAATACATCCACAATTTTTATTAAATGTAATGGATTTAACCACTTTTGAAAGGAAATGGAATCTTTTGGTATTTATTTTCAAAAGATCTAGACGGTTAAGAAATTAACACATCTATTACATCATTTTTGGCATTAAGAACTGATAAAAAAAATGGATGTACCTGATTTTAAAACCAAATACCTCATATACAATAGAAATAAAAAATAAATAAATACCTGAGATCCATTAGTTTGAACAATAGAACAGAGCATCAGAAATGTCAAGTCAAAAAGAACAGGGCGAGCAGTAGTTCCTCCTTTAGCACATTCGTTGACTTTAATAAGTTTCGAAACAAACGTCTTCAGTTTCCCTCCGACTGCTGCTACTGAAAGAATCAGTTCAAAACTTTTTCCAGTCAAGACTTGTGATAAGACATTCGGCAACGCGTCCTAAAATAAATCCAAAAAAGATGTTTTATAAAAGTATATTAGACTTGAAGAAGTAATATTTTGGTCATTTCTTTTGCTATAGAGCAGAAGTAGCAAGACTTAAAATAAAATAATAATATTTTATTTGAAAAGAAAAGATATGACCAGGACCGGGACTCGAACCCGGGTCTCCCACCTCTCCGTGGTGGCGCCTTAACCATCTCTGCTATCCTGGCTCGATTCTCGGTCAGTCATATCTCTCCTTTCACTGATCCTATATTTCCGTGTTCTCGCAATTTGCGATGAATACACAGGGAGAATGTTAATTGAACATTACTTTATTTTTGGATCTAGTTGACTTTAAGTCATTGATATTATTATAATTTATTCTCCCCGTGTATACATCGCAAATTGTGAGAACACGGAGATATAGGATCAGTGAAAGGAGAGATATGACTGACCGAGAAGCGAGCCAGGATAGCAGAGATAGTTAAGACGCCACCACGGAGAGGTGGGAGACCCGGGTTCGAGTCCCGGTCCTGGTCATATCTTTTCTTTTCAAATAAAATATTAAAAAAATTATATCATATAACAATAAAATAAATTATAAAATAATAATACTTTCACTTTTTCTTTAATTATTGGATGAAATTAAAGTAAAACTCTATTTTGTTTATTTTAAGTTTAGTCCTTAATTAGGCAGAACATTTTTGTGAGTTGAAAAAAAAATGTCTATATCCATTATTTTTAAAAATATTAAATTTAATATTTGAAACAAAAAATAAAAAACAAATTACAAAAAATAAATAAATATCCCTTGACAGAAAATTTGAATAATAGAACTGTTACGGTATATAAAGTTGGAGAAAATGTAAGACAGGTTACTTTTATGGAAGGTTAGGTATCTAAAAAGGAGTATTAATTGTTTAATTTATTATTTATAACAAGAATTGTATAATTGAATAATGAAAATAAGTAAATAAAATAAATCTGTCATGCTACTTCTCCATCAAAGCTACAGTAATCACAATTATGTTTAGTGATAAAATAAAATTTGGAGAGGACAGTTCTGTTCTGAAGTTGTGTTAACACACAATATTTACAAGTATATTACATGAAAAAAAAAAAACAAAAAAAAACTGTACCACTACAACCCGTGAACGGATCTAGAGTTCAGTACATGGTAATATTACATACAAGTAGTGTTAAAAATAATATTTAATTTTTTTTACACTGAAAAATCTTCACGAGGAATGTTTCAAAAACTTATGTTACAGATGGTTATTGAATTAACTGTTAGTATTTTTGGATCATTTTTGCTTTAGGAACACCAGTTACTTTTATTGGTTACGAAGTAACTGTTTTTAATTTTTTAATAATCATTTGTTTATACAGATCTATAATCATTTCTCAACATGAATCTGTTGAAGCTTTGAAAAAATAGTTAAGTAGAATTGTAATTTGAGAATTTGCAGAAAGATAGAAGAAAGTTTATAGGAAGGAACATGATTAAAGTGAACTGTAATCAAGTTAACAGTTATTTTTAACAAGTAAAAGTAACTGGCATACCTTAAGCAAACAAAACATATTTTTTATTTATTTAAATGTTTAAAAAAAATTATAAATACTCAATTAACTTAAATTTAAAAACATAGATTTAAGAATAACATTGGATATTTTTATGTAGGCCAATCCCCACTCATAATGAAACATTGCTGTGCCCAGCAGTTTTCCTGTTGACGTTAGCTAGTTTATTTAACAATAAAAATCATTCTATTTCTTAATTTAGTTGTAAGTGGAAGAACTGTATATAAGCAGACTAAACACAGTAGTTGAGAAGAAGGCCAGATTGAAGGATTTATTGTGTTATTACATCCTACAATATCTACTTGATAAACCTTCATACAGCGAAGATAGTTTCTACCTTAAAAGACATTCCGAATTTTGAAGCAGTTTTTTTTTTTTAATTTTTAAGTGAATTAGATTTTTGTGGTTTAAAACATAAGTATTTATTTTTTTTAATGATTTTAATTAATTTAATTCTATTTATTTTATTGCTAATGGTAATGTTATACCTATTAATTATTACAGTTTATCTGTTAATCATAATGAAAAATTTCTGATAACTGAAGTATTTGTTTCAGTTTAAAATTAAAACTGCGTATGTTCTTAGAAAATATACATAAAGAAATACAAATAAAATTTTCAACTTAACTTATTTTAAATGAAGACAATACAAATGTAAGTATAGAAACAATTGACAATGAGATAGAATTCAGTTTCTTTACTTTAATGGCATCTGATAAGTGATTGCAAAGCCAAAGTAAATAAATAAGAAAGTAACGTACATCAGCGATAGATGATACCTTCAATAAGTCTGTAAGTATTCTGTTTATTGATAGTAACTTATCAATATTTTTTTCTACTCTATTATAGTATGACACTTACCATCAACTCATTTTGGACAAGATTCCATACAATCACTTAGTCACTGGGACTACACAAATATAATTTTACCTAATAATTATTACATATTTTACAGAATATGTTCATTTTTTGTAGTAATTTAATGTATAGAACAAACTATAATATCAAAACAAAATATAAGATATTTATAAAAAAACAATCTAACCTGTATTTTGGAAAAATCGGCATCTAAAGTTTTAAAAATTCGTTGTAAAGTAGGCTGAGCTTGTATTATAACTTTCAAAATTGTCATTCCAGAATTCTGGCTCCCAGATGTATTTATATCCATTCTTGCGAGTCCGCAGCTCACAACTTCTCGACTGGAATAGAAAATAAATTTTGTAATAAGCTTAAGAGTATAGATTTCTTACATCTTTTTCAAACTGAAAATAGAAATAATTGAAATGATTAATTAAATCTATCTAATGAGTAGTGTGAGATATTGGAGTCAATTTTTTCCTGGGACAAAACTTTTCCTTCTTGCTTTTGCTTTGAAACAAACTTTTTGACGAAGTTTTTTTTATATCATATATAGCATTATTTCTAAGAAACCAGATGATAAAAAAAAATCAACAACTCAATTAAGAACATGAACAAAAAATGATTAATGATCATTCTAGACAATTTTAAATAACATAGGTTTTCGGGAAATAGTTCTTGTAAAAATAACGCACTATAAATAAAAAGGAAATATATATTTATAAATTACTACCAACATACATACCTTATTTTACAAGAACAATGATTCTGTAATAGTATGTACAGTTCTCAAAAATGAAAAGTTTCAAACAAGTCTCAATATAAAAGCATTTTTTAAGCCCTTCATAACAGACCGATAGAGTACATGCTTTAATGAATAAGTATGTATGATATTCACACACCATTTTTTAAATCAACCATACAAAGAAACAATTGAGAACAAATAATTCTGTTTTAATTTAACTAATTTTAGTTTTAAGAACTTATGTTTGAAGTATGACATAGTTTGCAACAAACTTAAAAACTATAATATTAAGACCATGGAAAAATTCCAACGAAAAGCCCTTAATTCTCCAAACTAAAACAGAAAATAAAATTATCTGTCCGATATTCCGCCTTTTCAGGCATCCTCAGGGCAGAAAGAGAATAACAACAAAATAAAAAATGAATAATGCACCCAAGAAACATCCCACCACCTCCAAGGCCCAAATGCAACTAATGAATCATAAGGAAGGTTACTTGACCCCGGCTGGCTAAGGTTAGATAAAAACAGCTGAAAAATACTTCAGAAATTGAAAAATAAACATACACTCACCAAACTTCAAAAAGCACAACAGGAAAAAATAAATAATATTAAACAACAGAAAACCATAAGACAAAAGACCATATGAAAAAATAAAAGTAAGTTTCTTGTGTGCATTATTCATTTTTTGTTTTGTTGTTATTCTCTTTCTGCCCTGAGAATGGGCGAAATATCGGACAGATAATTTCATTTTCTGTTTTAGCTTGGAGACTTAAGGGCTTTACGTAAGAATTTTTCCACGGTCTTAACATTTATGTGAGGTCTCTTTTTACTTTTCAATATTAATAAAAACTATAATCTTTTCTGAATAAAAATTAAGTAGTTGATTCTATGTTAGATTCAAAGAGAAATAATAAAATTTATAATTTATAACTAATTTTAAAATTAAACTGTGTGACTTAAAAAATAAAAGATGAGTACAGATAACATAAAATACCTTTGATTATATGCCAAAACTTGTTTTTCATTAAGTAGTTTTAATTTTACTAATTCTGTAAGTATTGCTTCGATGAAATTTGAAGAAGCTGGAGAATCCATTAGATCGATGAGGGGCACAAACTGAAGGAGAAGTTGAATAGATTGAGCTACGTCTTCATTGTAGTCACCATCAGCTGGGACAATATAATATCAAGCATAAAAATAATAATAATTATTAGAACCATTTCAGGAAAAAAAAACAACCTTATACTATAAAAAAGATACTGCTACTTACGAGAAGAAATTATGTTAGAACCCGTCAAGGCGAACAGTATTTGAGGAAGTTTTAAAAATGTGAACGCGCCCCATTTAGACTCTTCATTATCAGTCCCTAATACACTGTTCAGGCTCATCAAACATGCTCTTATGATTTCACAGCATAATCTAGAAGTTTTGTAACCCTGAAAAAAAAATAAATAAAAAAATAAAACCTCAGTATCTTCTTCTAGAAAAAGTTTTAGTAAAAATTTCATGACTAAAATATTTGGCATACATAAATATAAACAAACACATAGTGCTTAATTAACTAAAGAATAATATGATATTAAATCCAAGATGTGCTAACAAATAAAAGGATTTTGAAGATGGACTAAGACGACCTCTGCTTTTTTTTTTTTTTTTTTTTTTTTTTAATTTTTGTTTCAGAAACAAAACTGCTTCATGATATTGACGTTATTCACATATATTACTTATTTTATTAATGAAGAACTCCAAATCTATCAAGCAGTGAACCCAATTTATTTCTAAATAAACCTCTTACATCTGTAGTCTAAATAGGTGGTTATAACGAATTTTGTCCAGAATGATTTATTTGTACTGAGTGAAGCAGAATCTTAAATAATTGTACCAAGGAGAGCAGAATCTTAAATAATTGTACTGAAGGGAGCAGAATCGTGGCATTCTTGTAGTGCATAAGTGGCTAAGTCAGGCATAAGCTTCAAATAGAGTTATAGCTTATAATATAGCTCCATTTCAAGCCAAAAACTAAAAGAATAACAGGATTCCGCTTCCTCCAATACAATTAAGACTCCCTGCGCGAAATATGACAACCACTTATTCACCAGGGCTGCAGATATAAAATTAACTATTTTTAATAGCTTATATAATAACAATTACAGTTTCATCACATAAAAATTAGGAACCTTACCTTAAGTCTTTGAAGTAATCGCAGTCGATTAGCAAGTTCATTGGTATCGACGCTTGGATTCAGCATAACTTGAACGGCAAGTAGAGCTTGAACGCAATACGTCAAAGGTTCAGTATTATCTATTTCTCTTTCGTTGAGGTTTGTCAAACTTGTGCTACCCAATTCAAGATTGCAAAGTTTTCTGGAACATATCAAATGAAATAATTAAAAATTAAAACTAAATCTGCATCACAAAGTAGAATCACTGCACAAAAAAATATGGCACATCTAAATTTTCATTTCATACATGAAAAATGATAATCCATATTAATCATTATCAAAAATTGAAAAAAAAGGCTGTCAACCCCCATTATATTTAGCTTTACTCCAGCATTGAAACCAGCAACATTCAATGAGGATATAAAAGTTATCATAAAAGCAAAATCATGATAATTATGAACAAGCAGCAATAAAGGTTAACAAAATAATATAAAATTATTTAGAAATAAAGAAGAATTTCAACTTACAACAAAAGTTCTTGGATAGGAGCAACTGTGACAAGGGTTGGATTTTGTAAAATGACATCTTCAACTTCGTGACATTTCCGAACGACATCATTATATAAAACTGTAAATTAAAAATTATAATTTTTTTAATTATTTAAACTGTAACTATACAAATAACAAAAAAAGCTTCTGGTTTCGACCGTGTAGTCAAATTCTTTGCTAACATTCTACTAGACATACTGCTAGCTTTCTCAGGGCTTAATTTGATACGGAAAATGTCCTTCTGTACTTCAGTATTATCAGAGACCAGCCAGTCGAGGCCCACCCAATCAGGATCACTGGAAGAATAGGCTCTGCTCCCGAAACTACCAAAATATAGAAGGACATTTTCAATCTCAGATTATGCCCAGAGGAAGCTAGATGTGATGAGGGATGTGAAATGTTAGCAAAGAATTTGACAACACAGTCGAAACAAGAAGAAATACTTGATGAATAAATTAAAAACATTGGGCGTGGTAATTTAAAAGAATATATATATATAAGGTCAACTAATATTACTTAATATAAATAATCTATAAGAAATTAAATTAATTTTTTTTTACCTTTATCATCATGTTTGGCCAAATAGAGCATGGCTGTAAGAAAATCACAATTTAGCATGTAACCGAGAATTGATGCAGGTTTTTGAAGCATGTCGTTATGAGATTCGGGTGAGGATATTGCAGCATGGTGATAGCACTGAAGAAGCCAATGAGCCAGGCTTAGGATCGCGCTAGCAAGAATGCCCTCTTCAGGTTTACCACGACACGTAATACCACTCTGAAAATAAATATACCATACATTAATTTATAATTAATTAGCTATTAATTTACATTAATTAAACATCAAATCTGAATGCTAAAACATCAAAAAGCAACATTATTGGTACAAATTGATGTATCAATTGTTATTTACGTGTGATTTTTCATACTTAAACAATTCAGAATATTATTGTCTTATCCAGAGACGAATGATAGTTTTAGCAGTCATATGTACCATCCGTTTCATATATCAAAGTGTTTCTTTGAAGTACAACAATTTATTTTATTACTTTATTCATTATTATCACACACTATATTTCTGTAAGTGCATATGTATTAGTTAATATATTTCTCGCTTTAAGTAAGATAAATTTTAATTGCTGAAATAGTGAAAAAAAAACAAGAATAATATTATGTAATTGTAAATATTTCTTTATTAATTGAATATAAAAAAAAAATTAAAAAAAAAAAATTTCTGAGCATGGTTGCCAATTTAAAAATATGTGGTAAAGTGTTATTGATGCTATTTGAAATCAAAACAAAATATTATAAAAACATTATTAATTATGATAATTGTCTATTGAATTAAATTATGTCTATATCTATTGTTAAACTTTATCATAGCAAATAATATAAATTTCTTATTAACATTCAAATTTACAACAATAAGTAAAAATAATAAAAAATAAATAAGTCAAAGATAGTACTACTAAGTCTATCCCAAAATTTTAATTTTTCAACAATAGTAAAACAATATTTTTATATTTTCTAACAGTTCAAAATAAAAAAAAAAAAATAAGCTGATAAGCTTACCTGAATACCTTCGATGAATTCGAGAAGACAGTTAACACAATGAGGCTTGTGAAAACCGTCATATTTTGCGATACGTTGAAGCACTGCGGCATACGATACAAGCTGAGAACAAATATAATAACAATGATTAACAAACTAAAATGTTTAATTATAAATCAAAAGATTGATGTATAATTAATATATTGTAAAAAAAGGTAAAGATAATGACAACTTATGAGCTTTTGATAATCCTACACAATATTTCACTCTTTTTATTATTCATTGTCTATTTTTTTGTAATCATGATTATTTTCCAGTAAAATTCACAAATCAGTCAGAACCATTGATAGTTATAATACTAACACTGTATTAAAAGCTATAGTGTCATTTATATGATTTAATAGTAAAAAGGTTTTGTAATTACTTTAACAACAACAAAGATATAGTTTATTGAAGCAAGAAATAAACTTAGGCCAAATTTAAGTATACCCAAGCCCTCCTGTTATTGCCAAAATATTCTCATGATTAGGTAACCTCTAAAATAAAATAACCTCAGAGTTACTAGACTAGCTATGGGTACTTGTGTGTTAACTCAGCCACCGTTATTTTTGCCTACTTGTTCGCATGCGCGAGCAGTTATATTTTGAAACAGTTATCTTTAATAACATCTATCTTTCATAACGTTTTTAAATCAATTTATTGTGGTTAGGAATGGTTGGGGGTGGTTGGTGTTAGAAATATAATGTATAATCTAACCATCTGATAGAAATATAACTTCTCGCGCATGCGAACAAGTAGGCAAAAATAACAGTGGCTGCGTTAACACACAAGTACCTAGTTATGTTCTGGAGAATGCTAATGTTGGTACTTATATATTAGCAGGTCTGCAGAGACTGTTATCCAACAATGTTTATAACCTGAACACTGACAACAGCTATCTTCTTATAATTCATATTAATCGAAATAAAATGGATATGGAAATATAGTCGTAACAAAGAACTTTTATTTATTTTTTATATTAAAATAGCTTAAAGAACAGTCATAATTAAACTTAAAAGCTGTTAAAATTGTTATTCTAGACCCCACTGGCAACATTCCTTTTCTTATAGCAATTTTTTCCTTTTAACGAAAGTATCTACATTTCATGTTATTATTAAAATCCGTTTCATGACTTTTTTTGACATAATTTCATCCTTCGAATTATTCCTAAGTTCTGGAAGTATTTCACAACTTCTTCTTCGCCAATAGTCAATAACAGAATTACGATCCATAACAAACATTAGACACATATCACACAAATAACATATCAACAATAATAAATAAAAAAACTATATTCATTAAAAACAATACCCAAAACAATTTAAAAATAAATTAAAAAAAAAATATATGAAAAACAATTTAATAATGCGCACAGTAATAACTCAAATGAGATGAGTGATAAGAAGAAGTTACAGGAGATAAGGAAGTAGGTTTCGTGCAGACCAGTTAATACACAAGCACCCTAATGCTTAGTTAAATCTACTCTAGGTTAACCTATCTTTCATGAAGATAATGACATACTCTTCTTAATTACGGTGATATTATTATCATTTGGTAAAATAATTAAAAATAAAATCTTTATGACATACCTGTGCACTAAGAGAATGTTTTAGATAAGACATAACCAGTTGATTGGGACCAGGACCGACCAAAGCCTGCTGGAGGATACAATCGGCAAGGTTATAAACATCGCCACTCACGCCCCTCGGCAAAATCTATAACAAAAATTCACAAAGATAAACTCTATCTATGAAAATATATAACCATTTAAATAAAATAATCATAGCTTTTTAATCTGTTATTAGTTACGGAAGGACCCTCGTAGGCCTCACCCAGCCTCTATAAAGTGGTTATCCTAAATTGGAGAAAAACCTGACTATTGAGCATCTTCTCAAACAAATCACCTTCTGCATAACTACTGTCTTAAACAGTACTGCAGTTTCTACCATGTACTGAGCCCAAGACCCTTTGTGAGTTGTTATGGTAGTTTTTTTTTTCTTTTTTAAAATTGTAGTATAAATGGTTTCAAGATTTGCTAAGGCTATAAGCTCATTAAAATAGACTCAATATTTACTAATTCAATCTTACTTAACACATTGCCGGCCACTAATGTTTTGCTGAAATTTACTGTAAGACTGGTGATTTTATCATATATCAATATAATTTTTATCATATATATTATAATATCTGATAAAATATATATATATATATATATATATATATATATATATATATATATATATATATATACATATATATATATATATATATATATATATATATATATATATATATATATATATATATATATATATATATATTTTATCAGATATTATAATATATATGATAAAAATTATATTGATATATGATAAAATCACCAGTCTTATAGTAAATTTCAGCAAAACATTAGTGGGCGGCAATGTGATAAGTAAGATTGAATATATATGAATATATATAAATATATATAAATATATATATATATATATATATATATATATATATATATATATATATATATATATATATATATATATATATATATATATGTAATGCAATAATTATAATATCTCACCTCCTTGCAGAACTGCTATCCATGAAACAGTACTGTCTTTTTTTTTTTTTTATTATAATATAAATTTAATATTAGACCGAAGCTTATCACCTGAAAATGAGAAATCTCGTTCCCAGGCGTCAATGTGTTAAAGAATAATTTCAAATTAATTTTTTAAATCATATCTTATGAAACATTAGTTTCACGATTCTATGTTTATTACACAATTATGTTACATATTTATTATATTATACTTGATTCCTTCATTTTTTCCCCACAACATGCACGAATAAAACTAAAGGTTAGAGATATTCCAATTAGAGAGGGCAAGATAAGCCATTTTATGACTTAATTGTATTTATCTTGATTGTTGACATATATTTCATAGGAATTTTTATTTGTATCGATTATCTATAATCACTTTTTTTTTTTTAATAATGTGAGCATAATTTGCACTGCGACCATACTTATTGTGTATGGTCTATTGTGCGCCCCTATGAAAGCGATTATTATAATCTTAACTTCGCTAAACCCACAAATTTAAGAATATTTGCATTGTTGATTGGTTGACTTGCCTAGGGTTAGTGACTCTATCCTGACCAAAGGTTACAAACCTTAGGCCAGCAAATCTATCACAAAGGCAGATAACATGATAGGGTGTTTCGTCCGCTGTACGACAATAGCGGCATGTGAGAAGGCCCGCCAGTCCAAGCCTGAACATATGGGCGTTGAATCTACAATGACCCGTATATGCCGCTATAATTGTGTTTAATGCTTCCCTGTCCAGATCCAGAAGAGCATTACACGTCTTCTCATTGAAGCTGTCAAGGAATAATTGGATTCTATAATCATACTATTTCTAGTTTGCTTCTTACAAACTCTTTTACAATTTTGAAAATGTGAAGAAAAAATAATGGATTTTTTTTTATAACTGAAGTAATAATTTATTCTGAAAAATAACAAATAAACAAAGCAAGATAGAGTCCTACATTCTGGAGCAAAGATTTATCTCTGAATAAACCTGATTAAGGCTCAGTAAATAGAAACTGGTAGAAAAATAATAAGGTTGTCCCTTCTAGTTGAATCATAAGTCTTAACTGTTTATTCATTTCATTTTTAATATTTTCCAAAAATACAAGTTTGTTTGTTCATTTAACGTCACTTTATGCTGCTATGGCTAATCGGACGATGCTACAGTGGGAGCTCTAAATTTTGCCTATCCAGGTTTAATTAGGGTAGGGAATTTTAATGAGTACCTGACATAAAATACAAGTTATAAAAGACATAAAATACAAAAATACAAGTTATCATGAACTTCAGTATGGAAAAGAGAATTAGAGGTAATCAGTAGATTTCAGGAATCATTTGATCAAGAAATTTAAGTTTCAACTAACATTTTGAAGTATATGTTGGAAAAAATTCATTTCTAGATGAAACGATTACTGAAGTATACACATTTCCCATAATTCCACTCTTTTCCGTATTACAACTGAAGAACTTTTCTTTTTGAAAAATACTAATAGGGAAACAAATGAAAAGTTACAACTTGTAGTGAATCAACTCGAAGCAAAAACCTGCGGAATAATTACCAGAAAATGCTTCTATAACTATAATAAAGAAAAAAAAAATATTTTAATTTAGGATCAATTGTTTTCGAGATATAAACAAAAAACATGACCTGAACCTTAGTTCCTAGATTCTGACACTTAATAATAATTTATAGAAATTAATAATAAACTTCTTAATTAGTGCAAAAATTCCCTTTAGCCAATTTCGCCTTCCTGTCAAATGAAAAAGATACACCCCAAATAAAGATTCATTGACTGGGCTATAAACAGAGTAGAATGAATTTTCAAATAACTGTTTTAAATTACTTAATTTTTATTTATTAAATCTAGTATTATTTACTCATTTTAAATTATACAATGATGTTATTTGCCATAATAAATTGAATAAGATTAATCATGTTATATGAAGCCATTTATCAAGATTTAATGTTCGTTATAAAAGAGGAAATATTTAATAACACTAATTGCTTTAAATAAAAACTAACTAAAGTAAAAAATAAAGATGATTTTTACTCACTGTTTTAATATGGATACCCCACTGCAGATCGGACCATCTCTCCTTCCAGGCGCGAAGCAGTAGCGCTTTGAGGCTGCTAGTCTTGCTAGTAACTTTGCTGCTTTCCATTGTAACACCCATAACTAGAAACTGAACATGTGTTTAGTCTTGCACAATCCAAGCTTGGCACACCGCACACCATGTCCACAAACTCAAACCACTACACTTCACTAATAAAAAAAAAATAAATAAAAAATCACTACAATATGAAGAAATGCACTATTATCTCCATGGAAGATTTGGGAAACTTGATCAAATGATATGTTGACAACTTCGTAGTTAGTCCAGGATTACATGATAATGAGAGCTGAGAATGATTGTGGTCTTGCCAGAGCGTTGTGGACATAATGTATGGCGCCGTTTTTTGAATATATAATCTATTTATATAAATATATTATTATATTTACAAATTTAGTCTGAAATGTTTCACAGATAGTATAATGATGTTTCATTTGGGTCAATAAAGGGATGTACTAAATGATAATTAATTTGGTATTCGATTATGTACATGTGACTATTGCCTGGCGAGGCTAAGCATGCTTCCCGAGATGCTATCATCATCGGGATAACAGTCTGATGAGGAATCTGCAATCGCTAGGGCTGATAATCCCATTCGGGCAGACTCTTCATCGAATGCTTCCAACTCTCTCTGCTGCCTCTCAAGCAATAGTCTTATTCTTTCAACTCTCTCTGTTGCGACTTTGTCAGTTTCAAGTTGCATTTTCTGTTCTAAGAGAGCACGCCTCAGAGTAACTCTATCTTCGAGTTCCTTTCTCTCTCTGTTTCTCTGAGCTTCAGTTTGCATTCTATTTTTGCTCTGGTAAGCCATTAAAATCTCAAGCTCGTAATGTAGCCGCTCTTGAAGGTGATGACCCTCGAGTTCTTGCGATTCGTCTAATCTAATAGACTGCTTTTGCAACATTTCCGCAATGCTTTGCTCATACTGATCAGCTAAAAGAGCCAACTTCCTTCTCTGCTCTTCCTTCAATTTCTTAATGACTAATTTATGTTCTTCTTTGGGTCTAGTACTAAGTAGTTCTGCTTTAAGTGCTTTGTATTGTCTTGTTTGTATTTTACAAGTTTCTCTGAACTGTTTTCGTATTTGCATTTCTTTTTGTTTTAAACTCTTTGGTTGTTGTTTCACTTCGAGCGCATGTTTCTTCCTAAGTTCTCTTTTACATCTACTTAAATACGCGTTTTGGTTTTGCAATTCAGTTTGATGCTGCCTTTGAACTTGTTCCTCCCTTAATTGATGAACAGCCTTCTGTTGTCGATATTCTAATTCCTTAGTTTTCTCATGATGCCGAAGCAGCATTGAATGGGCTTGCTCCAATTGTGTTTGACGTTTATTTAATTCTTCTTTCAAAAGCTCTTGCTCTAAATTTTGAAATCCTAACAACTTTTTTCTTTTGAATTTTCTCATTTCGATATCCAAATATTCTTTCTGGCCCTGGACTAACCTCTGTTCTTCTTGGGCTTCCATTTGTTTCAAAGTTTCTTTCTGTGATTGAAGGGCTGCATCCCGTTGTCTTTTTGGAGTGGATTCATCTAAACTCAATTCGTGTTTCCATCTTTCTTTATTGGCCTTGTATTCTTTCTTCTTTTGAGAATCGAATGCTTTTCTATCCTGTTCTTGTCTACCACTTATTTCTTTTTGTAATTTTTTCTCAGCTGTAGAATTCTGTTTACTCTTCTTCTCAAGTTCCTGTTGATGACGTAGCTGCAGTTCTTCTAATTCTTTGCTAAACTTCTGCAACAAGACCTCATATTCCTTATCTAATAACTGTTTATGGTTTTCCATCTCAACTTTGCATTTTTCTTCAAGTTTAATGAGAGCCCCTTGATGTTCACGCCTCATTCGTTTATAACCAGACATCTGTTCATGCATCTCTTCTTGCATGTGTTCTTTTTGTTGTTTAGTAACAATTGTAGTAGTTTTTATAGTAGCAAAGTTGTTAGCACCATGTTCCAAAAGAGCGGATGAACTGCTTGCCTTCTGACGCACCCTCATCGAATGAGTATAACTATTATCATGGTTCATATCTGTTACAGGAGGCAAGCTGTTAGTAGAACTACTTTGAGAGGATGCACTAACCCCGATCGAATGAATAGAATGCTCGGATGTGATGCTGTTGCTTTTACTACTATCACCTCCAGCTTGCTCATCAGGGGTATCGTCTGCATCTCCAACAGTACTTTCGCTCTCACACGAGTCGATCATAAGTATTTTCATTTTCCTATAATTCTGATTATCTAACTCACGCACTGCTGCTTTAGTTCTCTGTATCAAGTCGATAAGAACATGAGGAGACCTATTCCTAGAAACAAGCTGATGAGATAACAATTTATTAGCAGAAGGCCTATCTGATGGATTTTTCTGCAAACACGACTCAACAAAATGTTTAAAAACATCGGACCATTCTGACGAATTAAGGGAAGGCGTGTCATTTTGAGCAATATGATATAAAGCACTCATAGCATTCATGTTAAAATAAGGAGGTTTTCTTTCAGCCAATTCTATACAAGTAATACCTAATGACCAGACATCAACTTTCCCATCGTACTGCCCTTCGTCCATAGCCAAAATAACTTCAGGAGCCATCCAATAGGGAGTACCAACAAAACTGTTCGCAGGACATTTTATACTGGCTGAGCCAAAATCAGCCAATTTTACAGTTCCATTTTCTGTAAGCAAAATGTTGCCCGCCTTAATGTCTCGATGGATCCTCCCTAAACTATGAAGATAATGAAGACCCCTCAAGACACCCTCACAGATAGCAGCAATTTCATCTTCCTTCAACGGTCTCTTATGGACTTCAATTATATCAGAAGCAGAACCTAGACAATATTCCATAACAAGCCATGCTGTATTATCTCGAAGGTAGCAACCCTTGTATTCGACAGTATTGGGATGATTTAGCTGTCTTAAAAACCGTATTTCCTTCAAAATGTCTTGCCATTTTTCATTACTTTGCTTTCCTTGATATGACATCTTCTTAATAGCCACAATCTCCTTGGTAACATAGTTTCGTGCATAATACACCGCTCCGAAACTTCCATGGCCGATTTCTCGAAGGTCTTCAAAGATTTTATCAGGGTCTTCCTTGTCAAATAGTTCAGCGATTTCTGGATCTTTCAAGCTTCCCGGCCTAGGAATAGCAGGCATTTTCTTCTCTGGGGATATGTGTTTCAAGATACCGCTATAGACAGCATTTATCTTCGCCCTCCAGTCATCTGTGAAAATCAATCTAGTACATCCCAACTCAAAACATTACTTAAAAGAAAATTCTAACATAATGCATATAAAGATGCTGCCACTGCATCAACATGCTACACAACAATTAACAGAAAAAAAAGTTTCATTAAAAACCAGCTAATCAAATGAATAATGACTAATCAAACCAGAAATTTTGAATTTATCAGATGACTTGAAAGCTATGAACAAGACAATACAAATGATCAAAGGGGATAATTACACTGGATAGGAAGTTAAAACTGGAAACTTTAGAGCAAAATAACTTCGTATACTTAAAAATTGATCATTATGTTAATTGGAAAGAAAAGATTACGACAAGATAAGCTTATTCTACTTTTGAGTGGGCACTACTAATGGAGTGGGGAGAGGCCAGTGGGCTATCCATTGCCCTGCTTATAAACCTTTATTACGAACTAAAATGAAACTTTAAATGTTGTAGAATGATGAATAAATGTAAATTGTCCTAGTTGCCTACAGGAAAGATTTAAGAAGAAATACTATCATTTGTGTTTACCTTTGGAATGGGCTAAAATCTAACCTTTGTCAACATCTATAACTAGGCATTTAAAACAATAAAACTAATATCACTAAAACGGCACGTCTACACTAAGAAACATTTCTTCGCTGAGGAAGGAACTCTACCTCAGCCTTAGTCTATGTACAAATATGTACCTACAAACAATTCGATAACACAAGAAATGGAATGGCTAGCTGTTTTATCCTTTCTTAACGATCTTATAGTTGTTACCCATAGATGTCAGCACTAATCAATTATCTGAGAAATATATCTCATTTTAATATTTATAATTTTCTATTAATGAATCTTAAACATTTTAAAATATTTTGAACATTTCACTTTGCCATTTATAATTTATAGTATAATCACAACAATCAATAGATACAGATACCCCAATGTGAGTTTATCTACACGTATGTGTTGTCAACATCGGCATTTAACAGGAAGGTTATTCTCAAATTGAAAGCCCGTTTCCCATAATAAGTTTGTTTTAATAAAGAATAAAATGGATTTCTTTAGAACAATACCCGTGCATATGGTATTTTTCAAATTTTATATTAAATGATTCAATTTAGTCTTTAATAGCTCATACAATTCTATGGTTTTGTTTGATTTATAGGACTTTGAGGGACAGTTCAAAGCAGAAAAGCTTTCAAGAATTATTATTACATTATTTGGGGTAAGTTTTCAAATATTGCATTAAATTATTAATGTTACTTAACCAGAATAATTTGTATACTGCTCCCTTATAAAATTTTTAAAATTGTTTCTACACCACTTACTGACACCCTTATAGGGATAATGAAAAATTCTCTTCCTCTTTCTACCACTAACAATATCTCATCCACCTTTTATTTCATCTGAGGTTTTACAAGAAGTTCTGGAACTATTAGAAAAAAAAGATCTTGGGTATGACATGATTACTGGTGAGCTAATTCAACATATGTCAGGAAAAGTTTTAATCTTTTTGATGACATTCTTCAATACTGATGACAACAAAATTCACATTGCCAGGCCACTTTGACTTAGACCTTATTTTATAAATATTTAAACAATTTTGAAAACTCATATTTTCAACTTAAAATTAATTTTTGATGCAAAGATTTTTCGGTAACTATTCCACAAGTTGTTGGTTCGAGTAGAGTCCCAACAGGTTTTAACTGTTAATTTTTTTTCATGATTAATATTTTCCAAAAATACAACTTATCATGAGTTTTATTACAGAAAGAGAATGTAGTTATGGGTGATGAGTAGATTTCGTTATCAATTCTCTAAGAAATCATAGTTTCAGCATTTAGAAATAGATGATATATGTTAGTTGAAACATACATTTCTAGTTAAAATGATTGCCGAAGTATAAACATTTCCCTTAATTACATTATGTTTCCATTCTGAAACTCTTTATAACTTGTATATTTGGAAAATATTAAAAGAGGTACAAATTAAAAGTTAAAACTTGTTATCACTCAATTCGAAGTGACGACCTACAGAATAATTACCTTTGCTTTTAATATACGTTATTTTAGAAAATATGTTTTGAGTCTGTAATGATTGTAATACTTTAAAACTTTTTTGTTCATTCGCAGGTTGTTGGATTTTTCTGGGGATATATAATTCAGCAGTTTTCTCAAACTGTGTACATACTGGGTGCTGGCTTTGCTTTGGCTGCTATTGTAAGTATGAACGCTTCTTATTATCCTCAATTTCTAAAAAAAAATTATCCTGTTATTTTGGACTGTGTCTCCAATGATTTAATGTTTAGATGAGGATTTTATAAGTATCCTGTAAGTGGATGCATTCAGTAGGAAATCACAGCCTTATCAGTAGTAGATTCCACACTAGTACTCTCTAGTGCCACTTGTTGCAACTGCTTTCTATACTCTCCAATTCATATTGGGATTCTAAAAAAAAAAATAAAAATCTCAGCTGAAAAGGGTTTGGAGGATGGTGTAAATCCTGAGTGGGAATTGACATCTGTGGTGTGATTAAAGCAGTAATGATTTAAATTAAGGTTAAGCTTGATGCCAACTGAAAAGGATCTATTGTCTCTTAAGTAATTGGAAGTCCACTGTAGTAATAATTTTAATAGTTTTATGTTGATGAGGAAATGTTTGACTGCATGTATCTTGAGCAATATTGAAATGGTTTAGGGGATGGGGTACTGTAAATGAATATAATACAAATAAGTAAAACTTAATTTATTTGTGCCGTTTAAACTTAATTTTTAGGCCATCATCAGGCAGAGTAGAGTTTAAGAGTCAAACTTAGCCTTATACTTAATGCCATGTGAGCACTCCTAGACTATACACCCCGCAGTCCTAATGATCGCTTACAAATTTTGTCAAAACGCCACAAATAAAATATGAGATGATGAAAGATGAACTGAATACTATAATTTTGTTTATTGTTCAACAATAAAATGTTGAAACAATACTTCTCATATTGTTATAATGAACTGTAAATTTTATTTTGAGATATCTATCTATCTATCTCTGACGGCACTCTGGCCTATGAAGGACCCTCTTCAACTATTCTACTCCACTCAGAGCAATCCTCTGCAGCTCTTCTTTATCTTCTCACTCCCAGAAGCTGTAGCTTAGCCTCAACACCTTTGAGCCACTGTAGTCTGGGTCTATCTCTTCTTCTTCTGCTGTCTGAGCGTCCCTCCATTATCTTCCTTTATTGCCTTTCCTGATCCATTTGGTGCACATGGCCCAACTATCTTATTCTCCTTTTATTAATATATTGTACTAAATTGACACTTTTATGCATGTTTCAAGTTCTATGATGGTTTTTATTTGCGATATCTAGTCCCTATAAACTAACAATACATTTACAGTAACAGGAGTTTTTGCCTTTCCCACCTTAGTCGCTGATGGTCTGGTCCATGATTTTGGTAAGGGAAACTAGTGCTTGTCATCATGTCCTCAAGATTTTGAAGTTTTGCTTATCTGAGCATGACACTTAAGAGCTTGGCTGTAATCCCTAATTCCATATAAGTGCTAGTGTTGCATCTGTATGTTTTTGTTATAAAATTATATTTATAAGTAAATATGATTTATTATTTATTAATTATGTTGCTGATTTATTTTATGTTACTTAATGCTGTTACAGTCGAACCTCGATTTAGCGAATTCCTTGATAAATCGAAGTTTTTCTATTCCCCTTGAATCTGCCTATCTTTTCTACATTATTTTTACCTCTACATATCGAAGGATTGGTTTAGAAGACCTTGATATATCGAATTTTCCAAGATTCCTTAGCTTACACCGCACCTCTACAAAACAAAGTTTTTTAGGAAAACCTCTACATATCGAAGTCAATTCGTTAAATATGAACCGTTTAGCCTGAACAGCTCGTTCTGAGAAGCATTTTCATTCTCAGAACGGCCTTTTTTCTCAAGTAATCCTGTAACTCCCTCACTCACATTTGTTTCCAGTTTGTTTCAGTTTCTGCTAACACTTGTGCAATAGGTTTCGTCTTCTGTCGTACTAGGTTAAGTATTGGATGATGCATTGGATAAAGTGTCGTTTTCAGGTATACAAACTACAATTTCCGATTTTTTTCAAAGCTCAGCTTATTTTTTTTTCACGAATTCAATATGTATCTGTTTTTTTAGTCTATTGTTTTATTGTTAAATAATGACGAAGTATTGTTTTTATTCTAATTACGTATTTTTTTTTCTAACTGCTTTTAGTTATACTTGTCATATAAATTCTTTATTTTAATTTTCAAAAATAGCTATGTTAAGCAATGTAATTGGCGTAAATTGTATTGTTGTACATATATGTACAATATTTTAATAAAATAGGTACATTTTTTCTATATTACATTGAGTATATATTTATTTTATTATGAACCTCTACCTCTATATATCAAAGTCAGTCAGAAATCACCTCAATAAATCGAACCTCGCTATATTGAAATCCTCGATAATTCAAAGTTTTCTCATTCCCCCTGAGTTTCGATATACCGAGGTTCGACTGTATCAGTAATTGGTTGATGCTACAGTGAGAGTCATAAATTTTGCCTATCCAGGTATAATTAGGATAGGGATCATTAATGAGTAGATTTGGTACTTTATATGAGCCACTAAATAGATTATCATAAATGTTATCCAATTTTTTTTAATTTGGTATTAAAGATGGTTATTCTAACAGAAATAGCATATTAAATATAAACTTCAAGCAGTATACCGGAAGTGGTAATCTACGTCAGCATCTAAATACATATTATTTATTATTATATAATTAGTATTTAAGTAACAATTTAGTAATATTTTTTACACAAATATTAATTTTAATTTAATTCCTGGTTATTTTTGATCCATTAATACCTTAATAGACTTACAGTAAAGTTTAAGGTTATCTGCATCAGATTTTTTCTATTGTGTATTTTGATTATGTTAGAGACAGTTCTAGATGATCAACTATTTTATTTTATTTATTATATTGGCTCTACGGCTCTACATGAACCGAGGCCTCCTCTACCATAGCCAACCTATCTCCGGGATCCTGCGCTGTTTTCCTTCATCCTCGCACATGATCCGTGATCAGAGGACATTCTTTACTTTGTTTGCTGTCTGGCTCCCCATAGAAATCTCAACTATATCTCCTTCATATAGTTGTATGAAGGAGATATTGTTTAAATTATTATTATGTTTTTTTTTTTTTAAATTAATGTAAACTGGACTATAAATCTTTTTGATTTTTATATTTTGGGGAAAAAAAACCATTATACAGTCATCTCATTTTCTTAATTTGTATAATTCTTTAATACGTTTCGTCAACTATATGTCATTATCAATCATTTAAAACAATTTGACTGTATCGCTACAATAATTATACATAACTCTAAAGAAGTTATATGTCTATAAATCTTATAAATGCATATTTACTAAATATTTTCTTGGGAATTATCTTTCCTCCCTGGTCAAAAAATTATTTGACAATGGATTCTACAATTTTTTGACCATGGAGGAAAGATAATCCCCAAGAAAATATTTAATAAATATGCATTTATGAGATTTATAGACATTTAACTTCTTTAGAGTTATGTATAATTATTGTAGCGATGCAGTCAAATTGTTTTAAATGATTGATAATGACATATAGTTGTCGAAACTTATTAAGGAATTATACAAATTAAGAAGATGAGATGACTGGCAAGTGTTTTTTTCCCCCCAAATTATGTTTTTTTTAAACCTACATATGGCATTTTATTTCACAGGTTACATGATATATGTAAATTAATTTATTGTTGTAGGTAACGGTACCTCCATGGCCCATGTACAGGAGAAAACCCCTCCAGTGGCAGAAGCCAAGGCCTGAGTCTGAGCAAGGTGAACCACATCTCAAGCAGAAGAAGAAGAAATAGTTAATTATCAAAAAGAAAAAATAAATGAATTTATTTATAATATTTGTATTTGAAGCATTCCATGATACAAATATGTTTTTTTTTTATTACTGTTGGGTAAGATTATTTCAGTTTTCACTTAAAATAAACTGAATGATTAAAGATTTTCTTTCTGAAGAATCTTTTTTACTTTATTCTACTAATAAGCTGCAAAATTTTCATTATCGTTTATGAGTTGAAAAAAATTACGATAATAAAAAAAAATAGCTACTCTACTATAATGCTTATGTTTCTTTAAAAATTTACCCCCTCTGTTATTTTCTTTTTGTATTTTAATATGACTTATGATTATTTCATGTGGGAATATATTAGGTCTTCATCAGCTAAAAGTGGGTGAACGTTTGAAACAGTTCTTTTTGTCCTTTGATATGCTAGATGTTGTTTCTTAATTCTTGTTTTTTTCATATCTCAGTAATATAATAATAACTGCCAATATTATTTATTTGCTGAAAATATCAGCATATTTATTCTCTGTGTTTCTTTTAATTTCAAGCCTAAATATAAAGATTGTTTTTGATTATTGTTGTATAATTTATTTTATTATAATTATTAAATTAGTGACAGGACAGTTTAAATCTCTGTGGTAAATAAAATATTTATTTGCTCTTCCTTGTCCAGTTCAGAACTTAGGGCAAAAAAAAATTCATCAATATAATTTAATAGATTACAAATTATGCCAATAGCTAATATATTAAGGTTAATAATCCCTTGAAAATATAAATAACCTAATAAACAAAATTAGTAATATAAAATATGTGTTTAGTAAAATTTTTTCCATGGATATGCCATGGCGGATACTTTGCACAAAGCGTACTTTTTATTGTATCATTACAGTTGTGTTTTCTACTATTCATAAATTGATACACCAGTCTTATAACAAATATTAGAATACTAGCTTATGCCCGCGGCTTCACTCGCGTGGAATTTGGTCTGCCACATAAAGTTTCGTGAAAGATCATTTTAAATAAATAATTTAATTATTTTTTAAAAATATAAGTTACTCGTATATCCAAAATTTCAGATGTCCATCTTCAAAACTGACGGATTCCATACAATTTTTGAACCCCTATGATATTAAGGGGGAAGCCCTTGGGGGTGGGACTATCCAAATTTCTTTCTCACACTATACAAAGAACCTATCTACAAATGTACCCCCCTCTTAAATCCGCGCTTGCTATAGCCTATGTGTTATTCTGATGTATAACCTATATTACTGTAAAGTTTCATCCAAATCCGTTCAGTAGTTTTTGCGTGAAAGAGAGAAAAACATACAGCTATTATCTGTTCATAAACGTCGGCACACAATAAATAAGTATGCACTTATTATGGTGCTTTAATTGACTGCACCCCCAACTATCTCTATCATTACATAACAACTATTATCATGTGATTTACCTTTAATTATCTACTATAATGGATTCTCCACAGTACCTAAAAACTGTCGGAGGGAGACGTGCCCCCGTGCGTCCCTCCTAAATCCGCGCTTACTATAGCCTGTGTGTTATTCTGATGTATAACCTATATTACTGTAAAGTTTCATCCAAATCTGTCCAGTAGTTTTTGCGTGAAAGAGAGACAAACATACAAACTTTCTCATTTATAATATTAGTAAGATTGGCCAAAGTAGTGAAAACATTTATTGTTTTTGATATATTTTTATTCTTATACATTCTCAGTAGTATGTGATATTGGACAAACATATTTAGCACATATATTTTTAATGTGCTCAAGACACTTTAGTAGACATTTATGTACACATATTTCAATTTATTCTAGTTCAAGTTATTTATATGGTCAACTAATATTCTTCAATAACTATTAGTTTACATGCATATGAATACCATTTTCTCTTAATTAGAAAACAATACTCGAAGACTTAGAAATGGAAATGAAAAATGATTATAATGATATACCATCTTTAGCGTTGTTGGTATACCATATCATATGGTATAACCACAATATTATATCTATGTGCACATTAAACGGCCGAGTATGCAAATGTACTTACCAACAATTATTTGAGCAAGTAAAAAAATATTTTGACTTTGATTCGAGCCATTATTACTTTGAAAAGTCATTTTTTGTTTAATCTTACAGGATTATTATTGAGATAACAATAGGTAAGGCACCCCCTCCATTTTATAACTGTTTTTAATAATATAGAGTACTCGTACTTTTATTTAATATAATTTATGGGTTTGTTTTGCAAAGAGGAGGACGAAACCCCTTGGCACATCCTCTTTGAATGTATAGCACTAAGTCGAAAGAGGACATTTGACCTTGGCCCCGGTGGATACAAGGAACTTCAAAAACTGAGGTTTAAAGACTATTTAAAATTTCTCAGAAGTCTAGACCTATGTTAGGGATTTTTTAGGACTCAAGCACAATGGGCCTCTTTAGGCCGAAGTGCATAGTAATAAGGGTCATACTTAAATAATATGGGTACTCGTACTTTTTTGTGCACTGAAGTGTAAAAAGGTTCAGTGCAATATGTTACATAATGATTTGGCACAGCAGCCTAAAAGATTTTTGCACCCCAAGATTACATTTTAGGTTAGGATTTTTTAAAGGCAGTAAAAAATCCTTAGTAATGCTCTCAGTAGGGGCATAATCTGATAATTAACCTGTAGGTGTCAGGTACTAGTTAAAGATCCTAGACTTCTGAGAAATTTTAAATAGTCTTTAAACCTCAGTTCTTGAAGTTCCTTGTATCCACCGGGGCCAAGGTCAAATGTCCTCTTTCGACTTAGTGCTATACATTCAAAGAGGATGTGCCAAGGGGTTTCGTCCTCCTCTTTGCAAAACAAACCCATAAATTATATTAAATAAAAGTACGAGTACTTTAATGGTTGTATTGGAGGTGGGACAAAAGTGGAAAATAGTAGTATTAGTAAGAGAGAAACAATGGTGTATCTGTGCCATGTTTTTTTTTTTCTTTTGTATTTACTCCGTTTTAAACTGAATTTAAATTTAAAACAAACAAAGGAGCTAACACAGAATAATAAAACATTAATTAATAATATTCTTTCGGCCATTGCATTAATTTTTGCCTCTGTAAATAACATCCTTCTTTCATTCATTCTTTAATTATAGATCATCTTTAGTTAGTATTACTGTTGTCGTTAGTCTATTCATTTTACATTATTTATGCTGCTATGGCTTATCGGACAATGCTACAGTGGTCCTCTTAAATTTTGCCTATCAAGGTATAATTAGGATTAGGATCTTTAACTAGTACCTGACACCTACAGGTTAATTATCAGATTATGCCCCTACTGAGAGCATTACTAAGGATTTTTTACTGCCTTTAAAAAATCCTAACCTAAAATGTAATCTTGGGGTGCAAAAATCTTTTAGGCTGCTGTGCCAAATCATTATGTAACATATTGCACTGAACCTTTTTACACTTCAGTGCACAAAAAAATCGTAAACCCTGGGATGCCTAGGCTTTTGGGATTTAGAAACGTCAATACTTGAGGGTGCTAAAATATTATAGAATCAGGACTGGTTCTACCATTGAATCTGATGATAAAACCTGTTAGTCTTAGTGACACAAAAGATCTTGGGCCCAAGGATGATTGAAGGGCAGATAAGTAAATGGTAGCTTCAACTTCCGTTAATCCAGCATTCCTCTTCTGGATGTCATCGGACTCCGGCCAAGATTGTTGGATATTTAGTAAGCAGAACAGATAAATATAATATTATTGTTCGAAAATTTAGAATACGACCTTTTGCGAAATCGGAGGCAGGGGCTGGGGAGGTGTGGTGGGGTGTTGCTATTGGTTACCAACGTTATCAGGTATCGGTAATCCAGGTTAAATGTCTGTATTAAGAATTCGTTTTTTAAAGATCACGGGCTCGTAACCCAGCAGTTGGCCTTAGGATTTTTTAAAGAGGGTTAACGATCCTTATCGACGATTAACGATTAGTTATGCTGGACTTTGGATGGAGGTAAAATGGAGGTCCCGAACCTCTGTGCGATGTCAGGTGCTCGTTAATGATTCGTATCATAACTATACCGGGATAGGCAAAATTCAGGACTCCATCTGTCCGATTTGCCATAGCTGCAGTTAAATGAAAGTGCATAGTGATGTTAAATGAAATAAACAAACAACCTGTATTGGTCAATCGGAAGGGACCTATACACGACAGCACCAGACCTCGTGTTTCACGGTAGAAAGTGAAGAAACTAAACGAGCTGGGTTAGGAAGTTCTCCCATACCCAACAGATTTTCATCTGTTCAGAAATATGGACTACTAACTTAAGGGTAAAGTTTTTGAAAATGATCATCAAGAAAAAATACATTTTCAGAATTTATTTCATCACAAAACCCAGATTTTTTCAGTTATGGAATTGATAATTCTTCTTCTTTCTCAACATCCTTTTGTGTTTCACAGCGGAGGGGAGCGTTTAACCATGATTGTTATTTTTCCATCGTTCTAGCCAGGTTTCGAACTTCGCTGATGTTATTGCTGCATAGTCGTTCAACGTAGTCTAGGTAGGATACTGTACGTTCTCAGGGTCTTCTACCCTCAAGGGATGTAGTCCATGGACTACACCCGTTTTCAACGGGTTCCAATGCTCTTCCAACCTGACTACATGAATTTTAATTGGTGAGACTCTAGGAATTCCTTCATCGAGGTGATCTTGCGTTCCTTCCTCATCGTTTCTGATGTGATTGGTTCATTTAACCTCACTTTATGCTGCTACGGCTAATCGGATGATGCTACAGTGAGAGCCCTAAATTTTGCTTTTCTAGGTATAATTAAGATAGGGATCTTTAAGGAGTACCTGGCATCGCACTTTTGTAGTAACCTCTTGTTACCCAATATCAATGTTACTGATCTGACAGCAGACCATATTGCTTTACTTATTCTGCTTGAAATTTCCAAGTCTACTTCCTCAGTTTTATCCAGAACTATTCCGAGGTAGGTAAGTCCTTAACTGTTTCCATCTTTCCTCCTCTTGGATCTCTTCCTGTACTCTTTTATTTTATGATATGCATACGTTTTCTATGGAGCTCTTCATCCCATTCAGTCAATGCTTGCTGAAACTTACCTACAGAGTTTGAAATGAGACGATATCATCTGCATAGAGGAGAAGCTGGATCACCATGGTTAGCATAACAACCTACTATGCACAAGATCGCGGGTTCGCAGTACGGCATGTTTAAAGAGAGAAAAAAAATCCTTAACTATGCCGTCCTTCGGAAGGGACGTAAAATGGGGGGCTCTAGCCTGTACGATGCCAGGTACTCCTTAAAGATCCCTATCTTAATTATACCTAGAAAAGCAAAGTTTAGCAAAGGCCTCCCACTGTAGCATCATACGACTAGCTACAGTAGCATAAAGTGACGTTAAATGAACAAACAACAACCACAGGTTGGGGGTTTCTTCGTCCTAGAAACGTCATTTCAGTTCGCTTTTTACATGTTGTTGCTATCTCATCCAATCATCATCATCATCATCGTATTCTGTCCTCTTGAAGCGCCTATACAGTTTGAGGAGGAATATGTACAGCCGTCTCATCCATATATAATATAAGAAGCAACGGATTTTTACTGTCAATCCTCAAGTCAAAAACACATTTTCAGACTGCGTTCACAAAACCTTGAAATTTTTCCAGTTATGGGATTGAAAATTCGATAAGACGTTGGGAAAAATGTTTTGAAATGAGAATAAATATTTTGAATATAAATGTTTTGATTGCATAAAGTAGTTTTACCATGTAACTTTTTCTTTGACCCAATGCTGTATCTTCATCTATATTTTATTTTATGTATTATATCTTGATAACTATCTATACCTTATATTATATCTATAGCAACTATTATATCTTCATATTTTTCTTAAAATTGTGAAATAGTTTAGACTGTTGGTCTCTGAGTGATTTAAAAATAGCTTGCCGTCTATTATTTGTGCGAGGCTCTCCGCCCACACCTGCTCCTCACGATTCCTTTGCATTTCTTGTGAAGGACTCGAAGAAGCATATCCTCCAGGATTAAAAACTATACGTAAGTTATTTAAATGATATATATAATAGCTTTAATGAAGATATCCTTCCCTAAGCATCCTTCATTATCCTGTTCATTCTTAAAATGAAATGTGTTTCGATGCAATGATTGAAACAGCACTGTAAAATGAACGAAAACATGGTAGAGTGCTTACAGGAATTTATCATTTTCTTTCAGTATTTAATATTTAAGTCTTGCCAATCCCAGATTAATTCTACCGTGAAGTTCGTCGTTCCTCTGTATTCTCGTACTAAATTCTTGTAATATACACTTCTAATTAATATATTTGCTTTATTATTTTTTTTTTAATTTTTAGAAATGACAGTTATTTATAAAAATATTGTCTATAATATGATCAATGAACCGAGTTAAAAATATTTTTATCGTATTTTCCTGTATATAAAATACTTAAAATCATATATAAATATAATGAGACATATTTTTTATCAAAATAAAAGTAGTGGAAGTGTGTAAAGTACAGATTTTTTCTATTAAATATAAATATAAAATTTAATTTTATAAAATTACAGAATTTTTTCCAATACAAGTGTAATTTAGTATATTATTTTCTCGATTAAATAAAAATATCAAATACAATTTTATTATCAGTTATAATCTTTTTGAGGGGTGAAAGCCAAGAACATAATTAGATATGATAAAATTTAAATAGGCTTTAATTTTAAATGATTAAATATGATTTATTTTAAATTAAATAGAGTATGCTTTTGTTTAGTTTAAAATGAAATTATTCAAAGTATATAAACTGTATATGAGATTCAATTTTATGACAATTTATTTCAGATGGTGAACTTCAGAGAAAATATGTAATTATCACAAGAGATATTTAATTATGTGTTTACTTTATACCATAAAATTATACAAACTTTTCCGATAAAAGTATTGTAAATCATTGATTTTAACATTAAACAAAAGTAAAAACAGCTTTTTAAGGTTATAAAATGCTGATATCATTTAAACTATTTAAAGGTTGTATCTTTAATCTTATCAGGTCTAGTATATATTGTTTATTACATTTGAAAAAAAAATTATGAACATTAAACATATACATGATCGCACTTAATTCTACATTTGTGTATACTTAGTTTCTCACTCCCTCATTTATAAACTTTGTGATATTTGTAATTTATTTTTAATATTGATTAGATAGATATTGATAGAATCAATAAAAAAGAATCATTGATGTAACCCTCTATCATTGAGGGATATATAATTTTGATTAATATATGTACATATTTTTTTTATAATCAAATTTATTATAAACTATTTTATTAATGTTTCTTCTAGTGTTAACCCAATATTATCGTAAATGATTAAATGGATTTATAAAGGTTTGGAAAATCCCCAGAAGACGAAATCGGCCACATTCCATCACATATCTAACCAGAATAAACTAAGAATTTTTTTTTATTCAAGCCAAGATTTTTAGCTTAGCAAGCTTAGCAATTCTTCGAGATAACCTTGATATAAAATTTTCTATATGAATAATTTTTGTATTATTATAAATATTTTAATGGATCATTCATACATATTTTTTAAATTATTGTTATTATACTAAAAAATTAATGTTATTTTGGTTAAAGGATTTATTACTCGAACAGTAATTTATCAATTTATTATTATTTTTTATTTGTATCATACTGATGCTTGTAAAATTGTATTCCATCAATTTAATTTTTAATCATATATTTGATTTCTTCTGTTTTTTTTTTTAATTCAACATTTTTGTTTTAAAATAATAAATATGGAAAAACCTGTACTACTGCCACCCATAAAAGGGCCTTGGGTTCATTACATGGTAGATATTGCACTGTTTACAGGACAGCGGTTGTGCAGGGAGGTGATTGTCCGCGATCACACTCAACCGGCAGATTTTTATCCCCAATTTAGGGTACCCACTTTAAAGAGGCTAGATGAGCCCTAGGAAGGGCTGTAAATCCCACAAGATCCTTTCGTAGCTGTTAATCGATTAAATAATTTATCTGCATCAGCCGGATTCGAACCCGGTACCTTCAGCGAAGAAACTCTGAATTCTACTTATTAAGCTATCTCGCTCCCTAACTGATTACAGTAACACTTAAAATAACATGATTTTTTTTTATCTTCATTTTATCTATATTTTTTTAAAAATTGAGCATAATAAGACTTGTAAGATCAAATTTTTAAAGGTTTAGTCGTTGATAAGTTAAACTGTATTTTTACGAAGTCTCGAGACTTCGAGACTAGGTGATGTTTTCATAACCTAGGGAGCGGAGTGGCTCAGTGGTAGAGCATTGAGTTGCCATGCCGAAAATCCTGGTTCAAATTCCGCTGCAGGCAAGACTTTTATTTAGTATATTTGCAGCCGGATATGGATTATATATGATCTAGGAGGTTTAGCGTGATCTAGAACAAATCACCTCCCTGCACAGCCCGAAGCAGGACTGTCTCTACCATGTACTGAAACCCAGGCCCTTCAAGGGTTCTAGTGGTACAGTTTATTTTTATTTTTTTAATGTTTTCATAACTACGCCTTAACAGTAAAAAAAACTTGGGCTTTTGTGAATAACATTAAATCACACACTAGTCTAAAAATAAAATTGCCACACCACTCAATCAGAATACCAGAGCAATATTACCATACATATCCAACAATATGAACAATACTTATATACAGTAATATGTATATACAGCTGTTAAATGAATATATTTATTTTAAACAAGAAAAAAAATGACGATCAATGGCCTGTCTCCAAGGTTCAAGCTTCTTTTAGTAGAACTAAAATAAAGTTAATTCAGTCAACTAAATTTAGCCAATTAAAATACCACCCACATTTTAAAATTAAATTGACTATGGTTATTATTTTTCTTGTTTGTTACGTTTGATGAGTAAATTTTAATTATATTCAAGATCTTATTTCGGGTGTCACAATAATAGGAGACTCTACCATCTTTTCTATGATTTGGGGTGAGAAAAACAAAATCGTCAAATTCGATATTTGAAAACCTACTAAATGTTTATAACCTTCCTGCTCAATGGTTGTCATAGAAACAGTAAAGCTTCTATCGTGTACAGAACCCATATTCTTCATGGGTTTTAGTAGTACTGGTTATTTTATTTTTTCCTCAAACTTATTAAATAGTATTAAAACAGTGTAGCAAACTGGTATTCTCAGAGTTGCTAAAATTTAAAATCAATACCAATACATTTGTGTTAAGGAATCGAGATTTTATGCAATGCGTTGGAATAGATCACAAATCTATTATTAGGGAATTCGGTCAGAATTCAGAATTGGAATGTAAAATGCTTCCCCGCTTCCTCATCCTCCAATAAATCGCTGTTCCAATGTTTCTGTGTCTATTTTATTTTAGCGCTAACCCTTTGTAAAGGGGAGCGGAGTGCTCTGAGTTGCTATGCCGAAGTTTCGGGGTTCAGATCTATGATTGATAAATTATTTAATCTGTGGTTGGATCCTTTGGGATCTGACAACCTTCCTGTGGCTCGCCCAGCTTCAATATAGTGGATATTCTTAATTCTGGAAAAAACCGGGCGCTTCAGTGTGATCTCAGATAAATCACCTCTCTGCACAACCGTGACCTAGTATCTATACGGTGTACTGAACCCGTGGGTTGTATTGGTAAAGGGTTTTTTTTTTTAAGCCGTTATAAGGTTAATGTGAAGTAAATAATGAAAAATTGTAAATTAAAATTTGAAGAGTCCACGAAAGAAAGAGGAAAATGACAAACCTTTTTCGAAAGGATTTAGTTAAAAACGTCAATATGTATATACTGTTGAGAGGAAAGATATGGTAAAAAGAAAATTTGGTCTGTTCGTTCGACACGTTAGAGAAATACGTTTAGATCGAAGTAGTGTTGTAAAAATATTTGAGTTTTTTAAATCATATTCCGTTTTCGTGTATTTATGCCTGATAAATCCTTCAATTCTTCTATAATTCATTTAACTTCAAGGCTTGGTTCATGATTATCTCCAGCCTGTATACTTCTCGGGTTCCTAAAATTGCATTGAGAGCATTCGAAAGGCAGTAACTGGAACAGGTGTTCAATGTATTTTCCAAAACTGTGTATTTTAGCTCGAAAATAGGCTCCATGCCCGTTTAGAATTTGCTTAAGCTAGAAGTCTTGGAGGATACAACTAGCTTGAAGGCGTGACTGGGCTGTAGCGAAAAGCTGAAAAGGTATTTTTAAGAGATTTGGGGATTCTCTAAACACAATACCATGATTTTTCAGAATTACTGGCGTGCTTTCTCTATTAAATCCGATTTTGATCTTATCATCTCGTTGGAGAAGGTCGAGAGGTCTCCCCTTGCCAAAAACCTTGGGGTCAGAGTCCTGAATAGAGTATCACATCAATGTCCTTCACATCGATGAACATTGGTTCAATCATAAATTTGTCTTGAGTATGGCTGTTCGAGAACAGCAGTAGCAGGACGACCTGTATTTCTTTCCTATTGCAAATATGACTCTTCCTTTATTACGTATAAGAAAGCAAAATACTACATACTGAGGGGAAGGTTGCATAACAATTTTCTATAGTCAAGATCACGGGTTCAAAGCCCGGATGTCCTTAGGGTTTCTTAAAAGGGAGTAAAAAATCCTTGGTTATGCCGTCTTTCGGAGAGAGGTAAAATTGATATTCTTGTACGTTGTCAGGTACTAGTTAAGGATCCCTATACTAATTATACCTGGATAGGCAAAAGGTAGGCCTTTCACTGTAGTGCACGATTAGCCAAAGAATAAAGAAACACTAAATGAATATACAATAACAACCTACTTATCAATTAACATATCAGCTATAAATATGTTAGCAACCACGAATGGACCTCAGTGGAATATCACAACCCTTATTTAGAATAAACCCTTAATTAGAAGAAAATTCTGTCGGTCCAGTGGACAAATCATCTCCCTGTACAACCGCTGTTCTAAAAACCGCCCACACTCTTAGTGGTATAGGTTCTTTTTTGGCTTAGAATTGTTATGGATATTCTGAGACTATTTTGTGAGCCTGGTAGTTAAAATCAAGGAACCTAGTAACATGATTTATAACATTTATTGAACTTATATTCAAATAAAAAAAAAAAAAGACAAATGACAAAAAAAAATGGCCTCAGCCCAGAGACATAGAGGTTGAAGGCTGTACAGGACGTTCCTCTAAGAAGAGACCTTTGACGTCATTGGACAGTGAGTCAGGAGGTATCTCAACTGCCGCCACTTATTTTTAGTGGTTTTGGCAGAAGCTGCTACAACACTCACTTCGCCTCCGTACAAAGACCGCTGAAATGAATCATTTAAATTCATCGGGATTTACCAATATAATTGGAAATTGCATTATGTTTGTAGTATATACAATATATTGAAGTATATATTTTCAAAATACAACATTCATTGTCCAAATTGTATGGTAGGAGTGATATGACACCATGTTATTTTATTACTCAACACACAATATTTTTTAAACAATTTATAACCGTCCATTAAAACTGTAGCCTCTCATATCTTTTATTTATAACAGCTGTTATAAATCAAGTAGGCCGTATCGCTATCACGGCAAATGAAAAACTAAGACCAGCGTTCGTATATTAGCGACGCAGTTTTCTTTACCTGTATTAAAAAAAAAACTTTGACCTCTACCAAATTTAAAGGGTATTAGATTAAGAACGTGGTAGAGACTTTACTGTTTCTAGGAAAACGGTTGTGAAGGGAAGTGATGATATCCGAGATCACGCTCAACCACCAGGTTTTTCCTCCAATTTAGGGTACGCTCATTAGGGAGGAGGCTGTGAACTGGAAGTGATACAACACAATACATAACCATAGAATACAATCTAACCCATCCTAATTAGAAAACATGATTGTAAAACATTATATTTACATGTTCACGTAGGCTTCCGCGGTCTGCGGTATTGTCCGTTGTTCTTTTTCCGAGATGGATCGTGTGGTGTAGGTTTTGTTTGCCAAGCTTTTGCTCATCGTGTTGTGAGCTTCCTCAGGGCTAGTGAGTGTATGATATTTACAATTTATATGAACGCTTCATGTCTAGAGTATAGGGGTGATCTGCAGAAGTATTTTTTAAATGTACATTACAAGTTTTAGTTCACTTTATTTATTTGTATAACTTTCCTAATTCGGGGAGAGGAATAGCTCGGTGGATAGAGCGCAGAGTTGCTATGCCGAAAGTTCCGGATTCAAAACATCCGGTTGAGGCAGATGGATTGTTTAAACGTTAACATTAATGACTGGACCCTGTGCGATCTGACTACCCTCCAATTAAGGCTCGATTGGGAGGAGGCTAAGAACTGGAAGCAAGAAGAAAAAGCGAACAGCAACCAGAATGCTTCACACATGTGCTATGGCACAGCCTTTCTAAATAGAATAAAAAGAAATTGCAGGGTCTATCTACGGCGATTAACAGATTAAATAATTTGTCTATCACATCCGGATTTGAACCCGGAACCATCTGAATAGCAATTCATCACTCTACACTCTGAGCTTCCCGCTCTCACTTCAAACATACAACATTCATTACCTAAATTGTACAGTGAGATCGGTGTAATGCCATTTTATTCGTTTTTCTATTTTTATCTTGTTTTCTTTTTCTACTTGAATTGATTACAGTTTCTTGTTTCAGGTTTTTTTTTCTTCTGGCGAAAATAGGCTTGTAGATAGATACATTCTGCATAGATACTGTGGTTAAAGGCAATGCTTGGTATTTTTTGGTCTAAACTTGGCTCGTTTCTTTGATCTATTAATTTTTTTTTATTATTCAATGAAATTTACAACTGTCTTATTCTAATACAACAAGTAAATAGAATGAATGGTACATATTGGCATGCATAAAGACAAGTAGATAAACTACCCAGTGATAGTACTCAAATATATAGTTCAACTTAGAAGGTCACGAGGCCATCTTCTTTTCTGACACCTCGGAGTATTATCAGGAATTGAAGAGGTTGCTAGGTTTCAAATTAGTGGATTTGAGTGGAAATAAAGTTCGTCATGAATAGATCGATATCGGATTGGGGCCAAATCAGCAACAAATGGGACATCAAGGTCACAATGGATTACTTTATAACAAAGTAAGGTGCATTGAGGATTTTAGGACGGATTTTGGATTGTAAGGATTGAATACGAGAGGAATTCGATGGCTTAGTGGAGCCCCAAAGCTCTATTCCGTAAGTCCAAATGGGTTTTAATGATTGTCATATATATGAGTCTTTTGTAATTAATTGGGAGCTTAGAGCTAACAACTCCCGGCCTCCTTAAACCATTTCAATATCCTGTTAGCTTACTTGCATTCATTCGCAAAATATGTCCGTAGCAATTAACCCATATTTTCCTCATTTTTTCGGAGATTCTTTCTGTTGCTTTGCGAAGGGTATCATTTTGTTTTACAGAATAATTAGTCGTTGGAGAATTTAGGGCCTAAAATTTTCTTTAATATCTTCCGTTCTTTAATCCCAAACCTTTCAAGTAGGTCCTTATTAGTGATGTATATAGTGTTTTCTATCGAAGTATCCGTCGAGGTCCCTCACTATCGTCATTTAAGTCGTTGCTTTTCCAACATCTCCTGGCTTCCCAAAAAGATGCTCTCTAAGCGGTCGTAGTCATTTTCTAAGAATGAAATGTATTGAATAATTTATTGTGTTGTTTAGTTTTTTAATTTTGCTTGTTTAAGAAGATGTACATCATGTAAAAAAAATTATTGCATGCATTTAACAGTTGTTTTGATTTATCTATGTTCTTTAATATCTTGTCAGGATTCGTACTTTTTATTTGCTTATTATTATTATTTATTTATTGTTCTTTTTACTTTTTTAATTATTTTCTGTCACTTTTTATACGCTTTGTGATTTGTATTATGTTGCCTTCTGGCCAGATATAATATATACCTGGCTACAGCGTCGGTGAATAAGTGGTTAAGTCCAAGTTTCTCCAAAATGAGTTTCTTGTATTTAAGTAAACTGGATAGACTTATTTTCGTTGTGAATAAGGGGATAAGACATTGGCTTGAAAAGGAGTTATTGTTCATATTACAACTCCATTTCAAGCCAAAAACTACGATTCCGGTTATCTGAAAGCAGTGAACTCTATCTGGACAAAATCCGACTTAACCACTTATTCACTGGGGCTGTAGATATATTATGTTTCTTTTTCTGTTCATGTATGTTATTCTAAAGGAGCTAGGTCCCAGAATAAAGTTACTTTTCTATTCTATTCTATTAAAGTGTCTTATTTTGAATTTCAAAAGAGGGACTGTTTATTTATTTTTTGTGAGTTGAAAGAGTCCTATATACTTCTCTTTCTATATTATTAAGAAAAACTTATAATTTTCTGATATTTTTCAGTAATTGCGAAATGGCCCTTCGAGGAACCCTGGTGAGCAAGCAGTACAATTCGCCAATAAACCTTTACTCAAACGAAAACGTAGCGGAAGCATTGCACAAGCAGAAGCAAGTCTTGGCCAACGGCGCAGTAGGGTGAGACAATCTCTATTTATTATAACACTTTATTAATATTCCATATATACATTGGCAACCATATAACAATTTATGGAATGTTTATAATTAATATTTCGTCGCAAGGTTAAAATTCTTTCTAATTATGTCGTGCCTCTTGGCATCGTTATAAAGAAGCTTCATTGTCGTTTTGTATTCATATTTGTGTGAAGAAATTTGGTTTGTAGATACTTGATTCAATATTATGGTATAAGTAATCATTTGGTAGGTCCGTCTATTTATTGGCACATTCCATACCACTGTATACTACGAGGAATATTATCTATACATAAAAAATGCTTTGTCCTGAATGGCTGACTGACGGATCAACGCACAGCCTAAACAGCTGATCGTAGATACCTGAAACATGGAGGATATGTTTTTTGTATGACTTAGGCATCCGATAAGAAAGGATTTTCCGAAATTCTACCCCTAAGGGGGTGAAAAAGGGGAGCAATGTTTTTCTGTAAAACGTGATTCCTTGGTCCAATCTACTTCAAATTTTGCATAAACCTTTTTTAACAGAATTGATGGAAGATGTGTTTCGTACTCTATTGAAATTCATCCCCTAACGGGGTTAAAAAGGGGTAGAAAAGTCTCAGTCATAAATGAAATACTTTTGAGATCATTCGAAGGGGTCGAATATCAATATAAATCCGTCGACTCAGTGATAAACACCGATGATGCCATTCATTATTCGGCCGAGTTCCTGAATACACTGAATTCTCCCAACTCACATATTAAAATTCAGAGTTGGCGCGCCAATTATGTTGCTGCGCAATATAAATCCACCAAAATTATGCAATGGCACCAGATTGAAAGTGAAAACATTGCATCGCAATGTAATGAAGGCAACTGTACAGACCGGTTGTTCTCGAGAAGAGTCTGTATTCATTCCTAGGATTCCCCTAACACCATCAAATTACCCTTTCGAATTCAAGAGAGTACAGCTTCCCATCTAAGTCTGCTTGGCAATAATTATAAACAAAGCTCAGGGTCAAACTCTTAAGGTAGCGGGAATAGATTTGAGGGAAAGCTGCTTTTCTCACGGCCGATTGTATGTGGCATGCTCCAGAGTAAGTTCTTCTACGAAAATGTTGAGCACCTACAGAAGTACAATTAGACGAACAAACTGTTGTGCAATTTGTAAAATGTGGGTTTGCCCTCCGTTAGGCAGGCAAGTGTTACCCCTTTAGTTACCTTAATATCCGTTGGGAGCGGGGTAGATTAGTAGAGCGCCGAGTTGCCATGCCAAAGGTTCCCGGTTCGAATCCGGCTATGGCAGATAATTTATTTATCTGGAGACCCTCTTTGGGTTCATCCAACCTCTATAAAGTGGGTACTCTCAATTGGTTGAACGTAATCTAGACTGATCTTGACTTCCCTGCAACTCCGTAGCTCAAGAAACAGTACCGTATATACTATGTACTAAACCCTAGATCATTCATTGATGGTAGCTTTTATGGTAGACTTTTTTTTTTTTAATATCCGTTACTCATCACTTGTTTTTTCAATGGAAAATTCAGTCATTATTAACAGATGATAATAATAACAATGATGTTGTTTACACTTATACGCGAACTATCCGCTGACTCATTCGAACCTTGCCAAACAAATGACAAACTAAGATGAGTGTTGATCTGCTTTGGTTCATGGATTGACCCTGGTTTGTAAAACCGTTACTTGGCAACTCGTTCGATAATGACTCATTGGGATTCAATGCGTGTAATATTAGATTTCTTTTTTTATGATTCCAAAAATATATGGCGGAGGTCGAAAGCTTTCCGATAACGGGACATCTAACCTAGCCTGACAATGATAAACAAACTAAAACTTATTAAAAGAAATAAATTTCCACATTACATATTATGTTAGCATTGCTTTAATGTTATTATTAAATATTAAATGAAGCAAAAAAAAAAACACTGTACCACTACACTCATGAAGTGTCTTGGGTTCAGTTCATGGGTACAGGCTGCTGTTTTTATAATAACTGTTGTACAGGGAAGTGATTTGTGCCAGATCAATTTCAATTGAGCCAGATCAATGCCACGTTTCGCCATCAATTGAGGTACCCACTTTACAGAGCTATAGAGTCCAGATCCTTGAGGATTCATCTATGGTTGTTAATATATTAAATAATTTGCAATGTGAGGAAGTGATTTGGCAGATATCAGGCTTAACCACCAGGTTTTTTCGCAATTAAAAGTATCCACTTGATTGGGCTGGGTGAAGCCTAGAAGGGTCTGCAGATCCCACAGTGGTGATATATGACTTAATAATTTATCTTTTATAGCTAGATTCAAATCCGGATCCCAGCTGAGCAACTCAGTGCTCTATACATTTTACATGACAAAACATAAGGCTTTATGCCCATTTACAAATGTGTTGTTTCCATGACAACTTCACCTATATGGATAGAAATTTGGCAACACAAATAAAAAAATAAAAACGCAGCTTTTAATGTTCAAGTAATTATTGATATAAATATTAATATTATTAATTGCTGAGGCATTAATTATACCACAGCTATTGACTTTGGCTCACTATGGCTACTCAAGAGGTATTGATATCAATAAGAGGTCCTATTCTTTAAGTTCCAACTTTAATTTAAGTTATCATTGTTTTAAGTGAGGTATTGGGGTAGCCCAGTGTGTTGAGTGCTGAGTTGCTCAACTTGACGATCCTGGGTTCGAAGTTACAAACAGTCATTCATCAACACTGTGGGATCTGCAGAACCTCCTCGACTGCCCAGTCTTTTTGAAATTGGTACTAGTAATTATGTTTCTACTGTTAAATATATTTTGAATATGTAGGTTGATATTTGGGATGCCAGAGTCTCATTTAGGATGAGTACTCAAATTATTACTGATATGTCTTAATCTTAATTGAGTTCCTTTCCAGAGGCTGTTCTTGTGTTTACCAATTTACTCATCTATTATACCTTCAATATATTATTTATAAATGAATAGTGTATCTGGGTTATGTAAGAACCAAAAGAATTACAGTAAGGATCGTTTATTTATTCAATTTTAAACAAGGTTAATGATTCAGATATTGATATATAAAAGGGATTGCCATAAAATATCTTACAAGAATAAATTAAACTTATCTGTGAACAGGGGTAGATTGAGTTACAGGTCGGTCTTCGCTTTGCTGCCTCCGGAGGGCCTTGCTCTCTTCTTCCTGTCTCGCGAGCCCTCCTTGCTTCTCCATGTCCGTCTCCTGATCCCCTTCTCCGTCTAGTTTGCTTGCCCCCCCTTTCTTCTGTCACCACCATCTTGGACAATAAAGGCTCCATAAGGGGACCAAAAGGTCTGTTCTTTGTCCAAAACATATTCCCTTTCATGTTTGCCGCCCGCATCAATGCCAACAATACATAGCAATTAATTGGATGAAATCCTGGCGGTTGGGAGTTATCTCAGCTAAATTACCTCCCTGTAAAACTGATGTCTAAGAAACAACATATGGTATACCATGAAATGAACCCATAACCTTTCATAAATTGTAGTGGCACATTTATAAATATTTATAAATAAATAATAAATCTATTTTTTTTTTACAGAAATGGATAGCCTATTAAAAAAAACATAAATACAATATCTTGTCAAATATCAGCATGCTATATATATTATATATTATTCCGACAAAAAAATTGAATTCAATTCTTCCGTAGCAAAAATAATTTCTTCAATAGCGAAAACTATTTACTACAAACTGACATTTCGACACACATTGCTGGTCTTCTTCACGGCTCCTAATGTAGTTCACAAGTATCAAATTGAACTTGTGTGATACTTGTGACCTACATAACATGCCCTGAAGAAGACCTGCAACTTGGGTCGAAACATAACAATAAATAGTTTATCGCTGTTTAATGAAGTTATTGCTTATATTAATTTTTTACCTCCACCCCCACCATTTTCTTCTCCAATAATAATTTTGTAACAACTAATTATATTTATTTTTCAACGGAACCACGGAGTATGAAAATTTGCTATTCTAATCCCTTTTGATGATCGTCTAATATGCTAATACTTACAGAGCATCTGGGATTATAATTTATCGTTAATTGTATTCAATGAGTTTGATAATATTAGATTTAAAATACTTTGTACAATAGGTTTAAAATTTACTCTATAAAATGTACCAGTTAATTTAATTAAAGTTCACACAAAAATATGTATCGCCCCTTAGTGTCTAAAGTAAAAAGTAATTCTAATATTAAACATTTAAGTATTTACTGAAGGTAGTTGCCAAGTATTTTATTAGGTTTATTATTGGCAATACCACATCATAAATCTTGAAACACTTAGTGTTGCTGGAAATGGGTTGTAGAATTTAGACAGGTAGGTCACTAGAACAAGGTAATTTTAGCTTTAACGAGAAACCACCATCCATTTACTAACAGAAGTTACACATAAATAATAATTAATTTTGAAAATATTTATATTACTATTGTATTTCCAGATTGAGGATATAATCATAAGTTGTAAATAATCGTTGGCAGAAGGAAAAATATAAAAATGATGTGTAGGATTTACAGTATATTCATGAATGCATGAGCTGAAAAATATCAAAATTATTGCTGTTTAAAATTTAGCTAGATTAAGAATAATTAAAAATAATAAATAAAAAGTACATTATATTCAATAAGAGATTAACAAAAAGTTTTTGTGGTTCACATTATTGTTGTTTTATGTATTTTTCTAAAAATAAATTGAAATTAATTCAATGATAGACATTTCTTCTCCATACAAATTGTAGGAGGGAGGTGTTAGAGACGAGTTATAAATGCCTAGTGTATTATATGTTATATTATTTATAATACATTAGTATTTTAGCGGTTACCAGCAACACATTCTAACAGCCTAATTTGTCCAAGATTCATTTTTTTTTTTCATCGAAAAGCTGACGTAAACCAGAAAAATTCTCATAAATCATGATTCCAACCTTTATAAGGCTTAACATCAAGAATAAATAAAAAATACAACTAATTAGAATTGTCTATTATTTTATATTTGATTTTCTTTAAAGTTACTTCGACTGCTGAGGCCACTAGCGACGACTGCTCGTCTTAAATTTTTTAAATAAACTTTGTGTGTTTTAAATACATCAGAGTCCTCTGTAGTTTATTTATTTCTTTAAACGATTGGCACGGTATTGTAAAAATTATGACACATACTTTAAAAAAATTTAATTTATACTTGATAAAATCAGTTCACTGCATTTCATTTGTTTAATTATTGTTTGACGCATTTATTTAGTGTAATGTGGGTAACATTTAGTTTTTTCCTAATAAATATAAAATTTATATTTTATATAAATTCATATTTATATGTAAATATAAATATACAAAATGGAATTTAAAAATTAGCATCAAAGGTTTTTCATAGCCGATATTATACTGTTGATTAAATAATTCTGTTAATTATTATTATTATTTTTAATTTTTATAACTGTGTGAGAGTATTCCACAATTAGACTTCTAATTACTTTCCTATTTAAATAATAATAAATTATTGTTATGTTTAACATATTACATTATATGCAGTACAAAATGATACTTTTGGCTCCACTGTTATACCAGTAAAATACTAGTTTTTTAATATTTTAGTAAATTCTAGGAGGACTACCTCCTCCTATTAGTAGTTCAGTACTAACTGCAATTAAACAGTAAAACTCATATCTAATCATCATTATGTTTACTTTCTGGATCCTTTCATTCTTTGTGATCCCTGTTACTTATGTTCCATAAAAGTAGGTACTATAAAAATATAAAAAAAGAAAGATGTAGAATAACCAACCACAAATTTTGTTGCTTGGATTTATGGCAATGAAAATATCCTTTTTTTTGTTTATTAATAACATTTATTTTGAATTCTAAAATAAAACTTTTATTATAAATTTTGAAAATTATTTTATTTTAAGCAAATATTAAATTTAAAATATTATAGAGGCTTCTGGATGTAGCTTTCATTAATTATTTATTCAGTGATTAAAGGAATATTTTATATAGTTATTTTATTATTGGAGAAAATATATGTTTTTATATTGTATATTTAAGATTTTATTAGGACATGTTTGTTAGGTGCTGCAGTCATATTTAAAAAAAATTAAAATACTTTTGAATATTTTTATTTTATTTTTTAAAAAAGTGGAAAACAAATCAAATAGTTCTTTACTTAAAATTTAAATGTATAAATACTTTATTTCTATAAAACAAAAAATTACAAAACTTTTTATAAACATGACAATATATTTCAATATTTTAATTTAAACCTTATCAATTGCAAACATTTTTTTTTTAAACCAATCAATTATGAAATAAATATTAAAAAGAAACAAATAAAGGTATTTTAAAAACAAATTATGGACTAGGTTTATAGGGAAAAAAATCTATCATCTAGTTTTGTTAATAATAATTCTTAATAGTACAATTCTAGTAAAATGAAAAGGAAAACAGAAAACAGTGCAATAAATAATTTATATAAATTTTGTAATAGATTCTAAGATGAAGTTCATCATTTTTATCATCTACATTTTGCTTGTATCAAGCTACCACATCATGTATATTTTGATGATTTTGTACTCGTAGCTAGACAATTTAGTGACTAATTAGATTATAAATAAATATTCGACTCAAGCAATAATTGCGAGTCATCTGTACAGTAGAAATTGGTTTTATATATTTTAAAATACTGACACAGTGCTGAAAAATAAATTTTATTATAGTTGTAAATAATTATAATTATGATAATTTTATTATTATAAAAAAAGGTGTACCTTGGTGTACATTTTACTGATAGATTACAGTTTCATAGTACATATTTTGTGACTATCAAAATGTTTTGTAGTATTTCAATTTTGTTTTATTTATGATTATAATTGGATGGGATATCCTCAAAAGAAATGGGCTGCTATCATAAGTCACTAATGCTCTAGAAGCTGAAATTTTTAAGAGGAAAGGAGCTTAAAAACAAATATTTAAGTTGTTCACAGTTCAAAGATGAAATTTTTCAACCATAGGTGAAATAATGTATTAGTAACAACAAAAGTATATTAGTTTAAAAAAATTATGAATCAAGCCAAGGGGATAAGCCGATATTATTCAAGGGGAGGTACCACTGGGTACTATTCTTCATGCCTTTCATGTCATTGTATCATATTTCTAGTGCCAGCCAATTTGCTGATTGTCATTGTTTTTTATTTTACATGGGTGGATGAAAATATAAAGAGAGAGGGAGAGAAAAAAAAATCATATCTTGCCTAAAAATATGGAAAAGAACAATTATATGAAAATGAACTATTTTTAAAGATACAAATAATTACACACACATATTCATTTAATTGCACTGCAATAGGCACTTAACATTTTAATCGAGATGTATTGATATTATTCTAGAAATTCAAGTTCAGTTTGGTTCTTATTTTGTATTCTTCTAGAGAACCTATTAAAATATGAGTTCCTACTTAGGATTGTTTTGAGATGTTGAATATTTTAAAATAAAATTATGATTTTCTTTTTAATTTTAGGTTTGTTTTATAAATAAAAAAATAATAATAGTGTTAGAATCGAGATATTGGTATAAGATTCATATAGTTTTATTTTTGAAATTGATGAATTACATTCTTTAAATTAAAACAATGCTATATTTTGTGTAATGGCTAAAAGAAGTGGCTATGTGATTGTTAAATTTTTTAAAATATTTATAATTTAACTGATCCAGCACGACAAAGAGATCCTCAATCTGTTGCTAGGCAATGCTGATCAAATAATTCAGGTACTTGTGTATTAGCTGGTCTACAGTGACTGTTATCCGCCATTGTTTATAGCCTGAGCACTGGTAATTCTGATACTGATAACAGCTACCTTCTTATTCATATTGATGGAAAATGAAAAATTCCATACACAATAATAAAATGCTAATTCTATAGCCCCTTAGCCACGTTCCTCTTCATATATAAATGTTTTCCCAACACTTTCGAGGAAGACATCTCCATTTCAGGTTACAGGATATAAGGAGGTAGGTTTCATGCAGGCCGGTTAATACATAAGTACCATAATTCATTATTAAAAATGTTTTTGTATAATTGAGAGATTTTTTAATAGGATTTATAATACACAGAAAGCAAATTGTTTTCATTATTATTTATTTGTAAGGTTATTACATTGTTATTATTTATTTTTGTTATAACTACCTAAAACAGTTTCATTATATTCTGGATAATTATAAGCAATTCGAAAGCTACTTTCACCATTGAATTGAATCGTCTCCAAATTCTCTCTCTCGATCCCCACCTTATCTCCGCCTTATCGTGACCTCAACGAAATTCGGACGAGGTCATCTTCCGAATGTTTTCAAGTCCCCCGAGCGATCACAAGTCAAATCAGTCGTGAGTCGAGCTGGGTGATGTAACAACTGAAACAGAAAGGCTTGCCACAAGCGCGAACAAACACCGAGAAGGGAAGTTTGTATCGGTTTGTTAGAGTTTGCGTGGAAGTGGGGCTGTATACAGGCGTTCCTTCCACTTTCAGTGACTACCTTGATCTCGCTCATGGAGTTTCAGCAGAGGTATTTCTCTTGTATTTTTAGAATATTTACATTCCTTCGTCTTCCGTTGTTTGTTTAAAGTACATTATCCCACTATTAGCTTTCTTTTTCTAAACAAGATAACGATGTATTACGTGCGTTATATTTTTCCAACTGCATATTTCAAACGTATAATGACAACGTAACTGAACTTGGTCATATGTCATGCGAGTAGTCACTAAATGGTCAAAATATTGTTACTAAATTATTAAAGTATACAATAATAGCATGATCTAACCAAAACAATGTAGTACATAATAAAAGTGGTGAAGCTAATTTTAAGATAGATCAATAAAAAAAACTATTAAATTTTTATTAGTATCACATTTTTTCCTTTACTAGCACTGGCTTTTTAAAAATTATTAATGAAGCATAACAAATTTGGAGAACATGCTTTTTTTTTTTTAATTTATTCTGATTTAGTTCCTTTTTAATTTGAATACATTGTTTAATTAATTGGTTTTTAAATTTTTTGATAGACTTGAGGCTAATAAAGCGTGTACTGAAACTTTTATTATTTTGTTAATTGAATAGTTTTGACGGTATGATTTTGCAAATAGTTTATAAAAAATATGTCATTTGTAAGTTTAAATTTTAAGTTAACAAAATATTTAAATTGTTAGACTAGATTTAAATTTTCAATAAGACTCCAGGTTCTAGAAAATATTGTAGTATAACTTAATTAGATAAAATAACTACATAATATTTTTTTTCTATTTTTTTACGGCACCTAAACAAATTTATGAGATTTTATCCTACTTTATATATTTAATATATATACATATTTTAAACAATTGGTTTTCTACGTTTGATTTTGTAAATAATTAATAAAAATAAGTTATTTATAAGTTTAAATTTGATGTTAAAAATTAATTGATTCGTCCTTAAAGTATTTTCAAACCGAAAATCATATGAAAAATATTGATTTTTTTTTTGGTTTAATAAGACTTCAGAATCTAGCATATTGCATTACTTAATTCTAAAACACATACAATTTATGTTTTTAAAATGAGATTTTATCTTTTAAATTTACTCTGATTTATTTCCTTTTTAATGCATGTATTTCTTCAATTAATTGATTTTGAAAAAAATTAGGATACTGGAATCATGCACCCAAAAATTATTATTTTATTAATTAAATAGTTTTATTGGTTGGCTTTTGTAGATAATTAATGAAAATAGATTTTTTATGAGTTTAAATTACGAGTAAAAATTTATTTGATTTTTTTTTTTAGTATTTAATTTCAATTTGATATTTTAAAAATAATACTGCAGGATCTAACACAAATAATATAGCCTATAAATAATAATATACTCCAGCAAATAGCATAGCCTAATTTGAAAAACTTAAATTATATGTTTTGTTTTTTAACACTTAAGATAACCTTAAAAAACATATTTATTTGTAGTTATTGCATTTAAGTTAATTAGGAGCCAAACTATTATAAAATTAAACAACTGTTTTTTCTATTTATATATATTTTTTATTTTGTATGTAGCACAGTTCAGGAACACCAAACTCTTGTTCAAAAGTCATATAATCTTTAAAACTTATTAGACTGATTTGATGAATATATATGTGTGTTTGTGTGTGTAATGCGTAGGAGTGATGACCGTATCCCGTGTACTATTATTGGGAATCACGTTGTGATTTTCCCGAATGTCAGACGACAGTAGGTTCGGTCCATAGATGGCCTACTTCGGGAGAGATATATAGGTCCTCGTGCGCCTGCTGACCTCAAACAATCGTAGATCCAGATCGAAGGACACTGTTGAATCGGCCCCAAGGAGGCTGGGTATGGGGTTATGGCCAGCCTACAGCTGTACCATGGAAACCATGGTTTACGGCAACACCCTTCCAGGCTGTCTGTGCTTCCGGAAGCGCTGTATTCCTTGCAAGATAACCGTATACTTTGGCCAAAAATCTGTATGGTCTATAGTGCCAACCGAAAAAAAAAATGCACATCATTCTTTTTTACGGTCTTAGGAATTTCTTAATCTTCTATTTATTTTTAGATATAAACAATGAATTAGGATATTCCAATGATATATTTATTAATTTTTATTTTTTATCTGTTTACTAGGATTGACTTTCACAACCTGGCGAAACCAGGGAATCTGGCTAATTCGGCAGTTCTCCGGATGCTAGAAGAAGAAGAGAGGTCAGGAAGGAAAGGTAACAAGACTTTAATGGCTTTAATGGATCACCATCTTCCTCTTATGAAGTTAATGGTAGTAATTATATTGTGAAATTTAAGAAAGTAAATCATGCTTTTAGATAGTCATGAGAGAACGGGCGTGATGATGCGAAAAAAAAGCCTAATGAATCATTGTTTAATCGTGGGATTAAAACGGACATCTAACGCATGATCCTCGTCAATTATGGTAACTGCCTCAAAAAGAGAGAATCATAGTGAAAGCCACTTAAGTTCCTCGTACCCACAATTGTGGATATTACATTATTTTTAATCAAGGATTATAATTTATGTTCATTCTTTTTCTGTTTTCATAAGTAGCATCAAGGGCAGTTTTTTGTTTTAATTACAGTCGAGTCTTCATTTAAACCATTAATTCCCATACGTATCATTGCTAAAGGCCAAGGACTGGCTAGTTCATCATTTTATATTAGCCATCATTAATTTTTTTAATAATGGTATGATTATAAATTACTAGCTTTTGCCCGCGGCTTCGCTCGCACGGAATTTGGTCTGCCACATAATGTTTCTTGACAGATCATTTTAAATAAATATTTTTTTTTAACTATAAGTTACTCGTACATCCGAAATTTCAGATGTCTAACTTCAAAACTTACGGATTCCATACAATCTTTGAACCCCTATTATATCAAGGGGGAAACCCATGGCGGTGGAATTATCCAAATTTCTTTCTTAAATTATACAAAGAACCTATCTGCAAATTTCAAGATGCTAAGTTCCTGATTTGCCTTTAATTATGCACTATAATGGATTCTCCATAGTACCTAAAAAACTGTCGGGGGGGGACGTCCCCCGTGCGCCTCCCCCTAAAACCGCGCTTGCTATAGCCTATGTGTTATTCTGATGTATAACCTATATTACTGTAAAGTTTCATCCAAATCCGTTCGTTAGTTTTTGCGTGAAAGAGAGACAAACATACAAATTTTCACATTTATAATATTAGTATGATTGTGCTTCTTAATTTGCAATTATAATTAAATAAAAACATTATTACCATTTATTTTAGGCAGTAGTAGAGAATTTGTGGAGCAGACCGCGATTATAACAAAACTTTTTTTGATGTTTTATTGCTTGTATATATTAATCCTTTCAGACAACTGCTATTTAAAAATGCATCTTTATAAGCGAACATTTGAAGGATGTTAATGCAGAATGTTGTAAGATATCAGGAGGGATTGTCAGGATACCTTTTATATTATTTTTTTATGATTTCTTAATGCCTGAATTCATCTTAACTAAAACCTTCCTTTGTAATTAATTTTACAATGTTTTTATGTTTATCATTTTTTTTTTTAACAAACACTTTATTGAAATATTACAATCTACCACTTATTTTTGTTATTGTGATTGAACTGTAGAGTTCAGTGTAAAGAGCATTGATTTGCGTGCTGAAGGTGATCTAATTTGGTGATGATAGATAAATTACATAATTTCTCAACAGTCACAGCGGTCCCTGTGGGATCTTCCAAACTCTGTACAGTGGGGTCTCTTAAATGGGGGGGGGGCTTTGGGAAAAAAGCGATTGAGCATGATCTCGAACAAGTCACCTACCTACACAACGGTTGTCATTGTGCAGAGAACTTATTTGCTATTCTGGAGATCCCGGGCTAACATATGAATTGAGCTTTTAACAGTCAGCGATGGATCGTGTTGGAACTACACACTCTTCTGGGACCCATCTGCGAATTATATTATTCCAAAAAAAAAAATTCGTGTCCAACTATGTCATTCTGTGATTGAAAAAATTTAGTGAGCTTAGTTTCGGCGCTGAGTTTCCCTGGTTCAAATCCGGCTGTGGAAAATAAATTATTTAATCTGTTAAAAACTGTAAATGGGCACTGTGGGATCTGTATTACATTACATTAGGCAGATTTATCCTCTATACTGTGGGGACCCTTAAAACGGGTCAAAAATCTTGGACAAATCACCTCCCTTCACCTTTTTCCTAGAAACAGTGCTGTCTCTACCATGTACTGAACCTAAACCTTTGTCATAGAAACAGGACAGTCTCAAGTAAAGCATTCAGTGTACTCCTTCCCCAAGACCCGTTATGGGTTTTAGTCGTACAGGTTACTTAAGGAAAGATGGTATTTAGAATATTATATCCTTTATTAGCAAGAGTTGACAATATACCTTTTATATTGGTTTATTAACGATTTCTTCATGTAATTCCTTTTCTGGTGCGTAAAATAAAGAAAGGCGATTTTAAAATCATTCCTATACCTTCGGCACCATTCATCATTTTTGGCTTTCGAAAGTGAAAATCAGCTGTGGATCCAATCTTAAGAAATGCTATTCTAGAGAGGGGAGATGAATAGAATGTAACTTTTCATCGTCATGACAAAAGGAATGGATAATTATATGAAACTTGTTCATTCATTTAAAATCATTTTATAACGCTATGGCTAATCGGACACTGATGCACCTACCGCATATTAGTAAAACTAATATGTGGGACTTTTAAATGTTACCTATCCAGTTATAATTATTATAGAGATTATAATTATTAAACAAGCACCTGACACCGCACAGGCTCGGAACTGCCATGTAATGTATCCGAAGGGCATTATCTATCAAGCTCTAGAAATCTTTGGATATATTAATACTTAAAATAGATGTAATCCAGATCTATACACGAAAATCACTTATAATTGTCACACAAACACAAGGATAAGAAACATTTTAGTAGATTTAGAAAACAAAACATTATATATTTATCCGAACCCAGAACTTATTTAAGGCACAGGAAGCCTAAAGATCTTTAACCTGGATAGAAACGTAAAATAAATTGGCAGTTGACGGAGGAAGCCAAGACAGGTGTCAGTAAAGATGATAGAAATTTGGCACATGTGAAATTACAACCGTCATATTTTTGGGTTCAATGTTCTCACTAAACGTTTTATTTTGGGAGAGATAGGTATGACTAATTAGAAAATAATTAGCTAAATGGACTGGCTTGTCTAACATTAGATGTGTCTTTTTGACGTAATGACGTTTACAATAATTGAAAAGTTAAGGTATTAATTGACATGTTCATTAATAATTTGGTGGTGTCAATTAATATTAGAAGTATAAACATAACTCTTGTGAACCACAGAAAAGTTAATTCTAAAAAAAAAGTCTAGTCCTACATTGTTCCACCTAAACATCCGGTAATTGAAAATTGTAATTTTAATATCGGTAATGAAATTTGAGTAAGAAAAAAGTAAATACTCATGATACAACCTATAGTGGCTGTATTCAAGTTGGCCATCTAACTGATTCTTGTTTAGAAGTGTAAATATTTTGAAAATTAATGGCTTAACAATTTTTTTTTCAATTATATCGAAATAGTGGTTCGATTAACGAAAAAACTATCGATATTTAAAAAGAATCTGGCTGTGGAAATGAATTATTTAACCTGTTAAAAGCTAAAGATGAACAATAGAGAGTCTGCAGATCTTCCTAAGACTCACTCAGCCTATATAAAGTGGATGGGGAAAAAACTGGCAGTCGAGTGCGATGTCGGCCAAATCACCTCTCTGCACAATCGTTTTCCTTGAAACAGTATAGTAGCTACCATGTACTAAACCTGAGACTCTTAATGGGTTCTAGAAGTTATAGGTTTTTGCCAGTCACAAAAGACGCAGGGGAGGACGAAAATTTCTCTCCAACACTTCTCCAGTAAAATTCGTTAGTTTAATATCAGTGCTGTATAGCTAAATAGGACTCTCCAGATATCATTAATATTGACTGAATCAAGGCCAAACAAATAAAAAATTGGAAACAAATATGTTAATCAAGTGCGATCATCTAGTAAGTGTTGAAGTAACCTGAAGTTGCAGTTTTTAAAAAAAATGTTTAATATGAAATAGATAAAATAAATGACAACACATTAAATTGTCTTTTTATTATAACCTTCGGTGACCTTCCACCTCGTACATACTACTGTAATACTACTGACAATCACAATATACAATATTCTTTATACTGCAGTAAGAACAGATTTAACAGAGTTACCAATGAAAATCACTATTACACACCCTTTAAAGAAATGCCGAATATGAAATGATATATTTTTTTAGTGAAAAAACTGAGAGGTTTCTAAATGTAGGCGGTAATTAGTCTGAGGATGGACTTATTGTCACTAAAATGTATTACTAAGATCGATATAGTGTTGATGCTGTATAACTTGTGGTGGTCAGCGTTTTGAAACTCTAAAACTAACCGTTTACGAAATAAGGCACGATATAATGTTGCACTGGCCTTGTACACGAGTCATTGTCATGGCAACACCTTAACCATGGAAGCGACTTAACTGTAAACAAAAACTCTTTAGTACGTGTGAAGTTATTGTTAAATATAAATACTATTCATGCAGAAATCCATATCCTCAATAAACCTAGACAGGCAAAATTTAGAGCACCCACTGTAGCATCGTCCGATTAGCCATAGCAGGATAAAGTGAGGTTTAATAAACAAAAAAACAATACTCATGCAGAATGGTTGTTGTTGTTTGCTTGTCTAACTGAAAATATTTTTTCGAATTAACAAAGCTAATTACTTATTTAGGGCGGGAAGTTCAGAGTGATAGAGCGCTGAGTTTTCGAGTTGGACCTTTGCCGTGCCGAAAGATCCTAGGTTCGAATCCCGCTGCGGCAGATAATTTATTTAATCTTTTAACAGGTGGGGTCTGGAGACCCTCTTGGAGCTAAACCAGTCTCTATAAATTTGGTACCCATAATTGAGGAAAAACTTGTCGGTTGAGCGTGTTATCGGAGGAATATCTTCATTGCACAGCCGTTGTCATATAAACAGTAGTCTCTACCACGTACAAGACGCAGCAAGGGTTGTAGTTAAATTACATATTTTAATTTTAAATTACATATTTAATTACACTCGACAACTCAACAATCACTTAGAGCAACTGATTTCTTATCGACAGCACTAGAGCGGAGGTTATGTGTAACTGGAATGTTTCTGGATGTCGTCCATCCAGTTGTTTCGTTGACTTTCTCAGTCAAAGAAAGCTTCAATAAGACCAATCTTAGCCAGTGTGTCTCAGGGATCGATACTAGCACCGTTATTGTACATAACATATACACACGACATACCACAAAGTCCTGACATATTGACAGCAACCTACGCTGACGACACTGCCATAATCACCAAACATCAAGACGCGACACAAGCCTCACAAAACTTAAAAAAGTTGAATGAATGGTGCCAGCTATGGAAACTTAGAATGAACCACAAAAAATCACAACACATCACTTCTGCTCTTAGATGTGAAAAATGCCTTCCCATTTACCTTAAGAACTCACCCATCCCACAGACTGATAAAGTGCAATACCATGGACTAACATTTAATAGGAGAATGACATGGGATCCTTATATTAAATAAAACGCCAATTACTGAATCTTAAACTGAACTTAATGTATTCTCTATTCAGGAAAAACTCCAAATTAGAAACAAGACAAAAATTAAACACGTACACTTACTTACTAAAACCAGTTAGGACATACGCATTACAAATTTACGGTATCGCTAAACAGACTCACAGAAAACGACTACAAACATTTCAGTCACAAGTACTTATAGTAGACTAATCACCAAAGCACTTTGGTATGTCAATAACAAAACTTTGCATTCGCACTTAAAAATACAAACGGTTGACGAACATACTACAAACGCTTTTAAGAAAAACTACTCGGACATCCAAACCCAGTAATAGAACAAATGGCCACGACTCTCATGCCTGAGAACACTAGAAAGAGACTAAGAAGACGGATGAAGGATCTATTACTATGGGAAATTACATGAAGCCGATGGAGAGGTAGTTGTTGGCTACTGTTCTTCTTCATGCCTCTCATGTCATTCTGTATTATTTTCCTGTCAGCCAATCTGTTGATTGTCAATTATTTGTATTTGATAGGTGTGGACAAAAATATAAATAGAAAAAAAAATAGATATTTAGTAAACTTTTACTTCAACAAAGTCATTGTAAATTATGTTGCTTCATTCTACGTCTCTATTAAATATTTTATTGTTTCTTCGGATAAATATGTTTTCCCAATATATTTGGGAATAAGTTTATGGTTCCTATATATATATATATATATATATATATATATATATATATATATATATATATATTTATTTAATCTTTTAACAGGTGGGGTCTGGAGACCCTCTTGGAGCTAAACCAGTCTCTATAAATTTGGTACCCATAATTGAGGAAAAACTTGTCGGTTGAGCGTGTTATCGGAGGAATATCTTCATTGCACAGCCGTTGTCATATAAACAGTAGTCTCTACCACGTACAAGACGCAGCAAGGGTTGTAGTTAAATTACATATTTTAATTTTAAATTACATATTTAATTACACTCGACAACTCAACAATTACTTAGAGCAACTGATTTCTTATCGAAATATTATATATATATATATATATATATATATATATATATATATATATATATATATATATATTTATATATATATTATTACGAACATTCTCTTAGTGGTAAACTTTTTAGTAGTGTGAGTTTAAAAAAAAAAAAAAAATTGTACCACTTGGGTTCGGGTGAGTGATTGGTGGAGACTGTATTGTTTCCATGACAACGGTCGTGCTTTTTTTCTCTCAATTAAGAGTACCCACCTTATAGAGGCTCAGTGAGCCCCAGAAAGGTCTAAATATCTCACAAAATCTATGGCTCTTAACATTTTCAGAGCTGCAACTCAGTGTTCTACGCAATGAGCTACATTGCTTCCTACAAGTTCTTAAAACTTTAAAAATAATATGAACATCGATAATATGAAAAATGGGAACTACTGCAGGTTCGATTATTTATCCAAGATAGATATATTATTTAACAAGTCAAGAGGCATTAATGGATCTTTTGACCTTTCTAGGGCTCACTCAGCCCTTGTAAAGTGGTTACTCTTAATTGGGAGAAAAGAAAAGCACGGCCGTATTACATACATAATATTACTTTCATACAATTCCATGAACATTTCTTTAACTGAACTTTGGACCTTGGGGATTTATCCAAGTTCGTTTTTCAAAAAAGATAAACTGACAAGCTAATTTTTCGAACTCCTCGTTCCAGAATTAATCACTTTTATCATTGGAAAAAATTAAGGGGGTGATTTATTAAAGTTAATGTCAAAATTTCACACTATTTTTAAATTAATACTAATAGATTGAACACGTCGGAAAAAATTTAGTGAAATACGAATCACTTATTTCTGCTTCCGTCGTATTCAAAAATAACTACTCCCTGTAGGAATAAGGAAACAGTAGACTTTTGAAGGTAAAAAAAATAAGAAAAGAGAAATAGAAAAGGCATACATAAATGTAAAAGTTATTTTTAATTGGATGAATTATCATCGGCCTTGCTTCATAAAAATATAGGATTGAGTTCTGGCCAGCTTTTCATCGAATCTATTTCTACACTGAATCACCCTCCTGTCTCCTTGCGCTTTCCGAAATAGTTCGGGGGTTGTCTTTCCAAAAAATAAAATCTATCGGTTCACGGCGATTTAAAAGAGCATTGAAGCCAAAGACGAGCAAAGGCAGAATAAGTAGGCATGGACTGTGTTCAAATACAGAAATATTCAACTCCTAAGCTTCTGTTAAATTTAGCTATTGACGCACATTTTAGCACTTGTTTAGAATGAGTCTAGGAGACACTAAGTATTTATATTTATAATTATTTTAAATTAAAATAAAATCAATGTTATAATCGATTCGATGTATCGATAACAGCTGATCGATATATCTTAATAAAGGAAACAGCTGTTAATTCATGTTTTTATTTGAATGGAGTCAGATTGTGAATTGTTTGATAAACAGTGTTAATTTCCAAAATCATCCTTTTATTAATAAAGCTTTCTCACGATTGGTGACCCCTACGTGTTTTGTGATAGTTTTAGTTAATTGATGTTTTAGTTAAACTAAATAATTATAATTATTAATAAATATAATTATTAATAATTATAAATATAAATATTTAGTGCCTCCTACAATAAGTTTAAGTTTTTTTTTATTTTTTTTTTGTTTAAATACAAATCTTTTGTATATCCTATTAGTTCCATGTACGCCTATTAAACTGAATCGAATTAATATTGTACAACATTATAAATCGATTAGCAGTTGAACCCACTCACAAATAAAATGAGTCTAACTTATTTTGTGAATTTTTTTGACCTCGCCCCTGACCACTCAACCCTCTTCTTAGAAAAATTCAGTCTACCTTTTCCACATGAATACAACATAAATTATTTTGTGAACACAGAAAAAAAATGGGTACCATAACTTAACACGATTCTTATACCTTTCTTACCAGGATGGAAAATTAAAACGTAAAAACAGGTAAACAGATTTTCAATTATAATTAATTATTGTTTTCTCTTTTCTTTTAGAATTTTCCTAAATTATTAAATAAAATAGTTTTCTGATTTAAACAAATACTCTATTTGTTGTTATTAAATTTTAATAATTATAACCACAATAGTTAATTGTTTTGAGGGAAGCGAAATCGTGCAGTTTTCGGCTTGAAATGCAGAAATAATATTAGCAACAGCATCCTTTCAAGCCGATGCCAGACTTAGTTAGTATGCACTGCGAGAATAAAAATGCACACGATGCAAATGCACAAGATTCCGCTTCCTTAAGTATAGGAAACACATTTTGGACCAAATTTGACTTATTCACCGTGGCAGTAGGTATATTTTTGTCTATCTTCGTAAATTACTTAAATATGAGTGGATGAAACTACTGATGGTAATGTGGGGAGTTTCCACGATTATTGTGATGTCATCTTGGACATTAAAGCAAAATTAAAGGTAAAATCGGCCAAGAAGGAAAAATGAGAAAAGTTACATAAAACGAACGTATAGACAATATTTATTTTTTTAATTTTATTTTCCTTATACGAGAAATTTTGAGAGGGTATAGTTACTAAAAAAATATTCTCGCTTGGTCAGCCTTAATTTTTCCTCAAATTCAGATCTATTAAAAAAAAAATTCTTGACTATAAATATATAATATGAAGAAAGCTAAAATTAATTTTTGAGAAATCTGAAACAGCGTAAATGATATGGTTACATAAAGCCACTGGCCTTGCTACAGTCCTACACATATTTATTTTTTATTACATAAATTTCTGAACTCAACACTAACTCCATCGCAAGAATTTAACGATGGATAAAATAATTCTAAGGATGTTTATTGAGATTAGAGAGACGTATGTGATTCAAACGGAAGGTTTGGCTCAAAACCAAAATATAGTATTGGTAAATCAATAAAATAATAAATTTCATGCTACCATTAATAGACAATGGTACCAAGAAATTTGTATCCAGAAGTTTAAAAATCCAGGGTTTAAAAACATAAAAAGAACTTGAGGTTTGTAATGAGGTTATTTGCATCCCAAACCGTAAATAAAGAGACCAGATTTTTTTTCTTTGATGTATTTACGGCATGATGGATTTAGTGCCATCGTAGCTGATATACAATTCTGTGTTGAACTGGCTATTTAACAAGCTCTTAAGAGGCAATCTTAATCGAAGAATCTGCGCAAGTAAGTTGATAGCCTTGAACTCGGCAGTCCATTCTAGTGAGAAGGTTGTTCAAAGCGTTCGTTATGTATTGAGTACTTATCCGCTCTAAAACTTTATACATTCACACATAAATCTATATGGAGAGGGGTAGCAGTAGAGTGTAGAACGCCGAGCTGTTGTGCTAAATATCCCAGGTTGAAATCCGGCTGTGTAGAAACATTATTTAATCTGTTATGGAACGTAGTGGGATTTGATGACCCTTCTGTGGTCCATCCAGACTCTATAATGTGGGAACCCTTAATTAAAAACCTGTTCTCTGCTCAATGGTCATACTAGAAACAGTACAGGCTCTACCATGTACTGAGTCCAAGCTCTTTCACGGATTGTAGTGGTACAGGTTCAATACGTACGTGCATTCGTACTTATTTCTCGACTGTTTATGATATAACTTTTTCTAGATCTTGATATTTAGTCAATAAATGATAAACAGCTTTTAGCGTCGTTTCGAGACTTTATTTTTCTTATTATTCATGTCTAAATAGCGAAAAAACAAGCATTTAATTTTTTTAATGCACTAAAAAACTATTTTTTTCATTTTTTAGGGCATGCATATGAGAACAATCAACTCACAAAACATTATATATATATACTTAAAAAAAAACCACTCAGACGTGCGATGTTGGTATTGATTCTATTTACGGCATGTTACTGCCTCAGACTGATTCACCTTACACTAAAATAGAATACCATTTACAATCCTCTGACCTGCTCCACTTAGGTGATGCTCTCGTTTCTTATCACTAGATCGTCTTCTCTGAGGGCCAAGTGTATATATATATAAAACCAAGAGGTCCAGAGAATCACGATAACTAAGTCTCAACATTGGGGTCCCCTGTGGTGTAGTAGTGGTCAGCATAATAACCTTCTAAGCCCAAGATCGCGGGTTTGCAGTCCGGCAGGTAGCTTTTTTTTTTTTAAAGAAGTAAAAAATCCTTAGTTATGCTACCCTTCGAAAGGGACATAAAGTGAGGGTCTTGCCTGTGCGGCTTAAGGTATTGGCTGAAGATCCCTACCCTAATTACTTCCGAATAGGCGAAATTTAGGATTCCCACTGTATCTTCTTCCCATTAGCCATAGCAGGATTGGTAATCTTAAATGAATAAACAACGATACACGAAATAACGAGAGACTGATAGTGCACAAAAAAGAATAAAAAAACAGTAGTCCCTTGATCCGTTGCTATGCAACACCGGATTATAACTTTATTATCTATTATATATTTATTATACTATATTGTAATAAATAATGTCTTGACACTCCCCATATTTTCTCGTTTAATACATTCTCAGACACATTATCCTTATAAAAACATTATTTTCCCTGATGCTGTTAATTATAAAGCGCTACGACTACTTAAAGTTTAACTTTAACTCTTATCTTGCTGGTTAGGTAATATCTGCGGTTGCCAAGCAACAATAGAGCTTCAGGTAACGGTACGTTTACTGCCAATGGTTGTTAGTTTCTTATAAATAGTAAAAGAAACAATACAACAGCGAATATTTTTCAGATATCAACAGAAATATAAATTTTGCTTAATCATAATTTAACCTTTACCTTCCTTTATGATCACTAATATCTAACTGATTATATGATGAATTAATAAATCATCCAAAATTTTATTAATAAATTAGCTGCCTTATACTGCAGTCAAAATTCAAAAACCATGTTTGTTGATAACTATTGGGAAATAATAAACTATATTGTTACAATTTGCAGTATTTGTCACAATATATTTTTTATACAAGTTTTATATGTTATGTTCTTTATTTTATACAAATTTTATATACACTATAATTTATTTATTCTTCTCGTGCATTTGAATCTAAAAAGATATTAACATATTATTAGCTTTTTCTCTGGAGGAGTTTCTAAACTCAAGACAAATTCCATTGAAGGAATTCAGCAACTCTACTGATATATCGTGATGTGCGACTTATTCAACTTTTAAGGATACAATATTGAAAATTTGTCTTAATAATTAGGATAATATTTTAAATAAATTAAAATTAGGCGAAACTAAAAAATAGACATAAATTATAAATTAGAATGCAACTGGAAAAATCCCAAAATGCAAATCCAAAATCCATAGAAGGTCTTGCAGTAAGGTTGCTGTCTATATTTGATGAATTTCTTTGGAATTTTAATGTGAGATATGCTGCACTTTGTCTTCTTTGGTGTGATTATTCTTTAGGTGTATATCCTGGTGATGCTTGAATTGGGAACGTTTCGACTGTTTAGTTTTCCAGTATTTTAGAGACGTAAGGCTTAGCTTTTTGGGATTTTTTTCGTTTTAATTACAATTTATAATTTTGAATAATTTACGAAAGGTATTGTAAATATGAATCAGAAAATCAAAATCTATTACAAAGAAGTTATCTTATTTTAATTTTTTTTTATGATGGATCACATTTCTAGATCCGTATGAACCATGGATAGAAAGATACCTGACTCATTCACTCGAAGGTTCGATGTCGACAGTGGATCGTGAAAAGATAAAGAAGTGGTCCGTGCGACCTCCGAGGCGTTTGCAATGGTCACCAAGTCCTTCTCCGACGCCAGTGATATCGGCTGTAAGACTGTCTCCAGGTAGAAGTAGCATGAAGCTGTCCGTGAAAGAACTTGCACAACCGTTTTCCTTATTCAATGAATCCTCTGTGATAATTCCTTAGTGGGCATGAGAATGAATTGTCATGAATGATGATTTGATATCTGAACCTGTATATATTTCAAGTGTTACCGTTCATAAGCTTGAATTTTGAAGCATTTTGGAATCCGGTCCGGATTTTTCTGTTCAGAATCCAAAGGATATTTATTGCATCGTTTAACCCTTGTACAGTATTATTTACTAATTGACTCACTGTTGCACCTGGCAGTAGTACATTTCCTTGATATTGTGCCAATAAAACGAGTTTACTGCCAAACAAAATATATTCTTTAATAGGGAATGAACCATAGCATCAATTAAAATTTATATATATATATATATATATATATATATATATATATATATATATATATATATATATGTATATATAACAACAAATGTAATGTGGTTTAAGTTGGTTTTCGAGGTAAGTGCGTATTCAAAACCCTGAACTGAAGATTTAAGTGTGTGAGAAACCATAAGCTGTCTCACGAATTGATTAATAAAAGTTCATTATAAGTGTGTCAACATATTAAGTTTACTACCGAACATATTAATTTTTTATCATATAATTGAAAAATAGACCAATTGAACAACAGTATTGATATCAATTGATATGATATACAAATTACAACAAATTTATAACTGCATTTTAACGTAATCTAAATCCTGAACTGATGGAAAGCATGAAGTCTAAAGTGGTTTATCGCAAATCGAGCAAAAACAATTGTCGAGTAAAAACAATTGAAATAAATCCTGTACAACATTTTTATTTTTAGATTCGTCTGAAAAATTAAATTATTTTGGTTAAAAAAAAAAGTGTATCAGTCAATTTACTATTTATGGGTCACGAATGATATTTTATAAAAAAATATTTTTAGTTGTAATAAAGAAAAGAAGATATTACCTGTTTTTTAAAATTAAATCTTTAAGGATGCTATTATTATTAAGGATGATATTGTTTAAACTTTCTGAAAATAAATTTGAACGTTTACGTATCCGAAAGGTGTTGTAAATCCCGATTAAGATATTTAAGGTTTCACCTAGAAGTTGTTTTATTTAAAAAGTAGTATCTTAAATGTCTTTATTCAACCTTTAAGGATACAACGTCAATAATGTTTTCTGAAAATTATAAAATTATTTTGAAAATTTTTAATTTCCGAAATGTATTGTAAATTCATAAGAATAAGAAAGATCAGGATCTTGAAAATTTTTATTGAACGTTTAAGGATACATTACAAGGTTTTATGAAAATTTTAATATCCGAAAGGTATTTTAAATCCTGATTGAGAAAGTTTAAAATGTAATTTCGAAGAATATAACGTACTATATTTATTTTTAACGGATTATTTAAATATTCAGGTTTAAAATATTTTATACAATTTTTAAAGGTGCGATGTTGGTAATGTTTCCTGAAAATTATTGTGGACGTTTTAATGTCCGAAAGGTATCGTAAATCCCGATCAAGTAATTTATACGAATGTATGCGAAAAAGTTATTTAATTTTAACGAAAAAATAAATTTTAATATCTTTAATATATTCATTCAAAATTTAAGGATAAAACTTCAACAGCGTTTCCTGAAAATTATAAGATAAAATTATTTTGAACATTTTAATATCTGAAAGGTATTGTGTATCCCGATCGAGTAATTCAAGATCTTACTGCGTAGAAGTTATTTTATTTTCTTAAAAACTAAGAATGAGAGATTAAACAAATTAGGGTGACTCAGCGTGGGTTCTATATTGAGAATTGTCCACTAGCTCCTGGTTCCTGTATTCCTGATAAAGAAGGACCCCCGAAGGTGGGGATAAAGTGGGGGGTGGGGGGTTCGAACCCCTTCCCCACTTTATTAGCCTCATCTTGGAGAAAATTAGGACCAATTTTCTTGGCGATCCGCCTCAATTTGTAGTGTGTGCCCAGCGCTCTTGGAATCAGGTCATTTGACAAGTAAGTGTCTCCACTGGCTCTCAATTTACCTTATTATAATTAATTATTATTTATATCTTTATTCGCCATGAGCCAACTAAAGAATAGTATAATAACAAATTTTTATTCACTTTAACTATACTTCTGAACTCCATCATTAATAAAGTGTATATACTTAATGTTAATAACTAATTAATTATAAGTGGGAGCGGCGTAGCTTAGTGGGTAGAGCTCTGAGTTGCTATGCAGAAGGTTCTGGATTCGAATCCTGCTATGGCACATACATTATTTAATCTGTTGACAGCCGAGGTTGGGCCGTGTGGGATCTGATAATACTCCTAATATATTATACAAAAGTCAATCTATAGACATTATTTATAATGATATGAGATGAAATTAAGTTTATTAGACCACTTTATTAAATACCGTATTAAAATTTTTACTATGAATAAATATTTTAAAAAAATATTTTGTTTAATACAACCTTATAAATATCCTGGGAAGGGTTAGCTTTGTGGTAGAGAGCTGAATTGCTGTGCTGAAGGTTCAGGATTCAAATCTGGCGGTGACACATAAATTGTATAATCTGTTAACGGATTAACCACGGACCTTATGGGATCTGATGACCCTCCTGGGCTCTCCCAGTCTCTATTAAGTACCTAATTCATAGGTACCAATAGGTATTAGAGGTACCAAAATTAAGAAATGCTGAGCCCAAGAACCTTCATGGTAGTTTTATAGGTAAAAATAAAACAATTAATTATAAAAATTAAATCATAACTTGTGATCAATCCAAACATAGGATTGATTATAAGCAAGTTGTGATTAATTTATTGTATATATATATATATACATATATATATATATATATATATATATATATATATATATATATATGTATTAAATATTTTTATTTTGAAGAGAAAAGATTGTCTTCGCCGGGATTCGAACCCTCTCTAGCTCAATGGTTAGAGCACCGCGCTAGAGACGCGGGTGACCCGCGTTCGAATCCCGGCCGAGACACAATCTTTTCTCTTAAAAAAAACAACAACATATATATATATATATATATATATATATATATATATATATATATATATATATATACATATAAACTAGAGCCAAAAGCTCAAAAAGAAACACTATTAATTATTATAATGCAATTTTTGTGTCTTGATAATGCCTGAATAGGCGAAACGTCGACCGGTAAGTGGATGTATTACTGGATTTGAAACATAAGGCTTTGAATTGTGTTTTTTTCCCAATTGCATTATTATATATATATATATATATATATATATATATATATATATATATATATATATTTAATTTATATATGATAAGATATCAATCATTTTGTTTGTAATTGAATTTGTTTAACCGACGTTTCTTAAATTTGTTCTAGAAATGCTAAAATTTGTTGATTACTTTGTAGCTTCTAAGTCCATCAACGTCTTCTTTGTTCGGTAGAGAAGTTTCGATCTTCATGTTCTTATGTTTCCACATTTCAATACTTAGTTGAATAATATTGAGAATTTTCTGCGGTTTAAGTTAATTCAAAATATAAATTAATTTAAATTTGAATTTCGTTTGCATCAGAACCAACTTCATGGATCATTTATAATAAAAACGCTAATAATAGGTTTAGTGAATTTTCGATTAATATTATTCATTTGAAATTATACTAAAAAATTGGATAATGCTCGCCTTAATGTTTCAACCATCAAAAGATCTAGTACCACTAATATTGTTTAGTTTCGTTAATGCCTCAAATTAATTTCTTGATCAATGTTAAATAATATCCAAATAATAATAATTAATAATACATTTAAAATACGATCGAATTAAATAAAATTTCCGCTAAAAGTATCAAGCTACATTAACGCTCGAAATAAACACGAGCCCCTGAGACGTTCAAGGTGAAACACAATACTCACGATTCGGTCTCGGGAATATTTCGGGATCATATTAATCCTGAATACTTTATAAAATTCTTATAATAATAAATTAATCAGAAAGCCCTGATAACATGCAGCTGAATAACAGAAGTAGAAAAGCTATAGAATGTAAGAAAGACATTTATAAGAAATTGTCAAAAAAATACTGCTGGTAACTTGACTGATAGTTTATGAAAGCCAATGCCTTCTTGATCTCATATGTTTATGAAATGTGATAGAGGTCACCAATGCATTTTAAATACCACTATAGAATATTCATTGACTATCTCTGTGAAGTTGTATACAAACAGATTATTAATGCCTTCTCAATCTTTTATCGATTATTATCTTTCATTCCCTTCGTACTTCATTTATTGTTCCTCTAGCTCTGTTATTCTGTCGGTGTAGATTTTTCTAAACCGATGGCGGAAGCAATCAATATCAGTCCTGAGCTGGAAGCAATGTTTTCTCAAGTTAATTCTTAGTTTTTTTTATTTGATTTTTTTAATGTCGCTTCGATTGCTGAGGCCTTGGAAAATAGTTTTCAAGGACTTGAGAAGAGGAGGCCACAGATTTCAAAGCATTTGCTTTTCTATATCAGTCTTAACTTTTCCGTACCCAATGTGTGTCAAACCCATGGCTTAGTTTTTTTTAACCCAAGTTTACAGGGCTCCAGGTACTCCGAATCAATAATTTGTACTTCTTCTGAGACTTTATTATTATTATTGTGTGTATCTCTTCATCCTCTCCGGTCTCTTCCTATCTTCTGATCATCTCCTTCGTTCTCGTGCAAACCTTATTCTCTTGTCTCGAAATATGTTCTTGGCAGTTCCATCCCTAATCCTATCCTTCGTAAACCCAAGTTCTCTCATTTCTCTCTAGGCGTCCTTAAGCCAGTTCGGGGCCGTTTTTATTTCTAATGAATTCAAATATTCTTTTCGATAGCCGACTTGCATTCATTCCCTTCTTTTCCTCAAAGTATCGGAGATTCTTTCAGTTGCTTTGCGAAGGGTCTCATTTCATGTGTGAACTAATTTTTTGTTGAATTTAGAGCCTAAAATATCCCTTTATATCACCTGTTCTTTGATCTGCTACCTGTTTAATTCTATTACAGACATTCATAAAGTATGTTTTATAGATCATATTATTTAAATAATTTTCCGGAGACTCTGCCGCACCACTTAAGAGTATGAAAGAATCCTTCAGTGTAATGGTTAACGTACTCTCTAACAATGAATGCTGCGCAAGCTTATGAACTTTATGCATGAATAATTATATAATGTAGTGCACTGAGAATTAATGTTATACCTCCACAATAGAACTTTAACAAATAATCCGTGGACATGCTATTAAAAAAATAAAAATAATAGTATTTACTTCACAGTATTGGTAGATATTGTATTCATATATTTCATAATGCTGTTTCCTCAGTTCCAGTCCGGAATTTTTATGTTTCTTTCCTGATAGAAAATATTTAGGGAGAATGGGTTTACCTACATCCCTCGGATTCAGCTGGTGGAGCTTCCTCCTAAATCTCCTGGCCGTGTATGGAACTAGGAGAATCGGTCGTCCAAAACTTAAGTGGGAAGATTCCGTAGCTACTGGCGTTGGATGAAGGAGAAAGCCAAGTTTCAACTTGGGATGTAGCGCCAATAATAATATTCCGTTATCTCAAAAGATTATTACATTAACAATATTTGTTAAGAATCATCCATCTGTCGTTAGAAATAATTTGTTTTCCTTCAAACGTGAACATATTATGTGATGCAAATTATATATTTGTGTTTAAAACGTACTTAGATATATGTAATACGTATACCATATGTAAATAAATAATAATATATAAATAGTAATTCAAATTTAATAGCACCGAATGTTTCCAACATTCTTTGTTATCTACCGACATTCTGCGGTGAATGATTGCTAAGAAATGTTGCCAAACCTGATGTAAACACATTTTTAAACTAGACTAAATGTTGTCAATGTTCGTTGGCATTTTGACAAAAACGCCAACTCCGGTGTAAACATAATTTAGAGAAGATAATTCACGCCACTTACAGCATTTTGTGTAAAAGCGTTTTCACTTGTCTCAAATATTCTCAGCACTATTTACTCAAATGTGTTCCGTTACATTGGCGTAACAATTGAAGACCAGCGGGACATTGTTTCTATCCTTCTAATCCGAAAGTATTGACTAAATTAACTGCAAGAAAGGTCTAAGAGAAATATTGGTTTAAAACTTGATTATTAGTAGGATTTTTATGATTTTAAAGTAAAAAACGATTCATAGCATCCTAGTATATAGATATATATTTAAGTGCATTCTGTCATGCAATAAACATTTTTAGATGCATTACTAAATATTTTAGTTTATTATCTATGACTTCCTGCCCTCCAGTTTCCTTCAACAATATCTCACTGATTCCTGTAGAACAAATCCGATACTTAGGATTACATCTTCACAAAGGTTTAACTTGGAATCCTCTTACTAGACTGAAACGACAAGAAACTCTTTCAGGCTACTTTAACTCTTACTATACAAACGCTCGTATCTCCCAATTAATTAGAAAAGACTCATATACATGACTATTATAACACCTACTTAGACTTTCTGAGTAGAGCTTTCTCTACTAAGCCATCGAATTCCTCTCGTATCCAATCCTTACAACGTCATATGCTCCTTACTTTGTTACGAATGAAACCATCCATATGTACTTTGATGAACTATTTGTTGCTGATTTGATCCGAACCCGATATCAATCCTTTCATGACAAACTTTATCCCACTCGAGCCCTCAAGTTTCAAACGCAACTACCTCTTCAATTCCCGGTAATCCTCCTAGGCGTCTGAAAAGATGATTGGTAGATGGTTGATAGCCTTATGACCTTCTGAGTTGAATTGTTTGTTGGAGTACTATCAGTGGGTAGTTTCTCTATCTGTCTTTATTCGTGCCAATGCGTACCATTCATCCTATTTACTTGTTGTATTAGGGCATTACCGTTATCATTCGTTATGTTTACTTGTTGTATATATGTATTGTAAGTGAATGGGGACCAGGATGTAATAAAGAATTGCAATACCCGATAATAATGTTAATTTCAATAAATATACCTCTAAAAAAGTTTATTGTTTGATAAGGTGTCAATAATTTCAGTCGATCTGTTCTTGTTTCTGAGTCACCTAGCTCAGTTTACAAGGTTATATTTTTTTTCCTCTCCAATTATAATTTGTGTTTTGTTTTGGGATTCTTCCACGCCAATAAGCGTTAGACAACAAAGTGTCTCAGCTGGAAAGGAGCCAATAAAAATGAAACATGCAAATTATAAACACGCACTTGAAGAATCGTTAAATATTTTTAGTAGATTTGTTTTTGCACGGTCCTGCGCAGTGAGGAAACTCGATGACCTGTCCGGATCCTGCGGACATATCACTCGTGCAAATATATCCCGATCCGCGGATCTTGAAATAGGCTGCTCCGGGAGTCATGTAAGGTGAGGAACCTGAGGCATGGCATCCCACTGTATTGGCAAGCTTCCACTTACAGCTAGTCCTCCCTGGATTAGAGGATTCCACTGCAATGGCGAAGCTATATTTACCTGGCTATCTTCTCGCAGCCAATTCTGTCTACTTCGTCGAATGTTCAAACACTTAAATCTTGCTTTCTTTTAGATTTTTTTTTTACTAAATTTAAAAATATTTTTTTAGGATTGAAACGAGTCGCTTGGCCACCACCACCCGAAGAAGACGAAAATAATTCAGCTGTTTTTCAAGATCCGGTTTATTCTCAAGTAAGTAATGAAATAATTTATAAATCAATAAATTGTATGGACATAATTTATTTCGTTTGTCAATTTTTAAATTATTAACTTTTATGTTCTAAAAGCTATGCTGATATTTATACAAAACTTCCAAGAGATATACTGAGTCATTCACCAAGTCCTGAGGATCATATTTTCTCCTTCAATAAGTCATATGAGCTGCAGTATTATACATTTTATATACTCTGATAAAAATATAAACTAAAAGCTATGCATTAACCTCTTCACTAAGTCCTAAGGTCTGTACTGACTCCTCCACTAAGTCCAAAGAGCTGCATAGACCTAAACCTCCAAGAGCAACACTAAGTACTTCACTGAGTCCTGAAGACCTTACGAACTATCTCCTTCACTAAGTCATATGAGCTGCACTATTATGCACTAAGAGCAGCACTCTATCTCCAGATATAAAAAATCAGATACGCCATTTTGACGCTGGAAAATATTTTAGGTATCATTTTTAAGTGATCTTCCAATTTAGGAAACTTTTAACCCACACTTTTCGGGTTCAGATCTGGCTGTGGTAGATAATTCATTTTGTCCGGCATGGGGCCTGTGGGATCTGAAGAACCTCCTGGGCCTCGCCCTGCCTCTATAAAGTGGGTACCCTTAATAAGGTGAAAACCTAGCGGTTGAGCGTGATCACGGACAATTGTGACGGATCATGGACAGGTGATTTCACCTACCTGCACAACAAATGTCCTAGAAACAGTACCGTCTCTACCAAGTACTGAACTACCGAGAACCCTAGACCCGTAGATAGTGAAAGGTTTTTTTTTTTTTTTAATCCACACAACATAGCTACAACGACTGAGTAAACAACCAACTAACAGAACATTCTCTAAAAACGCCATATTAATGCCACTATGGTAAATAGCTCGTTAGTCCAAACTGTGGTGCAACGTTTGCGCTTCTTAGTGTTGAGGCTACAGTTTATTCAATGTCAGGCTTTAGCCATTCTCCAATCCATCTTTCATGGCCTGCTATAGTCCTGAATTTTCCTTCTTCCTCAGGTAATAGTTCGCGCGGTATTGGATGGTCGTCTTTTAAGTTCGCACTCTTGAGTGATGGAAATATCTCCTTCCACACGCAAAATTCTGTGAAAATGGAAGAAAATCCTTTCCCTCCGACTCCACAAGCGGTAAATCCCGGTGTCACTCTATTAGACTCTCCATTACCGCAAGACAAAGTTATGTGTACGGCTGTCTCAGCAAATCTGTTTCTCCATGGTCTTATTAGATTTGCGAAATAAAGTATTTTGAATTGGCTTCTTTAGCTTTAAATGTCGACTCCTTTCTAGTTCGCTCATCGTCTACTCCATTCTTTCGTGGAATGCTTCCTGATGCCTCGCCGATCCTTTGAGCACTCTTCATGCCTAACTGCAGAGTTTCTTTAATGATAAGATCCAGGGACACTAACTCTGTTGTGAGGAATGAAGCCTCATGGAAATGCTCTATGTATATTCTTATGACTCTGTATATTCTTATGATATAATATACACTGTATGTATATTCTTATGATATTGTTTATTACTTAAAGTTATATGATGGTAAATGGGACTGTACTAGGTATAAGCTTTAAGGTAGGAATACTATTTCAACCATATTTTAGAAAAATAAAATAGAAGTTAAAACAATATTGTTTAGTTTAATTAAAGATATTATTCTAATAATTTCCTTTGATGTTGCAGGGACCTACACCAGCTGCTTCAGTAACACCACCAATCAGACAGGCACCTGACAGTCCGCAACCACCAAGGAAACAATTAGACCATACAATTTATCATCCAGTTCACTTTGAACCGCCCAAAACAACCATCACTCTAAGATCGGCTCCTCCAGTTAACCAGGAGCCAGCTCCAGTCTACCAAGCTCAGCCACCGGTGACTTCAGTCCAAGGAGGCGCCAGGATGAGAGGAGACCAGAAGTGGCCGCCAGAGAGTGTGAAGCAGCAGTCAGCAGCTGAGAACGAAGCCAGAGTCGCTCTTGCGAAGGGACCTGCATTCAGGCCAAGGAAAGTGAAGAAAGATTACAGCTCCTTCTTCGCGCAGCATGCTCTCAACTCCACATATCCTGGATATAAGGCTCCTCCAGGCACTCAGCATTACTCGGAAGGAACTTCAAACCTATAAAGACACTTAATGTGTTTTCCTAATATCAAAGCATATTTATTCTGTATTCATAATTTTCAAAGTTTCTAATAGTCTTCATTACCCTATATAATGAAGTTGTTACTATTTAAATGTGCTGTGAATAACAATGTTTGTGATTATACAAAAATTCCTTAATGTTCTCATGCATTCATTATTGTTCATATTGATATTAGGAAATATATTGTTACTGCCCAATAAGTATTTATAGCTTGAGCTAAATTATTGCTTTAGCAATGGACTTGTTACAGCTTCTTGCATGTACAGAAAAAAATGCGTGTAGATAACCAATCTTTTTTTTATGTTAATTTATGTTATATTAAAAAAAATAATGAGAAGATATACTATAATATTATAATATTTTAATGATACAATGCTTTTATTTCGTTTAGATTACTGAAAGAAATAGTCTGTTCTCTTACATTTCTGTCTTGCAACATTTTTTATCACTCATAAAATAATTTTTAGTACAATAACTGGCTTTGTGTAAGAACAAAGTGTGGCGAATTTCCAAGTCTTTGTGAACATATGTGCCTCAAATAACATTGTCTTGGCATGCGATATGTAAATCAGAATTAATTAATTTATACATTGCCAGGATTCTATTTATTAATAGAAAATTCAGTCGGTGGTGTGTATATAGAAAGTATTTATAGCTTCATATATTATCACATTTTTATACTAAAATAAATATAAAAAAACAACAAAAAAAAACAGCTAAATTAAAATGAGTTGTTAACTTTTATCTTACCAAATATATTTCTTCCTAACCAATTATCTATTTAAAAAAAAACCAAAGGTAACTTATACAGTGCAACAACATTTCTGAAATGATCTGCATCTCAACTTCAGAAACTATGGCTTAAAGAAGAAGCTGAATTTCTAAATGAATTGCTTTTGAAGAATCTAATTTTAATGAGGTATTTTATGATTTTTATATCTTGAATAATACAATTACATCCCGCTTACCCGCCCTAGATGGGGCAGGAGAATCTCATTTTAAATGGGATAACTAGTTAATTTGGAATTTACTTAACCTAAAAAAAAAAATTAGTTTTATTTAGGTGAAATATAGTATATAATACAAAAGCAATCTGTAAATGAAATTTATATTAATACTAGCTGACATAGCCACACGTTGCTGTGGCTGTTGTAATAGTTTTAAAAATTCATCTGAAAGGTAGAAAATAAATTCAGAAGATTAATAAAAATATATTAGGAAGAAATGTTCATATTTACCTTTAAGATCTTCTAAATCTTATGTTTCATTCTTCTTCTTCATGCACCATGCCAGAATCATCCGACATTGGCGATCACTAAAGTGAAGGCTACATGGTACTCTGACAAATGTTCGCCAGTGTTTCATATTAGACTTGCATAGGTAACTATGTATAATTGATGAGTTAATTGTATGATAAATAATAAAAACTTTGAAAACTACTTTATTGAAAATATTCAACAATTCAACAGTTATATTACAACATATTTGTATTTCATCCGTCCATGAAATATTAAATCCTCTAATTCTGGCAAAGGTTTTTATTTACCTAAGAATATACATTTTAAAAGGTGACATATGGTTTTCAGTTCATTTCTAGTAACATTATTTATTAAATTAAGTATCACAATTTATATATATAAAAAAACAAGAAACAATTAAATAAAAATATATCAATTTATAACATTAAAATTAAAGAACCACTTGGTTGACTTTTCTGAACAGTGGCAGAAGGGGTAGTATTAAGGGAATATATTCTATTATATTTGTAAAAAAAAAATCAAATGAATTTGAATAACAAATAATTAAAACATACTTGATGATTATAAACATGTCTTCTTCTTACAGAATCATCCCTCTCAAAAGAAATTTATGTATGCTACTATTTCTGACCATTCTACTGCAAATGGTCTTGCAGTTATTTATTTATTTTCCTCAAGAACAAACTGAATGTAGATTTAGATATTGGCAACGTTTTTAGGGATTTTAGATTTTTTTTAAAAACATGTAAATCTTTTTATTAAGTAATTTTTCAATATAAATTCTCTTACTCTCTACTTTATTGTTATCAGATAAATTATTATCTGACGTTCGACATACGATGTTTGTACTTGTAAAATTCTAAAGAATCTAATTTTAACCCTCCCTAAAATAATTTTTATTATTAAATTTATACTAATTACAAGCAGTTTGATATCATCTGTTTACGCTGTTTATTTTGAATGTTTTTTTATTATGCCTTTTCTATAATTTTTTTTGTATAGTTAAAAAAAAAATATTTTTCGTGTGCCTATATTAGAGTGAAGTTGCATAATCCCAGAAACTCAGTAAAATACGCATTATTTACAAGTAACACCAAAACTCGCTAAAATTTCCTTTCACGATTTCAAAACCTATTTACAATAATACTACATGATTTCATGTTTATGGAGTGGGGATGAATTAAATGCAAAATAATGGATATTAAATTGCATTTTTATTAAATATTTTCTTAAACATTTGGTACTTCCCAAATTTGGTGTTGTTGAATTTCTACTTTTACCAAAAGTGACATAAATTAATTGCTAGGATATAACTGGATACTCTTACATACCTTCAGTATGTGATTGGACATATTTCTATTAGACGTGTCTCTTTAACTGTTGACGTGAGATGTGCCGTATTAATTATATAAGGTAAGTGTACCAATGGTAGACGCTGCTCCGGCCATTAAATTGTGAAGATTTGATTGTGAAATTTAGCTGATACTATCTAATGGTGGTTTAAGTGCTTAAAATTTAATATAAGTTTTGATTTCATGGTTAAATGCTCTGGAATTTAAGAATTTCAGGTTGAAAATTTAATTAATATAATAAAAATAATCAGATGTTAGACCCAGAAGGCCGATTGCATGTTCTGAAAGATCAAAGTTAAGGTTAAAATTTTAGAAATACGGCCTGTGATAACTGATAAATAACATGAAATAATTATTTATCTTTACTCTGTTATTATAATCTGATCATGTAAGAACATATCGTAAATGTAACTACAGTTTGAGGAAATTTTGCAAATGAATTGATACATTCAATGTTGTAAAAATTCAAGTACACTTCTTCTTTTTAAAGTGTAAAAATTGCTTATAAAATGAATAATATGAGATTATTATATACATTTTATCAAGATTCACATAAATTATTATCACATATAAATAAACATAAGTACAATTGCAATAACAATTATTATCTGTTTTTTATTATTTTTAATTACTAACTTATCTGTCTCTCAAAGAGGATCTCAATTTTCATTGTGGTTGCCGCACAACTCATCGAATCGTTTATTAACCCCTTCAATATAGCTTCTAAAAAATGTATCACCAATAGTTTTACTAAATAGTTTATCGGTTGTTCTGTAAAAAAAAAATTCCCAAATCTCGAGTAGGCTGTCAAAATTCAGAAACCTGAAATCCAAACTTAATCATTTACTTTTTTATTTGATGTTGATTATTTAAATATTTTTATTTTGAAGAGAAAAGATTTGTCCTGGCCGGGTTCGAATCCAGGCCGGGACAAATCTTTTCTCTTCAAAGTAAAAATATTTAATACATTTACCTAAGTTCTAACAATTAACATTAATATATACATACAATGTTACATTCACTTTGAATTCACACTTGAATTTTAGTGAAGAAGTAGAAAAAGACTATCAGTACTAAAATTTATGTCGGCAGTCATTATAATTCAAGAACATGTACAAATATTGTGCAACACAGGTAAAAAATATTATACCCGAACTGTTCAATTCTAAAAAACATGTTCACATTTTTTTTACACTTTCTTCAAATCTTCATATTCATCCCATGGTGTGGTAAGTCTAGGGGAATTCCCAAACTGCCTCCCTAAAAATATAAGTCTAGGTAAAAATTTATTCGACTTTTAGTATTATTATATTTTGCAAAAATACATTATTAAGGATTATAATATGTATTTCAATTTTCATAATTAAAGGAATATGTCTTTATTCATTATGATTTGTATGCTCCTTCATCATAGATTTATCTCACTCTCTTTAACAGAATCATTCAATAATATTCTGTTTCATAGATCATTTAACTTGAATTTATTTGTATAAACACCTAAATCTAAAGATTTTTATGTGAGAGACTATTCATAATTTCTAGAATATACTAGTACAGAAATTCTAAACTTGTTAAAAATTATTTTTAAAATCTCTACATGTTATAAAATACAGATTGAAGCTTCAGAGCTCCCTTCTTTTATCAACTTCTTACAGTTTAAAAATCCTCAACACTTTTCATTAGGGTTCATATTTTATAAAGAATAAAATTTGAAGTTTAAAATAGTGAATATTAAATAAAATTAAAAAATGGGTATTTCTAATTTAAGTATTTTAATTCGACAAATAATTATGAAATAAACAAGAGGAGAAAAAATATTATCCTTGATTTAGTAATTCCATGGTAATAAAGAAGAATTCACACATAAAATAAAATTCAAAAATTTATAATAGTTAATATATTATAATTTTTGCTAAACATTTAAGTTAGAGATTAAAAAGAAAAGGTTTGAAAACATTCTATTTAGTATTGATTTAAGTAATAGGTTTGTTGTCCTGAAGATGCTTTCAAATCCGTCTATGACAGATAAATTACTTAATCTGTTAACAGTAAAGGATGGAGCAATAGGATCTGCAGACCATCCTGAGGCTTTAATTAGGGGAAAAAGCTGGTGGTTGAGTGTGATCTCAGATAAATCACTTTCCTGCACTAGCAATATCTGAGAAATGGAACAGTGTCTACTATGTACTGATCCCTTCAAGTATTGTAGTGGTTTAGTTTTTTTTTTATTATGCATGCTAAAAGACTGGATCGACAAGTCATTAATTTGGTTCGGAGCTAATGGCAGAGTTAGCAACAAATAAAATCAATCAAAGAATCTAAATTAAATTATAATACTACTTTATTTAGTATTATATATTCATAGAAATCTAAATAACAATAGTTTCAAGAAAATGCCGTACCTTACCTGAGCATTGCTATAAGCAGGTAGTTGCGGAGGCGCTGGTGCCGGTGGAATCGTTGGGATGTAAGATGCAGATGAGGCACATTTAGAACATTGCCTCTTGAGGGCTGGCCTTTGCCTTGAACCGCGACAACGAAGAGCAAAACACAGTTCGTCAGCCATTTCGGCACACAGTGACTGGGAACCAGCTCGCTAGAGTAAAATAAAATAAATATCTTAAAAATATAAATTGAGCAATCAACTACTCTAAAATTAAAAAAATTGAAATATAGCTAAAAATTAAATAAGATACCACCACTTGTGAGTGATCATGTTAAAATAAAAAAAATTAATGCAAATATGAAAAATAAAAATGGAAATTGACTTGTTTTAAAAAGTTGAAATAATTCCTTTAAAAATCTAATAATATGTTATTATTATTTTTTTTTTCTAGTTTCTGAATCTTCTTCTAAAAGTGCCTATCCTCTTTGAATATTGGGAATTATAACAACCCATTTTATTTTACTAACCACTGCATGAAACAAGTCTAGTCACATGCGTCAGGAGTGATGCATGCGACCTGGACCTTCAGACGGTATTCTTCATTTACCATCACATCACCAAAATAAGCCATTTATATCTTTTGATGCTGTTCTCTCATATATCGTGGGGTTTCTGAATTCGTTGAAAGTATGCTTTTGTTGCTGACATGGTGCACCCATGCTTGAAGCAGGTATAAAGGACCATGCCTCTGATCCGTAAGATAACACTGAGAACCAGTAACATCTGAGTACTCTAATTCGGATCTGCAGGTTCAAATTTAGGTTGCATAGCATCTTTCTGAGTTTGTTAAAGGCACTTCCTGCCTTTTCTATATGAGATCTAATTACATTGTGACCCTAGATCACATCTAGGATAATGGGTGATCCTATTTATTAGTTATGTTACATTCTAGATAAGTAATTCTATTAGTTCTTTTCAAAGGATGGAGTTTCTTAGTAGGAAAGTTCATCATAAAACAAATAATATCAACTCCTTCCTGACATAAACAACAATGTCTTATGGACTAAAAAGGTATTTAAAAGATCAGTATTGGTTGCCACTATAATATAAAAATATATTATAACAAGAAAAGTGTTTAAGGAAGAACATACAAGATAATTTTTTGTAACAAATTCTCATTAAACTTTGATTAACAACTATACTTATTTATTTTAATATTTTATAAAATTAAAATGAGGCAATTTCCGATTTCTTCCTTTTTTTTTTAAGTTCAACAGCAAATATGAAATGATATGCATGTAAACATTTAAACAATAATACGATAACTATTATTTTCGATACACATACCCTTTCAATTGGAGCATTCCTTTTAGAATTATAACAGAATTCACAAATTGCTATACATACAGCAATAGCCAAGCCACATAACAACACAACAAATACTCCTCCTGAAATAATACTTAAAGGTTAATTACTAATAAAAAAGGAATATGATAAAATATAATGGACTAGAATTCATTACAGTATAAAAACTATTTACCAATGTTAGCAACACCTAATGCATTTGCTTTACTTTCTTTTGTCTTGTCTTTTCTGATGCACGTGTCTCCAGGATTCTTCCACCATTTATCGTATAACATTTGAATTTCTCCTTTTTCTTGAAGTTCTAAAATAGCTAGTGATATTTTGTCACGCCAAGGGGAGCCTTAAAGTGATATAAAAATGTACAAAACAGATATTCTATCTATAGTTTTGTGATTTGAAGAGTTTCTAAGTATAAATTCTAAGTGAACAAATAAAACGTATAATTTGAGAGAAAACTGTAACAGTAAGCTAAAATATAAGAACAAGATACAGTAATATGTAACTATATATTTAACGCCTAAGGTTTCAAGCCACTTTGTAGGTGTTCATCAGGATTAAAAATAAAGATAAAAAGTAGTGTAGATGTTTAAAAAATTTATTAAAAATAGAAAAAAAAAATGTTCGGCAACAAACCATGAAGAGTCTTGAGTTCATTATATGGTAAAGATAAGCACCGTTTCTAGGACAACTGCTGTGCAGGGAGGTGATTTGTCCGAGATCACGCTTAACCACCAGGTTTTTCCCCAATTAAGGGTACCCACTTTATAGAGGCTGGGTGAGCCTGAGGAGGGTCTGAAGATTATATAGGGTTCATAAATGGCTGTTAACAGATTAAATAATTTGCCTACCACAGCCGGACTTGTACCCAGACCTTGATATTTTGTATTTTTATTTTTAGTCCAGATGAAGGTATGAAGTGTGGTATGAAGCTATAATGTGACTCAAAACTGTGGGTTTTAAATAAATAGTTACATAATTTTGTAGTTATTCTTAAAAGTCACCCAAACTATCTTGTTCTTTTTATAAATTTAATTTATTGTATTATTACAAAGGGTATAATTTTATTAATAATACTTACCCATAGGTGTAGCGATCCCGTAACCTTTAGTATCAAGAAGGCCACCGATTTGTGTAAGGTTGCAATCTCTTTGTACAATGTAATCGAGCATTGTAGATTCCATTAAAAAAGCGTAATTTCCCTCAAGGACTCTTTTAATTCCTTCTTCATACGTTGAAACAAATACTTTTTTATTTTCCATAAACCTCCACATTTTTTTGTATGTTTCAATCATGGAATCCTAAAAGGTTAGAATGAAATGTGAAATAAGATCTCACGGGCATTGATATGAAATATACTTGCATACCTGCCATATTTCCTAAATAAAGCATTATTATTATAGATAAATAAATCTATGAATAATACAAAAGATTGCAAAAATAGTTATTTGATAATAATAAAAGATCAACAAAGAAAATGTGCAAATGTTACATTTTAAAACTTTAGATCACAGATTTTCACTCCTTAATAAACTCTCTATGGATATACAGAATAATTTTGATAATCTCAACTGATTACGTCGGATTTGGTTAGAATAATAAAAAGTTCAAATAATGAAATTCATTAAAAGAAGGAAAATGTCAGTCACCATGTTTGTATATTAAAATGAATCTTCATTTTATTGTGTAGTATGCAATTATTATTATTAAACACTTAAAAAACTCACAATTAATTACAATGATTTGTTATTTAATCTTGTTTAATCAAGCATACGAGGGAGAAAATTTACCCTAAAAAAAGTCATTGTTGAACCACTATCTAGTGTTCCATAAGCAATTTCTGTCTGACCAGCAAGGTCTTCAGCATTTTCAATTGGGGTGATCATCCTTTCTACTGTAAGAAAGGCTGCGAGATTAGCTGTATATGAAGAAATAATGATTAAGGTAAAAAACCACCATATACCTCCAACTATTCTCGTTGATGTAGCCTGAAAACAAGAAACTTAATTAATAAATGAATCAATTAAAAACATTAAACGAGATTGAAAAAATTGAGAAAAAAATTAATAAATTAACATAGAAGAGCAAAACTCAACATGAGTCATAAATTAATTTTTCAAATATTAAATGAAAATGATGCACATGAATCTCTAAAATACATTTGAACAATTAACCAATAAGCTTTTGTTAATTGAGTCATCATCAGAGAAAGAAAAAGATATTACAAGGAGCAGATGAAATGCAACACACCTCACATCAACAGTTTAAACAATTGATTTTTGTTAATAAATAAATAAAACTAATTGGGGAGAAAAATTAAGTTTGATGAGATACCTTTGGATTTAAATCTGATCCCTGCTGCATCAAAGTTCCAATAGTAAACCAGAAAGAATTTGCAATAGAAAATTGGTTTTCCACTAGATCATTTTCCATGTCGCATGGATGTGGGTTTTGCCACTCGTAAGGAGAAAACCTCGCAACTATGAACATGGTTATCGACACTAGTACATATGCTGCAAGCACGTACAACCATATTTCAATAGCCAATGGGTTCATAAATGAAAAAAGTCGAGTTTCTTGAGATGTCGGAACCTGAAAATTGTCAAAAAATATATGTTTTTTTTTTATTTATTTATTTCATGTGCATATATGTGAAAAATATTTAAGAATTTATTATTTTTTCATAATTTACTTATTAGATATTTTTGTTTTCTTCCGTGGTAATGGCCGCCTAAGGATTGCATGTATATCATTTCTTAGATCTCCTATCAGCCAATATTCTCTTCATATTCCCACTCATTTCTTTCCCTCGCTCTTCTGTCCATCTTTCTCACACTTTCCTCAAATTTTCCATTACAAGGTCCTTAATGTATTTTCTGAATATTTCTCTGCGTAGGTATTCTTTTCCTGTTAAACCAAGTTATATTTTCTTTCATCTGCTTGAGGTATCCTCTGATGCTACTTAGTTCGATAACTTTGTTGACAATCAGTTTGTTCAACCTGTTTTCATTCACACTTTTCCTGTGCCCGAAAAATTGTAATCTCCTTTTCCTTATTGCTGTTACCAAGTCCTCAATTTCCTCATACAGTTCTATGTCATTTTTAGGCTTCTGTTATTCTCCTTCTACTATTCTTGGTCTGTGATACTTATTAGGATTTTTTCCCGTTTGTTTTCTGTTTTAGCAATTCTCCTACCCAGCAATCCCATTGTTTCTGACCCATGTAGTTTATTATACTTTATATAATATATTTATATATAGTTTGTTATATTGCATTATCATAGTTTACAATAACATTTTTTCAATAATATTATACATTAAAATTAGTTGTAGTTCTAATTTCAATTTGTAGCTAAAATGAAGAACTTAAAGAAGAAATGGAATTAAAAGATATATTTATTACTGCTTTAATGTAAATTTTAAATTGATGAGAATATTTGAAACTAAATGCAATAGTTCATTTAAGTATTCATTTGTAAAAACAATTTGTTATAAATACATGAGAAATTCATAATTACAAATGGTTTTAATTTTATTTGGAGTAAATATTTCCTAAGTAATATTTTAAATAATAGTGAAAAGTTACTTTATGTTGATTAATAATTATATTATATTATGTAATGATTGCTGTATTTTGGGGTTTATCTGTAATAACACATTTTCATCTGATTTAATCCAATTTGAAAAAAAAATATTCAGAAATATTTTTTAAAGATGAATATAATAATTCTTTCTTTTCACCTATGGAAAAATTTATATCGTTATAAAACAGCTGATGCTATATAAATGAAATTACCTTAAATAAGATGCTGATACCTAAATTCATGAAAGGCTTAGTAAAATCAATGACACTTTCTCGGGCATAGTTTATTGTCATAGAACCCACCGCTAGGTCAGCCTTCTGCAATTTTAAAATATCAATTATAAATGCAATCTTAATATTATATACAAGAAAAAATGGTACTTTTACTCATCAAAATATTTGTTTTTGTGCTTTAATTTTCCAAATAAAACTGTCAGGCTTGTACAATTTAATTACCAATAAGTAAAGTTAGCCATTCTTAGTCTCCTGTAAACCTGTACCAAGGGTCTGGAGTTCAGTACTTGGTAGAGACAGTACTGTTTCATGGACAACAGTTGTGCATGGAGGTGATTTGTCCTAGATCACGCTCAACCGCCAGATTTCCCCCCTTTTTTTGGGTACCCTGGGCAGGCTGGGTGATCCCCAGGAGGGTCTTAGATCCTTTATGATCCATCTCCGGCTGCTAACAGACTAAATAAAAGTCTTGTCTGCAGTGGGATTTGAACCAGGATTTTCGGTATGGCAACGTAGATTCTTAGTCTCCTAATTATACAATACTCCTACATTATCATAAATGAATTTATTATTAAATATAGGCTAGCATTTTTAAATTCTAATCTGTATTTAAATTAGAACATTTAGTAAAGTACAAAATTAGTATCAATAAAAAAAAATATCTAATTAAAATACTGAAAAAGAAATTAACCAATAGGTGGTATTTTATTGAAAAATTATTTACTCTACCAAAAGGGAATTGCACTATGATTAGTGTATTGTATTCTAATTTTTTTTCTAATTAGAGAATACTGAATGGAAATTTGTTTAACTTCAAAATAAATATGTAAGGAAAAATGTAGGCATGTTTTAATGCAACAAATATCATCATCTCATAACAGTGACAAGTTCACTGTCTGCATTAATTTCAAAACAACATGAAAACAAAATACAGCAACAATGATATATATATATTATGCTGATTGGAGCAAGTAGCCTATGCTTCCTTACCTTAGTTCCGGCTCTAGCTACTATACTATTATTAATATCAATATGTTACTATAATAGATTTTATTTTAAAAAATATATGTATTTTAGGATTTAAAGTATAGAGATAAAACATTGTAATACAAGTATACATGTACAAAAAATAATTCATAATAATAATAAGCATTTAAATTACATAAGAGATACAAGTTCGAACATATATTTCACGTTTTAACTACCTATACTTGCTCAATTTTACTATAACTAATTAATACTATAAATTTTATAACTAGAAAACCAATACAGTTTATTCAACCAAGCTCAAAAATACTTAAACATATAAACGGATAATTTAAACTACAATATGTTATTTCACTATACATACCTATTTTTTGTTATTTTTTATGTAGATTTACTAATATATGCAGTAAACATTTTATTACACTTACCCTTTGTTCATATACTGGAATATTTTTTTTCTATAATTTAAATTAAATAATAGTTTTAGCAATAATCCTTCTCTAATATGTATTCCATTAGGTTGTTTTATAGTTAAACAAACTGAAATGATAATAACAAATGATGAACTAATCCCTTAAAACCATATTAAATAGGTGTAGTTTGAAACGTTCTACATTTCGATAATTCAACTTACAAGTGTATTAAAAATAGAAGGATTATTTTGATCAATGTATATCATGTTAAAATAGTTTAACATGAATGGTTATCGTTTTCAATATGTAGGATTGTTTGCATTGTCAATACTCTTAAACTGATCTCATCTGTAAACTATGGTATGACTTGATATTGTATATTTTATTTCTCAGGAGGCATGGATAGTAGAGGATTTGAAGTAAGATGAACCTTCATTCATCTGCTAACATGATCAAAATTATAGCTTATCGAATAAAATATGCTTTTAAACATTTATCAATAGGGTTCTCAAATTGTACATGGCTATAATTAATAAAGATTATTATTAATTATTTTTTCTCCGAATTTTCCTGACTTGCTTGCCAAAGGAACAAAATTTTAAAGGAAAGCATAAAATATACACCCTTCCAAACTAACTTTAATATGAACGCTAAGTACAATATACACTCTCCCAAACCAACAATATGAACACTAGGTACAATATACACCCTCCCAAAGTGACTTAAATATGAACACTATGCATAAGGCAATGAAGTGACCTTATCAGAAGCGTTACACTAACCTAACATTATCTCTGAAACATATCGAAGCATAGGTGATAACATAACCAAATCGTTATGTATAGGGCGGTTCATGATATAATTCTTATCTTTTGATGGAGGGAAAGTGATGATGGGGACGAAAATCTCTCTCTTTTAAAAATATTTTCTCAAAACTTATAAATAACGTTTTTTAAAACAACGTATGTATTTGGCGATGACGTCACGTTAACATCAACGCGTGATTCATGCCTATATTTTTGAATTATAGCTGATAACATAACCTTAGTGTTATGTAAAAGTCGTTACACGATATGATTTATATCTTTTGTTGGAATTAGTTGTGGAGGCGAACATCTATCACTTAGCAATATTTCCTTCCCAAACTAACCTAAACAGGAACACTGCATATAAGACAATGACGTCACCTTCTTATCATATTTAGGTCTATTGTTATCTCTGAAATATTTCGAAGTATAGCCGATAACATAAACTAAATTTTATGTATAAGTTTGTTCACGTAATTGTATAATTTATATCTTTCGATGGAGAAATGGTGTCGAGTATGATGAACTCTCTTCCTTAAAAATATTTCCCTCCCAAACTAACCTAAACATAAGCACTACATATAAGGCAATGATATCACTTCCTTATCAGCATACAGTTCCTGGCCATATTAATGTGACCACTGGATAGATTCGTTCTTATTACATGTTAGCATTATCTTTTTGAATGCGTAATGATGTAAATCGAGTTTAAATATTAGTTTTATGGGTAAGTTAGTTATCTAATAATAATATGAAATTGAAAAAAATAGTTTCGAAAATAAATCTTTATTTTTTAAAATATTTTGTGGTGTCACCCTATTTTACATATTGATGAAAAAAAATATCAAAATGATTAAAATATATGATACAAATAATAAATCAATAATAAACTTACCGAATCCGACTTGTATTTAATGAAAATAAATCCCCAAAAATTTCAAACACAAATTATGCACGCCGTCACTCGTAAAACAAAATGGCTGTACTAAAACCAATGCTGTCATTACTAAAAAAAAATACTTTAAAAACTTATAACAGTGTTGCCATTACTTAAAACATCAATTTATTAAGACACGCGAAAGTATATTAAAAAAATTAGGAAAAAACAAAAAGAAAATAATCTTTCTTGGTGGTCACATTAATATGGCCAGGAACTGTATGACTCAGGCCCATAACTACATCTGAAACATTTCGAAATATTCCTAACAATATAACCTAAATGTTAAGTATATGCCAGTTCACGATATAATTTATATCTTTTAATAGAGGGGAAGCGGTGATGGGGACTAGCACCTCTTTCATAAAAATATTTCCCTACCAAACTGACCTAAACATAAACTCCTCTTATAAGAGTGATGACGTCAACTTCTTATCAGTATTGGACCCAGATCGACAGTTACTGAAATAAAGTATCAAATCGGATGAGGGAAAATTTCTCAAGAAGCGAGAGCATTTTGTCGTCGATTAGGTAGGCCGTGGAGGGGAATCAATTTGAATAATCCAGCTGGTGAAAGGAGGGATTGGCCCTCTTCCAGGAGCTAGGCATTAGCCCACTACTTCCCATTGACAGATTATTACATCAATGGCCGCCCTTCGCCCTTACCCCCCTCTGTCGGAAGTTTCTCTAATTACCTTCGTTAAAGTCCCACTAAGTACCAAGAACCTTCAGGAGGTACTTTAAGCCGCTAATTTTAAGATCAACTACATAACATAATCTTCATGTTCATTTCGAGCTCAGAAGCTCAACTAAACGAAAAATGTATACTTATTAAAATAAAAATAAAGAAATAAATGGTTACAAGAACTAGGTCGGGTAGGCAGGTAGCGAGGGAACATAAAAGAGAGACCTCCCTCTGGGTAAGAAAAAAAGAGTCTAAAGCTCTGGAGGGTCAAGCACGGGCGAAGGGATTGCTTGGCACTCTGAGAAGATCCGGAAGAAGGAGGTCGCGAGGACTTCTTGAAGAGCAGCCGAAGCAGAGGCTGACAGAGAAGACAACTTGGGACAGGAGATATGACGCGAAGCGGTAGATGTTCCGCCGTAGTAGACAAGAAGGGCTCTCTATCTGTACATCTGTTTACCAGATAAGTTTTAATTTAAGTTCTGTATGTATTTTATGGCAATCCTTCTATTACATCTGAATCATTAATCGTACTTCTCAATGTATATATTCAATTAAAGTCCAAATAAGAAATTGTATTAATAAAGTATATGATTTTAATTCTTTTGTGACCTATTTCTAATCTATTTTGTATACCTATATCTAATAACCCAGATATACTATACAGTTATGAATACTATATTGAAGGTTTAATGAAGATATTAAGTTGACTAATAAGTAAGTAGGCCAACCTCTCGAAAAGAATCCAATTTAAAATAAAGTTAGGACGTTTAAAGAAATAAATATTTGAGTAATTATGTTAAATGATTACTATAGCATCTCAAAATAAATAGAATTTAAAAAATATATATTTAAAGACCCCAGACATAGCAGAAGGCTTGTTTGTTACTTTTAACGTCATCGGACGATGCTACAGTGGGAGTATTAAATTTTGCGCATCCGAGCTTAATTATAATGGGAAATTTTAACGAGAACCCGACAACGCAAAGGCTCGGGTCCCCATTTTACGTCCCTTCCGAAGAACGGCATAACTAAGGATTTTTCACTCTCTTTAGAAAATCCTAGAACGACCTACCGGGCTGCGAACCCACGATCTTGGGCGTAGGAGGTTGTTATGCTAACCACTCGACCACAGGCGACTCTCAAGCTGCTTTGTATCCAAATATAAATTCCAATGCATCAGAATAATTAAGAATGCTTTAATTAGGTATTATTTATAAATATTATTACTGTCGAATTTGCTTGTTATGGAAAAAATATCTAAAGGAACACCAATACTACCCCAAAAAGGGTATTAGGGTGGGCCAGTACATGATTGAGACTGTACTCTACCCCAACGGTTGAGGGGGGATGTGATTTTGCCAAGATCAAACTCCAGGATATTCCTCCAATAACGGGTGTCTAATTTATATCGGAAGGTAGTTCTATAGATCGGCAGTTGAGAGATTTAATATTTGTCTACAACAGGCGGTTTGGCACTCATGACATATAGCACAGAAACTCAGCGCTCTACCCACTAATTAACACGAACTCGATACAATTATTAAAACTATTTAGAAACTATTTTATGAGCAATCTTTGTTAAATATGATATTAGATTGAATATTATAGCTAAAACATAGAGACTTAATGATCTTTCCAAGATAATTATCGAATGTAATTAGTCTCAGTGGCTTCGACGTAATATTTATGATAAATGGTATTTCTTAATCTGGGCCAAGTTTAAACAAAGTTTACCAATAGATCATGATACCTGCTGTATCATAAGTATCCCATTGAACTTAGTAATTCCTAAATTCAGGTTTGAGGGAGAAAAACTCTCAGACCGATCTTCCTCTGTGCTAGCTAATCTCAATATTAAATAATAAAACCTCCATAATAAGGCATCCCATACGCTAACCCATCAGGTTGAACTTCCATCCCACTTTTTCCCGTTAAGTCTGGAAACGATTACCTACTGTTAGTGGGTATCTAACCTATTTAGCTTAGGATAAGTTGGGTGATCCTTAGATATTCTGGTTATTCCATCTTTGCATCACTTTTAACCGTCCAACTTTCTATAATAAAAAAACAAAACATGTACCACTACAACCCGTGAAGTGTCTGGGTTTCAGTAACTGGTAGAGAGTATAATGTTTCTTAGACAACGGTTGTGCAGGAAGGTGATTTGTCTTGGATCAGGCTTAACCGCCATATTTCGCCCCTTATTATGGGTACCTGTTTATAGGTGCTGGATGAGCCTCAGGACCGTCCTAGATCTCAAAGGGTCCATATCCGGCTACTGACAGTTAGGTCTTTCCAGCAGCAGTATTTGAACCGAGGACCTTCAGCATGGCAACTCGTGGTTCTAATAGTGAGCCACTCCTCTCCCTTTCTATAATAATAAGTTCTGTTTCCAATCCCTAAGACCGATCCTTTATCTTCCTCCCAGTTTTATTATCTTTGCAAAACTAATAGTCAGGAAATGAAGTAAAAAGGAAGCCGAGTCTAAAACACAATAATAATAACATGTCCAAAATGAAGCCCAAGAGTAGCCGCGTCGAATGCAAAACAACACTAATAACTCTAAGATAACGCAAAGGCATTAGAGGAACAGCAAACTAGCTAATAAGGGCGAGTGGAGCGAGCTAGGTATTGGGAAAGAAGGCGTGGCTTCCTTATGCGCAACTCGCATTCTGCGCAGGACGTTTACGAAATTATGAGACCATAAACAGCTATTTTGAAAAATAAATTTAGAAATATATTTTCTTTTTCTTCATACCCTCATGTCCTAAAAACAACTCAAGGTTACATATTATATGTACATCAGTACATGATGACTTACCTTATCCATCAGCTGACGAACCATCCCGTTCCACTCTCCTGTTTCAGGATCGTACGCACCATACTTGCCATCCGGGACCAACTCCAGCCTGTACTGGAAGCCTGCCATTTGTGCCACCTGATGGAGCAAGTCGATGCAGAAGCCTTCGAACTTGCTTCGATTCTCGCCGCTCGACATCACGTACGGAGTCTCCTGAAACCGCACCTTACCGGCTACTGTATCCAATAGAGACCAATTTAAGCCATCTAACTGTGAGTGAAATAATTTAGTATGAAATTTTTCAAAAAGATGAAGAGTATGCACAAGTATTCTGTGCTACGAATGACTCAGCAATATTCTGTTTTGGTTTCCTCAAAGGATTATAAGGATTATTATATATACGAAACCTCAATATATTTACGAGCTCCAAGATGAGTATCTGTGCCAGTAAATGATACACCAAAGTATAATAACCATACAAAGAGAATGGATGGTTTCACTTCTTCATACACCAAATTTCGAGAATAATATAACATTACATTGTTTAATACGTATTTATGGAACTCAATTCTAATGGAGCGATGAGGTATTTAAGGAATTCAGAAAAAACATTTAAACGAAATTAATCTACAATCATTTAGTTACAATCACAGTTAACACAACTACAATCGCCCGTAATACAAGATTATTAGCAGGTAAATGAACATTATTGGTTGAAGTGATGACTTCATAAATAATTAAATTTACTTTACTATTTTACATTACATAATTGATTTTGTTGTGTAGTAAAAATCCTGATAAATTTAGGAAATTTCGGTTATAATCCAACCTTGAGATATAGTTAGAAAGACATTAACCATAAAATAATATAATGCAATTGGGAAAAAACACAATGCAAAGCCTTATGTTTCAAATCCAGTAATACACCCACTTACCAGTCGACGTATCGCCTATTCAGGCATTATCAAGACACAAAAACAAAAAAGGGTTATGTGAATCACATCTCAAAGAAAATATAATAGTTAAATTATTTCCATATAAATACAAATTGTGTTTTATTTATACATTGAATTGTTATGATTTATAATGTATTATTTTTTAAAACTTCTTATCAATTATTTATGATTACTATTTGATTACACAAAAAATTTATTTCTACCTCTACTGGAGTTTTCTCTGTCTCCAATACTCCTTCATGCGTTCATTGGCATGTTTCCTTTGATCTTCTTTACAAGTTGGTCCAACCTATTTGTACATCCTGGAAACCTTCCAAATTTTTTACTTTGCTCTTAAATTCACTTTTTTTAACGTGTGAGACTGTGATGTTCAATTTTTCAAAATCTTTCCATATTTCTTTAGTTCACGTTGTAGTGGTCTTCGTCTTCTAGAAACAGTCCTTTCAGAAGTTCGAGGAATTTCAGCCTCCTCTTCCGCATAGTATCCGAGATTCTTTCCACTTTCTGGCCAATTTCTCTGTTGCTTCGCAGTTTTCATCTGTCTTTAGTCTGAACTTTATTTGTTTGTTTAACCATCATTTTACTTACGATTATTCTTTCCAGTACCTACATTTTTTTTTAAAACAAAAGATTATTGAGAGGCATTCACTGGCAAAGAGGCATTCCGTTTTTACGGTTGTTGTCACGTCATATTTTGTATATTCCACTTTTAGAATTCGATCTACAACAGTTTTTTTTCTAATGCACTCTTCTGTATGATCTCTTTCATATACTTGAATAGTTTGACCCTTTCAATCGGACCTATCTCCTTTTTAAAACATTGTATTAATAATACCAAAATATAATACGTTATTCATATCACTATAAGATATAAGTATACCAATATCTATTATGTTATTTATAGTAGTATAATTTATATTATACAAATTAGAGTTTATTGCATTTTGTTTTGAAATAACTGTTGATATTTATGATAATCTTTAAGTACAGTACCATTTCCAATATCGTTCCAATTTCAACCAAAATCTATTATGCTATTTATTATAATAATGATAAGGCTTAGCGAAGCTAAAGGATCGATGCCGATACCACCAATCTCTGCAATCATCCCACCTACGCCTCACTACTACCCCTCAGACGCTTCCCAGTCGGCACAGCGCTTATTAATAACTTAGGAATTCGTTCATTACTAAGTCTAGCGACTTTATAGGCCCATCTTAATCTTCGTGACGCTGTCACTTGAATAATATTTACAGGGTGCATTTTCCGCAATTCCGCTTTATTTAATCTTCTATATTTCGCAGTGGTATCATCCTTTTTTGGTCCGAATATTCTACCCATCACATTATTTTCGACACATCTGAAGACGTTGTTCATCCATAAGTTTCATAGTTTCACATCCGTAAAGAAGAGTTGGAAGGATGATGGTTTTATAAATTCTGATTTTCAGATTCGGGACAAAATACGCCAGCTTCATAATGTCGAGATCGAATAATAACAAGAATTTTCTGTCTTTAATCGTGCCTTATGTTATTTATATAAAATATAAATTGTATATACCAAAATCGTGTCATTATACCAAATAGGTATAAGTAATATATACCAAATTTGAAGTTTATTGTATTTGATTTTTAACAACTATTGCCGAAAAACTACAATCACTTTCAAGTAAAGTTTGTAGTTATGTAGTGATTGATAAAAGATAAATGGTTTATTTCCATTCAATAGATTTATTTTGTTGTTGTTTTATTACAAAGATATTATTTAAAATAAAATATTATCCTACAGTAGGTATGAAAATCATGTTTTTGTCATATATTCTAGGACGGGGAGGGTTGAATATATTCTCCTGACCCGGCCTCTTCTTCCCTACGTACGCCTTGGTGCTTCATCATTAGAATATACCGAGCTGTTTTTCGTTTGTGTTTTGGCGTTGAAGCAATCTTCTCCAGCCTCTGGTGTAATTCTTACGAGGGACAAGAACAGATTAGAAACACTTCTAGACCGTTTTTTAATCTTGAAAATCATGAAAGATATAACGACTCTAGTCCTGAGGTTGATTTGATGCACTCAATGTCAAATTATGTTCGTCCTTTGCTTTTAAGTTTATAATTAATCATAACGTGAACATGTTTATATGTACTTAATTACAAATATATTTTATTGTGTTCTATCCACGTTAATTGAAATATTAATGAGTGATACAGTTAGGAATTTTACCAAATTAAGAGAGAACAAACATTTGGTCAGGTTGAAGCCCAAGTCACTTTAAGATTTGGGTGATCTTCAGGACTAGGGATTTATTCACTGAACAACTTTGAATAGCCAGAAATGGAGAATATACTAATTAACCACTTCACGTGTAACAATGAAGAAACTAAACGAGCTGGGTTACGAAGTTTTCCCACATTCACCTTATTCGCCATACTTATCTACAAAAGAATTCCATCTGTTCAGAAATTTGGACAACTTCCTAAAAGGTAAATTTTTTGGAAACAATTTTCAAGCCAAAAGTGCATTTCCAGGCTTTATTTCATGACAAAACCATGAATTTAAAGTTCTGGGATTGAAACTTTGATAACATGTTGGGAGAAATGTATAGAAAATTAAGGTAAATATTTTGAATAACAAATTTTTTAAATAGTTTAAATTGTAAATAAATATATAAAAATTTATTTGATTCTGTTATTGCACCAGGTTTGTTGTGTATAACTTCTACATAACTAAATATATTATGTAAGCGATATATACATGAAGAAAGCGAATCGTATCACATCTAATCAACGTTATTATCTACTAAAGCAAACATCAAATATCAAATTACATCAAATATATAGAGTAACATCTTTCGACATTGTGTTCTAAGTGCTGTATATAGTGATGAAAGCTATTCTGCAGGAGTAACAAAGAAGTGCTTTGGATGTTGAGGAAGACTTTGGATATCCTACATGTTGCATAAGATGACTGACAATTCCGTTCCATTCGCCCGTGATCGGATCAGGGGCGCCGTACTTCCGATCAGGAACCAACTGGAGGATGTAATCGAACCCGACCTCTTCAGCGATCAGCTGGAGTACGTCGATGCAGAATCCGTAGAAACGCCTGTTCCCTGTGTAGTTCTTTCCTTTGTGCATCATCACGTAGGGCCATTCCTAGACATTTCTATATCTTAAAAATTCTAACGTTTCCAAGGAAACTTGTAACCTAAAAGAGCGTAAAGGTGAGGAATGTACATAGAAATTTAAATAAAATGGCGATAAACATGAAGGAAATACAATAATGCACAATTATAATATTTATATAAGCAAGAAAATATTTTCTGTGGACACATGTCTTACCTGTAAGCTCATTACACTGTGAAATTAGCTCTTATTAGAATAAAAAATGTAGTAAAACAATAATAGTTACAATTAATACAGAGTTAATCACATAGCTGATCTTTAGCACAATTATTTTTATGAGGCTTCCAGTAGAACGGAAAAATAAGGTAAAAATCTCGATTACACACTGCAACGAAGGGAAAGAATACATAATAATATTAATTTTGTTTACATTAATTTACAAATGGTCAACATGGATAAACGAAAAAGTATTATGTAACCAAACATGAAGGATCTTGGGAATAGGGTTGGGAGATAGTTGATATTTACTATAGATATATCGATTGGTCATGCCTATCGATGATCACTATCCATAGTGTCGACTATCGACGGATCTTTTTTATCCTTAAGTTTTGAAACTCTCGGAATTATGCTGATCTGTCTCTGTCCAGTGTCGAGTTCTTTTGAAATTGAACTCGGAATTCCTAAAGGGATCTCTTCTATATAACTTCGATGCCGCACCGGACATTTCATTATTTAATTCTCCGAAATTACTAATTACATTATGTTTGGTAGTACACGTAGTCTCACACTTGTGCAAACAAACCAAATCCGCGGTATTGAGCATTGGCTCTTCTAGGTTTTTAAAACCTTAACTTCTTCTTTAATTAGGGATCTTTTTCTATAATTCTTAAATGTTCAACTAGAAATGCTAGTTTTTCTTTCGGGAAATATGTTGCTCAAGGAGCACACTTGACTGTTGAAACTAATTATTTCGTTATTCTTCTTTTCTGAAGATTTGATTTGTTCATTGTTATTGTAAACATGTAAATTGTAAATACTTTTTTAAAATTCAAATAAATTTTAAGTTTTTTTTCTCATCTTTATGATATAATATTATAATTTATAATCCTGCAAATTTCAAATAGTAGGTAGGTAATTTAATTTAATTAAATTAGTTGAAATTCTTTATTGAATAGCTTTGGGAAAAAAGGAAGCAGCTATCGAAAAACTATCGATAGTATTCGATTGTTTTCATATCGATAGTATCCGTCTATCGATAGTGCTAACTATGGACTATCACCCAATCCTACTTGGGAACAGTATACGCTAGAGTCTACACTGTTTCTATGACAATGGTGATTTGCCAGAGATTACGCTAGACAACTAGGTTTTCCCCTAAATTTAGAGTACTTCATAGAGGCTGGGTGATTCCAAAGAGATCTAACCTACTATTAATTGAAGAAAAGCATGATCTCCGATAAATCATTATAGCTACACGATTGTTGTATTAGAAACAGACCAGGCTCTACCATGAACTGAAACTAAGACCCTTCAAGGGTTGTAGTGGCACTGGTTTTTTTTATACTAAGCAGCTTTGTAATCTACTTTCACAACTTTTATATCTATATAAACAGTTATGGATTTTCTAAAATTTATTGTTTGCATATTCATTTAACGTCGCTTAAAGCTGCCAGGGCAAATCAGATGATGGTAGATTGCGGGTCCTAAGTTTTCCCTATCTAGGTATAATCAGAAAAGGGATCTAACAAGTACCTGACACCGCACAGGCACAATTTAAGTCCCCTCCGGAGGACGATATAACCAAGGACTTTTCACTCCCTGAAAACCAGCGATCTTGGGAGTAGTAGGTTATAATGCTAGCCACTACACAACAGATGACTCCTATAATTAATTTTCTTGAGGTACTTAAATTATTTATTTTATTTAATAATTTGTCGATTTTAAAAGAAAATTTTTAAGCGCAAATTGCAAGACTCGCCAGATCTCGCCACCTAAGTAAGGATTGAGAAATTGAAAACGAATTTGCCGGGTGAAATTGTGCTAAGATAACTTGTTGATGGATTCCCGATCTCAAGCCAATATCCGCCAGCTGATGGACAATTTGAAAGTTTAATTAACCATCAGCTCGGCTTGACCTAGTAATCTCGGAGCAGATGAGTTTCATATATGCGAGTCCGGTCCAACCTGTTTCATTTTATCAATCTTCTCTGGAGTTCATGTTAGGTCTCTATCAACAGTATAAATATTAATATATAATTATCGATAATTGGATAAATAATATAATGAAACTATCATTTCAGCACCGTCAAATATTGATCAGATATGGATTGATCAGTAATTTCATCTGCATCGTCAGTTTCATTGGAAAAAGTAGTATTGGAAAATATCAATACATACATAAACCTTTATTTTTATGGATGTGTGACGTAATTTTTTATTCAATTTATTATTTTATATTTATTATTTATATAATATATATACACAAAAATAAAACCTGAAATTTTCGCCAGTGTGCTGAATTTACTGCACAATGACATAATTATTTGTAATCAGGGACCCTTAAAAAAAGTATTTCCGCAAAAAAAAAAAATTAGTTAATTAAATTTTGTTTACAATCGTTAAACATCATGTTACTGTATTTTCAGTATGTATTAAAAAAAAAATCCCTCATTACAACTCATGAATGGTAGAGACTGGACTGTTTCTAAGACGATTGGGATGTGATTTTCTCAAGATAACACAAAACCGCCAGGGATTTCCCTCAATTAAGAGTGCCCAATAAATAAAAACTGGATAACCCCCAGAACGGTCTTCACTTCTTACACGATCCTACGTAACTGTTATGAAATTGAATAATTTATCTGCCACAGCTGGATTTGAACCCGCAACCATCTGAATAGCAACTCAATGCTCTACACACTGAGCTACCCCCTCAAAAAAAATTTGAAGCGTACTCCTCCATTTTCCAACCGTTGTCTTGAAAATAAGTAATACTTTCTTATTCGCATTCAGACAATAGATACAAGACTTTTCTTGAGTTGTAGTAAAATGTTTGGGTCTGTTTCGGAAAACGCATGCAGATTATTTTTTAAATATCTTTTATGTAGTATCAGTTACTTCTATTGATAACTGTTATAACCTAATTGAAATAAAAATGTAAAGAAAGATAAAATCATGTAGTTTACTTATAGCAAATGTGATTTACGCAGTCATTAAAATGAATTTCTTAGAATTGGCGAAAATAGTTAAAATAAAGAATCAAGCATAAAATATGCTCAAGATGAGGCTATTATACATCAAAATAGATCTGTTCCAAGGGAAATGAAATGAAGTAACCTGAGGAGCTCATACTCAAAGAATTGAATCTCTATGGACATCTCTCAAGAGAAGGAACAAGAGAGAATGCGGTACCCACCGGACGATGATAGATTCGTACCTATGTGAATATATTTGGAGAAGGAGGTACGAAAACAGGGATTTAGTTGAGCAGATCCTGAAGAATATTGTGGATTTTTGTCCTCCAAATTGAAAATGTATATCTATAATTGTCTTGGTTCTTTGTTGTGTTTTGTGTGTACTACTGTTCTTCGTCGTGCCTTCCATGCCATTCTGTATTAGTCTCCAGTCAGTTAATCAGCTGATTGTCAATTACTTGTATTTGACAGGTGTGGATGAAAATATAAAGAGAAAAAAAGTTATACATAAATAAAAATACAATATGATCTTTTATTTCTATTAGGTTATAACAGTTATCATTATAAGTTATAACTGTTATAAAGTTATAACTGCATTTATAATTAGGTAACATGTTAAATTTCTGAAACATATGGAGTTATTTCATATAAGAAATCATGATTACCGAATGCATGTGTTTTCCGAAACAGACCCAAATTTTTTTTGTTTTGTTTTCATATTAAATATGAAACCGGCAAAGGTTGTCTTTTTTTTGGGGCGGGGAAGGTACCTTGTATGGGCAAGTGAAAGTAAAAATATAGTCGGAATTAAATATATCGTCGATACAAATGACGATTCGATATGAATTGTATATCAATTGTCAATCCTAAAGCAACCGATATATACATTGAAAACAAAAAAAAAATTCGTATTCGATACTTTGCATTTGTAAAGATGATATATATAACTCATTCTTTTCCACAGAAACCGTAAAATTTTATATCAAGCTATAAAACCTATTTCGTCCATAAAAAAGGGACCGATACCCCTTTAATACTTCGGATAAGATGTGAATCATAGACCATTTCATCAATGAACCCATAGTATAGAGCTCTGTTTTGACAGTCTCTATGGCTGAGGTTTCTGCATCAAAACTAATAGGGTTTATAAAAAAAAATAAATCTTTTTTCAACCAAATATTTGAATTATTATTTCTTTTATATAAAATACAATTAATAATACTCAAAGTATGTATAGTTTATTGTTATTTACGGTCAATAGCCATCTCTAGCCTATTGCTCCACCCCACACTGATACCATTCCTTGGGACGGCTAACAAAGAATACTTTTCACTTGAAAAAATGGTCCATGGATCGAAAATGTAGTAATGCGACATGTAGTAATAACTGGCACGAGGTGTGGACTACAATGGTGGATGAGGCAGGAGTTCGAACCCATGAAGTTCTTTAAACTTTTCTTTGGTTCGACGGGAAGTGTGAGGACGAGCATTATACTGTTGGAATAAAATTCTTTTTCGGTTGATCAAAGCAGAATAACGCTCTGACAACTTCGCGTACAATCATTTGTAGTAGATTTCAGAATTCATAGAGCATCCATCAGGAACAAATTTGTGAAGAATAGCACCTTCAGAATTAAAAAACTCAAAGGATGGATTTTTTCTTCAAATTTCCCCCTATCAGGAACCGGAAAAGTAGTTTAACCGCTATCTAGCCATAGCTTACGTGTATTCGGATTTCACCAGTAAACCCACGGTAAAATCTCATATCTGAACGGTTTTCAATAAATTTATACAATTTGCCTCTTAGCTGATTGCTAAAGAGTAAGTACGTGAGGGACCAGTCTACAACACTTTTGGACCTTCCCAATAGAGCGTAGATGGCGAATAACAGTATCGTTCCACAAACCACACTCCCTGGTAAGTTCGCGAGTACGTATGGATGGATTTGACTCAACAGTTATGAGCTGGTTAAGGACCCCTTCCTCTTCATATTTAATAATTTCAAGAGTTCTTTAAAGGATGTGAATTTTTTTTAAGTAATGCCTTAAAATTACGTTAATTTCCTAGGACACTGTCAAGTTTCTTCTTTGAAACAAATAACTAAACTGAGGCTTTTTTGAAGTCGAATTGGAATAAACAAGCTAAGAGAATGCTCTAAAGGGGTTATTAAGTATTGGTAAATATTAAATAGGATTAAAATATCTACAGTCCTTTGAAATATTAAATTTGAAAAAAAAACCGCCATTTTTTTATACACCCTGTTAGAACATCGAATATTTAACATTACACGTTGGTGTGGCTAGTGATGCTACTGTTCTAAGCATACACACAATCTATGACATGCGCCATTCATAGATCGCGCGTCACATTTTGGGAACTAAATGAGATAGCCACAATAGCCTTCCTTAGAACAATATACACATCGAATGCACATGTCAATCGATACCCCACAAATCGAGATAACTAAGCGACCTCTGTGGCTTCATTATCGTCAATGACAAAGGGAATATGTTTGTCATATTCTGAACAGTTAAGGGGATATATATCGTTAACATAGAGAAGATTAAGAAATAAGTAAATTTTGGGATTTTGTTTTAAAGCCCCGGATATTTCTTTCAGAAAAAGTAGTAATTTTTACGTTAAAATATTTCCAACAAAAAAGAAAACTGTAACACTGTTTTTTACCTGTGAAAAATGGGCTAGGTTCGTGGCAGATAATGTACTGTTTCTGAGCCAACTATTGTGCAGGAAAGCAATTGAGCCGTCATCAAATTAAATCTCAAGGTTTTTCCCCCAGTGATAGAGGCTTCATTATCAATGTAAAAAGAATTAAGATTGTCATATTCGGACTAGCCAAGGAGACATGTATCGCATACATTTAGAAGAATGCAATAATAAGAAAATTTTTAATTTTTTTCGTCTTGGTAAGTTTCAGATATTTCACTGAATAAAATTGGATATTCTTAAATTTAATATTTCCAGGGGAAAAGTTTACCAAAACAATCTATGACAATATAAAAACAGTAAAACTGGAAATTGCAGAAAATTCGAATAAGAATCGAACAGAATGTTTTAAGTTATAAATGGATTCAGTACATGGTAGAGATTAAACTGCTTCCAAGAAAACGTTTATGGAGGGTTGGACTTTGGCCAAGATTACGATTAACTGCCATTAAGGGTATCAGCTGTATAGAGGCTGTGTGAGCCCCAGAAGAGTCTGAAGATCTCTTAGGGTTCATCCGTATTTAATCTTCAGTTGAATGTTTGGCGTTATAAATGAAAATTTAGTGGAATACTGGAGATGGTATTGTAAGCTCTTGTTCAGATTCAGTCAATGAAAAAATAGGTTGCACGCTATAACCCATGAAGAGTACATGGATTCTGTACATGAGACTGTACTGTTTCCAAGATAACGTATTAACAACCCTGCTTAAGCAAGGAGGGAATTTGGCCAAGATCATGCTTAACTGCTAGTTTTTTCCTCCATTTGAGGGTATCCTGCTTTATAGAGACTGAATGAGCTCCAGGAAGGTCTGTAGATCATTAGTATATCAGTATTTTATAGCGTATTACCTACTTCGCTCCCTCCAGAAAAAAAATTACATTGTCACGTTAATATGGCCACAGAACAAAGTAGCGCCAAATTAGTGAAAAAATAAAATATGCGTCAAATGACATTTGCATACTTTCTCTCAATAAATATTTACTATTATTATTACAACCTTCTAAAACATTGATTCTCACTAAAACACACCAATGATACTGACCAATATAGTGATGACCACTAGGGTGACGTTGAGGGAGGTGGAGTCGAAGAATGCCGCAGTGTCTGAAATGTTGAGCCTTCCTGTTGGAGTCCACTCGCCCACCTTGACCACTGAGTGCTGCTTCAACTTGACTACGTCCAGCTTGAATCCGATCCTCCGTCCTTCCTTGAACTCAATCGGACCGCTAAGTCCTTTCGTCTCTACCTGCAATGTGTGTTAATGAACAAAAGATGAAGGTATTAAATACTCATATATGGATCAATTTAAAAAAAAAAGAAGCATTTTCCAGGTGTTATGGTAACTAATGTGACTTTTTAAATAATGTCATTGTCAACTTTTTTAAAACTGGGAGTAAGGAAGCCAGACAAACAGCTAATCACCACGCAAACAATATCATGATTGGCCTCTTGAATTATGGAAATTTATATGGTAAAAATGTGATAGAAAATAAAAAAAACATACCAAGTTTTTGGAAGATTGCCCACTGGAGGCATCTGTTCACTTCAAAATCATACTGCAAGTGGAACGTTGTATTAACTTAATGAGGCCTAGCACTTTTCCTGCCGTTGCAATAACTAATGTCGTGTAAATTAGTTGGAATAATGTTTTTTAGGGGGGGATTAAATCCTTAAAATTGAGGTAGGATTGCACATTTCAAGTACTACTTAGCTCTATATATTCTAAAAGAGAAATTATAACAGGTAAAATTTCAAAGAAAGTTATTCAGTACTAAACAGCTGTTTGCAAAATTGGGACAGTAACTAATGGGACACAATAATGACAACAGCTCGAAGCAACATTTTGATGAGCTGAGAGCAATCTGAGGATTTGATTTTTATGCCTCCGACATGTAGTTTATTCTACAAGTTTAGTTGTTCGGAAATAATTACTATTAAAGGAGAAATGAAGTTGAGTAGGTGGTGGGGAAAGTGGGGGGGGGGTGAAAGTACATTAAAAAAGTTATTATATGATACAATATATAATGGCAATATAATAATAAATGGCTTAACGCTCCTTAAGGATCAATGAAGTTACTGCTAATCAGTGCTCCAAAACTTCCATCGACAGAATATCTTCCAAACCCAAAACCGAAATACTGCCTTAACGCCATCCTACCAGCTAAATCTCGGTACACCCGTTGAAAGTTCTCCTTTCTGCTTGTCACTTATTATTTTTTTTAAAGAAATTAATTCGCTTCTAAGCCCGACAACTCTACAAACCTAGCTCAACTCTGGCGAGGCTACCATTTCAATTATACTAATCGGATGCATGTCTTGTACAATCTAAATTCTCATTTTAATTCTAAAGTCTCATTTTATTCGAATATTCTACACAGAGGTAACTCACAGGTAGAGCGCTAAAGTTGGTATGTCTAAGTTGGCGTGACGGGTAACAATCCGGTTGTGGCAGACAATTTATTTAATCTGTCAACAGCCGAGGATGGAAGCTGTGGGATCTGAGGCTCACCCAGCCTCAATAATTGGATAATCTTCCTGGTGGTTGAGCGTGAAAATGGCCAAGTCATCTTCCTGCACAACCGTTGTCTTAGAAACAGTACAGCCACAACCGCATACTGAATGCAAGTATTTTCATCCTTCAAAGTTTTCGACGCTATGTTAACTTAGATACTTATTCCTTGAAATGTTAACTCGAAATAGAGAGGTAAGGGATAATGTTGGATCCAGACACGGCTCTTGATTTTTTATAGATGTTATTCGGCTTGATCTAACAGGCATTGGAACGAAATGCAATAAATTTAATAATAAGGCAGAGAATGACATAGCTCCTGACAGGTTTTCAGATCCAGGCTCGCTAATGATCTCGTTACCCGGAAGCCATGTTCCTCCGCACCGCAATGACAGCAAGTCCTCCCGCCCGGGCCTTCCTATTCTCAATAACGATTTGTTATCAAGGGGCTTATTATTAGCGATATTTAATCGATTCAACCAAACAATTATCTATGTTTTTTATACTGTTAATCATTTAACAGTAACATTTCAGATGCTTGAATTGCATAATTAACAATTCTTACAAGTTCCTGCGGAAATTCCAGTGTAAACTAATTTAGTTTTCATGAAAAAAAAAAAATCATTACTAATATAAGAGGTCTAGCTGAATGGATAGATCGCTGAGTTGATATGCCGAAAGTTGGGGGTTTAAATCCCGCTGTAGTAGATATATTATTTAATCTGTTAACAGCTGCGGTGGCACCCTGTAATGGGATATACAGACCCTTCCGGGGTTCATCCAGCCTCTATTAAGTGGGTACCCTTAATCGAGGCAAAAACCTGGAGGTTGAGCGTGTTACTGGACAAATGACTTCCATGCACAACCTAGAAACAGTACAGTGTATACCATGTACTGAACATGAGGCCCTTCATGGGTCGTTGTGTTGGGTATAGATAAACGATATATTTTTATCACCTCTTGTTTCCATTAAAAAAAATAATTATAAAGACATTTATAGTAAAAAGAACCTGTCCACGATTGTGAAAATAAGCCACTACATCACTCGGTACTTTGTTAGGAGATACAAGTACAAGTCCAATGCAAAGCATCGATAATTGAAATTATTGAGGGAAATGAAAACTTTAACTAGTTATTGATGAATTATCATTAATAGTATGAATTTTGGAGCGGAGTGGCTCAGTGGTAGCACACTGAGTTGCCATGCAGGAAATCCTGGTTCAAATCTCTCTGCAGGAAGTATATTTATTTAGTCTGTTTGCAGTGGGAGATGGATCATATGGGATCTAGGACCCTCCTAGTGTTCACCCAGCCTCTATAAAATATTTTTATAATACAAAGGTTAGGGTACCCAAAATAAGGGGGAAAAACTTGGTGGTTGAGCGTGACCTAGGACAAGTCACCTACCTGCAGAACAGTTGTCCATGAAACAGTACAGTCTCTAACATGTACTGAATCCCAGACCCGTTAACGGGTTGTAGTGGTACAGGTTAATATTATGAATTGCTCAATTATTAAACCAATTTTTAGTTAAATATTATTCTTATATCAACCGAATTGTAACATTCAAACTAAAGCTGAATAAAACCAATTGTATAACTCATACAAAGGCCGCTACTTGTCACCAGTCTCAAGCAAAAGTATGTTGATTACGCGAACCCATAACTTTCCCCCTACCAAAAATCGCTCAACGCTAAACTTTCCACTTTAAAGAACATGCGTACATATATCATACATACATATACATACATCATATATACATATATATAGTTCCCTTTGTCTAAAGATACCCGGGGGTAACTCTTGTGTAAACTACCCTTAGGCTATAGATTAGCACTATCTCTTATCAACTTGGCAGGTTATGCTAAGCTACGTTAGGTAGTAGATATTGTTCAATTATTAATAATTCATATTCATAAGATTTAACCCAAATATACTGCCATTTCACAAGACTCCTTTATAATAACAAAAGTATGCATTATTAAACACAACAAATTCTTAAGTTTCTGCGTTGTTGTTTTTTACTCTCTTCATTGTCTCCTGAGACTTTATAAGTGAAATATTTAACTTTTTAACTTTTTTTTTGAGGAACAGAGAACTCGGGTCCATGACATTATTTCTTTTTTATTCTCTGCATTTTCTTTTTTACCCCTTCCGTCTTCTTCCATAGGCTTTTCCTCCTTTAAGAGCGAAGTGTCTTCCTTTCTTCAATCCGTTTCCTTCCGCTGTGCATTTTCTTATCTTCCACAAGAAATATAAGATTGTTTTCCAAATTTTGCCTATACACATTTTAAATAGATTATTTAAGATAATATATCAGCCTTTCCACGATCACTATTTTTTAATAATTTGTTAAAATCTTATTGTGAAGGATTTTGCCTTTAATCTAAAAAAAAAAACGAATAAGTTGTTTTGAAGTTTAGGCATATAACTTGTTAGTTATTAACTTCGTATATTATTGCTTTATAGATTTTTCTATCTATAAGAGTAGGAGGGATCGTGATATCACACTGAATTGTTATGCTGAAAACTTTCGGAAGTGGTATAGTATGTATTGTAATATACTGTTAGAAAGCTAATGATTTTAAATGAAAATAGTGTTATATCAAATAAAAAAAAAAAGGTTTCATTTACTAGTACATATTTACAAAAAATATTGTCAATCTTATAAGTAGATAACCAGAAGTATTGAGAAAAATCTAAAAAAAAAAACCTGTACTACAATAATCCGTGAAGTGTGTCGGGTTCAGTATATAGTAGAGACTGTTCTGTTTCTAGGAAAGTGGTTGTGCAGGAAGGAATCTGTTATAAATCACACTCAAGCGCTAGTTTTTCCCAATTAAAGGTACCAACTTTATAAAGACTGAGTGAGCCCCGCGAGGGTCTGCAGATCCCGCAGTGTACATCTATGGCTGTTAATAGATTAAGTAATTTATTTGCCACAGCTGGATTTGAATTCGAGATCTTTGGCACAGCAAATCAGCAGGTTAAGCACTGAGCTTCCCTTCTAAAAATAAATAATTATTTAATTTGTAGATAGGTCTAAGCTATCTAGGTCTTTTTATATTAAAAAGTAAGTTTATTAAAAAATTACGTATATGAAAAAAAAATGCTCTAGCATTTCTAATACTAATAAATCTAGCTAATGGTTAAGCGCCTGCTAAATACGTAGGTACACTAAACCGCAAGACAGTTCAGCTTTGCGGGTTTTGTACTAAACCTAAATCAGGCGCTAATTTTAATTTTCAAAGAATTAAATATTATAATTCCTTAGGGGAGGTTTTCAAAAGAAGATCGCATATACAATATGTGCCATTTGTATAATTTCTTAAATAAATATTTTTTTTTGTTATTATAAGTATTCAAACTCCTGACAGACGACCAATGTTTTTTTTTCTTGAAGAACTGCAATCTCAAAATTTAATGAAAAAAGAGAAAGGAGTGTAGAAAAAGAAGTTACTATGAAAAATACTTATAAAAAAATCCGAGGCAATTACTAAAGGGAAGAAAACTCATCAAAGATCTATTAGTCTGGATAAATTCTTGGTGACTCATAAAGAAGATGATAGAAACCTTAATAAAAATAAAGCCCTGAGCACTAACTCATAGCAATCAGAGGATCCTAATTTTCAAGGCAATGACCAAGGCACTCTCAAGGTACGTTAAGCACATTAAACGTTAGAACATTGTTAACCGAACACAGGTTGGAGGAGCTCACTCAAGCTCTCGAGGATATTAATTGGGATATTATTGGTCTGGCGGAAGTAAGAAGGAAATTTTGTTTGGTTTTGGAACAGAAATCAGGAAATGTTTTCATGCCCACATCATCTAAAAACGGAATGTTCGGAATTGGATTTCTTGTATCAAATATGTTAGGGAACAGAATAATAGATTTTAAAGAAATTAACTGCAGGATAGCTGTTTTAGTTTTGGAAATTACTACCAGTAAATTACTTTCCATTTCCAGTGGAAATAGTCACGGATTGGACACCATATGACCGAAAAAGGATTAGAGGTAGACAATTGAAGAGATGGAGAGATCCATTTAGGCTTTTGGCAGGACCCCTCTGGTGGAGAGCTGCTAAGGATAGAGATGTGCGGAAGAAAAAATGGTTGGCCCTTTCCCCGAATCCCAGTAGGGCTAGTCACCCAGGGAAGTGTTAATGAAGACTATTACTCCTAAAGAAAGGCAAAAAAAAAGGCAAAGAAAAGGTAAGGATAAGAAATGTGTGTATAAATATTCATATATAATGTAAAGAATTGTTTTTTTTTTATGTTGTTTGTAAATTTATGTTTTATAGTAATTGTATAATTTACGCATAAATAAAGGCTATTTTCATTTCATTATTAAATATTATGATAAGCAACCCCACTCCTGTCAGATATTTATAGTTAAGTAAAATTAAATACTCTATGTGGAAGAAAGTGGTCCAGGTAGAGGTCAAAGAATTTCTCATATAATAGGAGAAAACTTTATTATGTAGCCAACGTTTCGATCCACCTAGCAGGTCTTCTTCAGGGCTACATGCAAAATACAGACAATCAAGAAATTATTAAAACATAGAAATAGAGATAATAAAAAGTATGGTGAATCCAGGTAATTAAAAAAAAACGACAATTATTGCACAGTAGGTAAATATACAGGGTTAAAATGCATGAGTGTACATTACAAACATCGAAGTTTGTACTGTAGTTTGAAATTCGTTGTTTGTACACTCATGCATTTTAACCTGTATATTTACCTTGCTGTGCAATAATTGTAAATTTTTTTTCAATTACCTGGATTCACCATACTTTTTATTATTTTTATTTCTATGTTTTCATATACTTGTATCATTTCTTGATTGTCTGTATTTTGCATGTAGCCCTGAAGAAGACCTGCAAGGTGGGTCGAAACGTTGGCTACTTAATAATGTTTTCCCCTATTATATGAGAAATTCTTTGACCTACACATAGTATTAAGGTCAACAATTATCATTCAGTAAATATACTCTACAGTTACTTCATAAACAGTTCTTAAAGATAATATAATTAAAATACTTAAGTTTTATTAATTAGGAATACTGTACAAAGTGATACAACTACTTGAGGAAGGGCTGTAACAGTTACTTTCCTCCGCAGTTATTTTTATTTTCCCTCGCTGTTTTATACAAACATTTATTTTAGAGGCTTCTTAAAGATGGCGGGCAGGAGATTCAACTTTGCTTTTATTCCTGATGGCTAGGTGTACTTTTTATAAAGTTAGTGAGTTGAGGAAAAGGAAATGTTGCGCAGAACAAACTTTTTTTATTTTTTATGAATATAAACATTTATATGCAGTAGAGCGTCAATCATCCGAACCCTGATATATCCGACGTAGTTTCATTTAAAAGATACAAGGAATAATAAACATTGATATTCGCAGAAAATAAGATTGAAGAGTATTTTCTATAGAACTTGATTTTCTAGAACTATTACATAATAGTAGTTATTACACTTAAAATTTAATGTTTATCCTTCTCTTATATTGATTGAGTGATGTAATTAAGAAATAATTCGTCGAATAACAAGTTTAATTATATTTAATTAAAATTTGCCTTACTTCAATATTTACTAGACAAACGCTCTAAATTAATTACAAAATACTCATTACATGACTATTATAAGACCTAATTGGAACTATGAAATAGAGTTTTGGGGCTCCACTAAGCCATCGAATTTCTCTCGTATCCAGTCCTTAGTCGCAATCCAAAATCATTCGTAAAATCTTCAATGCTCCTTAGTTTGTTTCGAATAAAGTCATCCATATTGACTTTTCTGTCCCATTTGTTGCTGATTCGGCCCAGATCCGATATCAAACTTTTAATTTGATACTTCATTCCCATCCTATATGAGGAATGCATACCCAACAAAAGGCCCTACAAAATATAGGAAAAACGATATGGGGATAGTAAGGCCATCTCATGTAAGAACGAAGAAGGAAAGATTGCCAAAACAAGGAAAAGGTGGATAGAAAGATTTGAAATAATTTGAGAGAGGAAGGTAAACAGGACAGAAGGAAATAAAATAAATTTTTTGAATAAAAGGAAATAACAATTCAATATATACTATAAAAGAAAACTTAAATAATGTGCGTGCAGCTAAAACTCAGCAATGATTCTCGGTACGATCAAGAGGTGTGTGGTAGACCTCTATCTCCCGTTCATGATGAAAGTTACCGTTTTTACTCTAAAAGCGTGCTCTGGAAGTTTCGCCCTCTAGAAATTTCTAGAACAGTCCAGAACATTGGAGAGCATTTCACAACGTTCTGGAATGTTGTGGAATGTTCGGGAACATCCCAGATCATTGTGGAATATTCCAGAACACTCTCGAATGTTGTGCAATATTCTAGAACATTTTGGACCAAAGACGTTTTTGCATGAGAGGAGCTTCCTATTGAAAGGAGTATATAAAGCAAGATCTGTCGTGGGTGCGAACGTTCTAGAACATTCTGGAATGTTCGGGAACATGGTGGACCATTCGAAGTCATTTTTGTATGGGTAACGGAACCCATTGGTAGTGGTATATAATGCATGATGCGTAGTGGGTTTGTACGCCAGGTTCTCACCTTTGAAGTGCAGTGAAAAAATAAAAACAAACAGTGAAGTGTGAGTAATTAAAGTGACACAGTGGCTGAATATAAATCGAAAATAAAGTGTGAAAAGTGTATTTGGTGTATACAAAGTTCTGATTTATATTTTATTCTTTTATTCCAACCACCACACTATCTCATATCAACTCCCTGAGCGAAGCCGGGAACCACAGCTAGTTTTAAACAAAAGTATTCAAGCGGTAATAATTTTAGTAATATTTAATTATGAATTATAGTGTTGAATTCAATGCAGTTAATTACTACAAGTTTCATGTACAGCACCGCGAATCGATGAAAACATATATCGTCGATACAAATGCATTAATTTGTAAGTAAAACTTATTTTTTGACATTGTCTTCTAGTCGTTTAAGTGTTAATTTTACATTTAGACGATAGTGTGATTTAATGTAATTCAGTAAAAGCCTGTTCTACTGTATGGCCAGTAGTATAAAAAAATGTCGAAATGTCAAAATTTTAAAAGTATTGACAGAATCTGAAGAATCGAAGAAAAAAAACTTCGATATTTGATATAAGACCAATATTGCAATGCTGAACGTTTCGGGTTAAAAACCAGCTATGACAGATAAATTCGTATTTAAACAGCCAAGGATGGATCTTGTAGGACCTACAGACCCTCCAGAGTCTCACCCAGATTCAATAAAGTGAGTACCCTTAATTGGAGGAATAGTTTGTAGGTTGAGCATGATCTCAGAAAAATCATCTCCTTGCATAACCTTCCTCCTAGTAACAGTACGTTACATGGTAGAGTTCTAAATCCAAGACCCTTTGAGGGATGTAAAGGTACAGATATTTTTTTTGTAGATTTTTCTCAATACTTTTGGTACTTGCTGCTACAAATATTTTTTGTTAATAAATACTAGTAAAAAACACTTTATTTTTATTTTATATAAGGATTTTTTCTTATAAATTCATTTGCTTTCCTGTAGGTCCTGTGAATCGCCAGACTCTCCTTGGGTTCACCCAGACTCTATAAAGTGGGTAAAATTAAGAGTGGAAGGGAACTTGCTAGTTGAAAATCACCATCCTACACAATTGTCCTAGAAAGAGTACAGTCTCTACCATGTACTGAACCCAAGACCCTCCAAGAGTTACAGTAGTACAGTTTTTGTTTACCAACATTAATTTATAGATATCAGATTCTAGAAGGTTGAGATGTGACAAAATATTGGAAGATATATTCTACTAGCTCTTTCTAGTGTTCCCAAGATGCTTTCAGGATGTATAGAGATCTATTACGAAGGTTAAATCAAGCGAAGTATCATCCGCTAGTTTGGATGAGTTTCGATATAAAACAAATTAAACTGGGCCTGAAGCCGAGCTAGCGGTGACCCTTTTCCTGAGTGCGTCATCTATAATTCAGCTCCAAACTCACTCCCCTGTCATCACTTCATCTCTTTTTTTCCCCTGTTAACCCAGGCAGAGTGTAGGAATGAGGACAGGGTCTCGATATAGCAAACTTTTAATGAACTAGTAAATTTATTACAACGAACTGAAAATTTTAATTGAATGGGTCGATCTGTTCAAAATTTAATATTATTTTGCATATTCCAACCACAATGAAATTTTCTGAATATTCAAATTTTCAAATGATTATTTTATTGAAAATCACATAAGCATATGGATCAGTCAAATGGACGATAAGCGCTGCTTTAGGGAAAGCTACTAGCTACTGAGTCCTACAAAATATAGGAGCGTCCTACAAGATATGGGAATAGTATGGTCATCTCCGAAGAACGAAGGAGGAAAGATTGCCAAAAAACAAGGCAAAGATGGATAGAAGGATTTGAAATGGCTTGAGAGGGGAAGGTATACAGGACAGAAGGTAATAAAATAATTTTTTGGAATAAAAGGAAATAATAATTTTAAATAAAATTATTCAAGCGGTAATAATTTTAGTAATGCTTAATTATGAATTATACTGTTGAATTCAATGCAGTTAGTTACCACGAGTTTCTTGTGCAGCATCGCGAATCGATGAAAAAATATATCGTCGATACAAATGTAACATACCGAAAGGCAATCCTCCCACCTACTCCTCGCTCTACCCCTTAGACACTTCTCAGTCGGCACAGCGCTTCTTAACATCTTAGGAATTCGTTCGTTACTAGAATTCGTTCCATCTTAATATTCGCGACGCTTAATTCCTCGTTATGTAATTTCCTGTATTCCCCAGTGGTCTCATCCTTTTTTGTACTAAATATTCGAAGTAACACCTTATTTTCAAATACTGAAGAGATTGTTCATCCTTCAGCGTTAGCAGCCATGCTTCACATCAGTTGAAGAAGAAGAGTTGGGAGAATGATGGTTTTATAAATTCTAATTTTTAGATTACGGAAGAAAAGACGCGAGACAAGTAATGTCGAGAACAAATAATAAACAAGCACTCCCCACCATTATTTTATATATTATAATGTTACTATATATATATATATATATATATATATATATATATATATATATAAAGCTATAGTATATCGTATCAATAATAGCTGCTATGAATCATACAAAAGAGAAAGGCAATGAAACCGGTTACAGAGACTGTGCGAGATGAAGTGCAGGGGGTGGAGAGAATTATGCAAAGCTCTGGGATCTCGCTACCTGGCTCCTTGATTGCTCCACGCCTCTCGCCTTTCCTCGGATTTTTTTTTTAATTTAAAAAGCCTGTACGATTCGCTTTCCAACGACGTAGTACATATCCGGTAAAAAAAAAAAAAACCTGTATCGCTACAACCCATGAAAGGTATTTTGTGTAGTATTGTATATGGTAGGATCGAGTGAGCGGCGTAGCTGAGTTTGCAGAGCGTTGAGTTGAAGAGCAGAAGGTCCCGGGTTCAAATCCAGCTGAGACAATTAAATTATTTAGTATATTAAAAACCCTGGCGTAAGAGATCACAGTAATATATAAAAATGTCATTAAATATGTGTTTCATTTGTGCATCCAGGGAAATAAAACTATATAGCAACCGTTACTAATATCATAAAATCACTTGCGGGGTATTGGAAACAAGACTCAACAAATTTATAGAAATAGTTTACAAAAATGAATAAATTGAAAATATATAACTAGATTCCATCCGATGGCACCATTACCCTACCTCAATTGATGTCTCCTGTTATAATAGGCCAATGGTGTTGGTTTTGGACGCTCTGCTAGTTTGCTACAAGAAAATGTTGGGTGTGGTCATATTAAATTAGGGACGGCAAACAGTTTTCAAACGAATACATATAACAAATACAAGTTACATAATCAAAAGTACTCTTTCTTGGAAAAGTTTTTTTTTTTATGTTAACCTATAGATATATAGCCAATGATGAAATTCCTAGACCCAACCTAGTATTATTACTAAACCCTTCTTGGTCAGACATATCCTTTCTTTCCACTGATCCTATATCTCCGTGTTCTCGCAATTTTCGATGTATACACGGGGGAAATGTTAATTAAATATTACTTTAATTATGTTCTATAATGGATTCTCCACAGTTCCTATAAAACTGTCGGGGGGAGGGCACGTGCCCCCGTGCGCCCCCCTTAATCCGCGCTTGCTATAGCCCATGTGTTGTTCTGATGTATAACCTATATTACTGTAAAGTTTCATCCAAATCCGTTCAGTAGTTTTTGCGTGAAAGAGAGACAAACATACAAACTTTCACATTTATAATATTAGTAAGATTAGTAGTATATCAAAACAAATAGTTTCACTCTTGTTCTTTCTGATATTTTAACAACTATGATCATGTTATTTTTCTTTAATTATGTTCTATAATGGATTCTCCATAGTTCCTATAAAACTGTCGGGGAGGGGGGGGCATGTGCCCCCGTGCGGCCCCCTAAATCCGCGCTTGCTATAGCCCATTTGTTATTCTGATGTATAACCTATATTACTGTAAAGTTTCATCAAAATCCGTTCAGTAGTTTTTGCGTGAAAGTGAGACAAACATACATACTTTCACATTTATAATATTAGTAAGATTATAATTTATTTCTTTTTATTTTATTGTTAAATGTTAAAATTATTTAAATATTGGATATTTTCATTTTTTTATAACTCAGCTAATATTACTTTTGACCAAGTATATGCGAATAGGAGGAACCCAGAAAAAAAGAGGATTACTTCGAATTTAGTCAGTATCGATTTGACAGCTTCGTCTACTGAGGGACAGAAATTAATTCACAAAATGACATGTCTCAGGAGATAAGAAGAAGAATTAATTCTGCTAACAGGTGCTATTATAGCCTAAGGAAGCAACTAACTAGCAGGTTCCTTTCTGCGCAGGCAAAACTGCTGATCTACAAAACCCTGATTCGACCGGTACTCACATATGGCTCATGGCCTGGGTTCATGGCAGGCGAGAAAAGGCTCTTAAACTTCGAGAGGACACTCCTGAGGAAGATTTTCGGACCGATAAAGGTGGGAGGAATATGGAGAAGGCGATACAACAGAGATGTACGACCTCTACAAGACCTCAGATGTTGTCAGAATAATCAAAGTTGGCCGATTGCGATAGGCAGGTCACGTGGCACGGATGGAGGACACTCGGATTCCCAAGAAGATTCTCACAGAGGGAATCCATGGCACACGGAGAGTTGGGAGACCAAATGTGAGGTGGATGGAAGCTGTAGCGGAGGATGCACGTACCCTTCTTTATGCTAGAAACTGGAGGGATGCTGCGCAGGATAGAGTTGATTGGCGGAGAATGCTGGAGGCGGCCCAGACTCGGTGACGAGTTGTTGCGCCGAATATTATTATTAGCTGATGTTACTTTATGTAAAAATTTTTAAGAAAGAAAATAAACCGCCAATTTATTATTTATTTATGAATATTAGATCTGTAGAGTTTGAGCTCGTAAAACAAACTTATGCGAAAATCTCGCTTTGACAGCATAGTTAAAGAGGATAAATAAGTGCTCAAATTTACAAATGTAAAAAAGTCAAACAAACATAAACTACTATTTAGAAGGGTATTTTCCGGACAACGCAAAACAATAATTAATTATTATGTATATTAATAATCTAATTAACAGTACTCACAGCGTTAATATAGTTGATGAGGGAAAGTCCACCATCCCAGGGCATTTCCGAGGCGCAAGAAACATTCGCTAAGGAAAGAGGATGTGACTGTTCCAGTGTTTGTAGTCCGATCGCGAACACAACGACCGAGTCATACATCAGCGCAGGTTCCGCCTTAAACATATGTTTATAGTATGTTATTATCACATAATACGCATGCACATATAACAAATCAATTTGTATATATGTATACACACTTCGATGGACTTGGTCTTGTTATAAGATCTAGCGTAAGGCTGAAACTTGTTCATGTCCCTGAGGATCTCTCTCACTCCGAGGTCTTCGACATCGACGAGACGAAACGCGGTCATATTTACAAAATGATATTTGAAATCTTCAAGGTCGAACGTCTCTATGTCCTTAAAAATAATGAATTACTTTGCATTAAATCAAATTAAAAAAGATGAATTCATTTTTTTTTAGAATTATGAAAAAATGAAACGATACTTACGAATGACGTGAATAAATAGTGGTATTTATAATCGTTCATTTGGAGCTGGATAATCTGAAATAAATAAAATATTATAAATAAGAACCAAAAATAAAAACATGTAATATAGGGTACTTTTAATGTTTTGACATTTGAAAAATAACTGCATCATAAAAACACATTAAGTAAATTAAGTCCCAAAAAGAATAGTCTTAAACAGGTGAAGCAGAGGTCTCCCCAGTTCCACGGCTGACTTTGGGAACTACCAGAGGGTAATGCACACCCTGTCTTGGCACTAAAGTGGGTAGGCAATCCACTACTTAGTATCCTGTTCGGTTAATTAGGAATGAATATAACTGTTTTATGAAAATTGAGCAGCATAAATAAATAATAGTTTAAAAAACACACTATAATTGTTTAGTTCTGTATTTATTTACTTTGAGTTCTAATTTCTGTATAATTCCGGGTGAGCGTGTTTACAGTTAACAGGATTAAAACCCCCTACCCGGAGTCTAGTCTATTGTATACCTCCGCTGAAACGAGATGCCCCCCGCTTGCAAAACCGCATTTATCCCCCGCATTTTCCTACATATATTATTGCTGTACCGCTTCCTGAACCTGTTGGTCACCGCTTATTCTACACCGCTCCTTTGATTATCCTTCTTATGTTACACCGCCAGTTCCTATGTTTTATGACCGAATTGAGAGGACCGGCATTGGACGTACGCCACCGCGTTGAGCTCAAATCTACGAGACGTCATTAAGGAGAGGAGTGTCCGGCAAGATTCGGTGAGTCAGTTTTTTATTTCCTTGCCTGATTATTTCCGAGGACGACTTACCGGGTAGCATCGTATTCCAGTTTAAAAAGTTTTGTTTTTAATTTTATCATTTATTTTATTTTTTTAAATAATTTTCAACCGCGTTTCACACAATAATAGAAAAAAAGGTGTGTAGAATATTCGGCCCAAAAAAGGATGAGTCCACTAGAGAATATAGGAGATTACATAACGCGGAATAGCGAAGCATGCATCCTGTAAATATTATACTTGTGATAGCGTCACGAAGATTAAAATGGCATGTAAAGTGGCTGGGCTTAGTAATGAACAAATTCCTAAGGTGTTAATAAGCGCTGTGCCGACTGGGAAGCGTCTGAGGGGTATTAGTGGGGAGTAGATGGGAAAATTGCGTTAAGAATGATCAGGTTAGGGTTTGGGTAGCGGTGCATGGACAGGTTTTAAGCTGAGATTGGTGGTATCGGCATCGAATCTTCCGGTTCGCTAAGCCTTATTATTTATATATATATATATATATATATATATAGGTATTCTTTACCCATTTGAGGAAGACAGGGATGTTCTCGGGCCTGGTGTCGACGAGGAGGTTGCGGATCTCCTTGCCCTTGACTTCGGCGAGGACGGAGCGGTAGGTGGAGGGCTCGGCCTGCCTAAGGTGGACCTCGATGGCCGACGGCCGAGTCAGCTCTCTCAGTTTCATCAATCCTGCAACAGACATTGAGTGAGGTTGACGTTGAGCAATGGCCGCTCTCTTGTTCGATAAATAATTCTCTAGCTTTCTGTCCATCTCTGGAAAATATATTTTATAAAACAGACTCTATACAAAAAAAAAAACCCAATGAAAACATTGTAATTTTTTTAAAATATTGATTGCTATTTGCTAATATATAAATATTATTCTCTTTTTAAATTATCGTTAAATAACATATTTTTTGTTTATAAAGAGTTAGAAAGCTCCATTTTATATTTAAAATTTCATATTTTGATGGTTTCCTTTCGAAATCATCATACTTTAATAAATTATACGTACAAAAATATATATGCTGTATTTTTTATACATATTAGGTAAGCAGAGATCCAATGCTGAAGATCCTGCGTTGAAATGTTCCTTCTGGGATGTTTTTCTAATATTTTAGCGCCCAGAGAGACCTTCCTGGAGCTCACCCAGCCTTCATAAAGTGGGTACCGAAAATAGGGGGAAAATGGCGGTTAACGTGATCTAGAACATACAACTCCCTGAGCAATTGTTGACCGAGAAACAATACAGTCTTTTCATTATATACCATGTACTGACCCTATAGCACTCATGGGTACTAGTGGTAATACAAACAAAAATAATATCTATACATATTCTAAACCAAAGTCCTCGTCCGCGTTTGTTCGCGGAAAACTCAATAACTACTCCACGGATTTTCATGCGGTTTTCACCAATAGATAGAGTGACTCACGAGGAAGGTTTGGATATATAATTTGTCGATTTTTTGTGTAAATGGGTTAGAATATCGATGGGTTTCACCGAAGACGCTGCCTAATCCCGTGCAATTATCTAACGTGCAAGAGAATAAATTCGTACATGAAGAAATATTTGTTTTTGTTTTTATTTTTATAATTTCTATACAATAAAGTACATTATCTGAGATGGGAAGAAAGAAAATCAAGACTCCCAAAGAAGCCTAACCAACGATATTCACGTGTCCTCCTCAGTAGCCGGTACGTGATAAAAAAAAAATTACAAAGACAAATTATGTAGGCATAATACACCTCATTACCCGAGCAAAGCTAGGGTGGGTCGCTAGTAGAATATAAGTTTTGATTTATGTTAAACTATTTTTTTTTCAGTTTCTTAAGATTCAGCTATGTTAAGGTGATGTTTAGAGAATTTATTCTTTTTAAATGCATGACATATCCACGAAGAATTATTTCTCTGTAAGATGACTCTTTCAATATTTGCAAGAAGTATATTTATACTTCTTGATTATTTATTAATCTTGTATATCTCTATCGGGATAATGATGTCTTTTTCCAGAATTTCAAAAGACGCCTCTGTTTGGTTCAGGGACGGTCTGCTTCAGGGAAAAGACATATAGGTCATCGTGCGCCTGATGACCCTAAGCAGCCATAATCCCTGGACTTAGGCCGATTCGCCACTTTCTTTGAACCTAAGTGTGGGTCACTGCTGCACCTAAAGCAACTGATAATGGAATTATGGACAGGCTGCCACTGTAACATGGAAACCATGGTTTTGTACTAATCAAAGGCTGGGAGATCTTCTCCAGGCTGTATTTTCTCCTGCGTCTACAAGAAGACACAGAACCAAATATCTCCTTACCGAAAGCAACATATTTATTAAAATTTAAAATACTATTTAGTTACCAATAAATTATCTAATATAATATGAATAATGTTTATGGCATTTATATTTACTTGAACCATCTGAATATTAAATGTAAGATCAACATTTTGGGTCAACAACGAACCTATTAATTTTTTTTTTTTCCATTAAGGTTTAATATATTTGGGAAGTGTGCTAACTGCCTTTTCCGTTTTAATTTCAAGTCTAAAAAAGAAAAACTGGAATAAAAAAACTAATTAATTTTAGGAACGCTGGAAGAATATAATGCATTTAATTACTCAGGGGGGGAAACAAAAAAAAAAAGAAAAAGAAAAAAGAAAAATGAGAGGACTGAATTATTTAAAACCATGACGGTAGAATTATATCCTAAACGCTATTGTGTTATCCTGTTTATTTTATAATAATTTTAAAATAGCTTGTCATTAAATATTTACGAACAGATAATTTATTATTTATTTATTTAGATTAAACAGGTGTAATTTTATTGATATAGACGGAATCCAAATCATTAAAATCTATCATATCATAATAAGCATTACCGACTATCTATCTCCATAGAATATGAATGAATGAGCTGGATAACCTGAAAGTAATAAAATATTATTAATAAGAACCAAAAGTAAAAACTATTATGTAATATAAACAATAGGGTGCTTCTTATATTTTGACATTTGAAAAATAACTGCATCAAACCGCCGTTCACTTCTTTCAACAAAAAAGAAAAGAACGGCACATTAAGCAAACTAAGTTCCAAAAAGAAAGTCATAAACGACTGAAGCAGAGGCCTCTCCAGTTCCACGGCTGACTTTGGGAACTGCCAAAAGTTGATCCACTCCAAGGCTAGGCACTAAAGTGGGTGGGTGATCCACTGGTTAGTGCCCTGCTATGTCTTCGATTAATTAGGAATGAATATAACTGTTTTATGAAAATTGAGCGGAATAAATAAATAAAAGTTAAAAAGCTATAATAGAAAAAAATAAGCTGTTGCGTAGAATATTTGGTCCAAAAAAAAAGGATGAGAATATAGGAGATTACATGACGCGGAATTGCGAAGCATGTATCCAGTAAATATTATTCTAGTGATAGCGTCACGAAGATTAAATTGTGCATGATGAAAGATAGTTTTATTAAGGGATTACTTATTTTCTTACCGTATTCCTCTTCGTATATGATGGCCACTTTGGTCCAGTTGAGGTAGGCCATGACGTCGCTGTAGGCTGCGTTGAGGAGGGGCTGGGAGGGATGGAGGTTGATGGAGAGCTCTCGGTGGCCTTCCTGGGGGTCGACCCTGGCCTCGATGTGCGGGAGGTCCAGGGCGTCACAGATGCTGTGCACGTGCCCGCCGAGCAGCGGGTGAGACGGCCCGAACACAGCCTGCACTCCCTCGCTCACCTGCTGGCATGCTAGGAACCAAAGGTCTGTATAGATCCATAGAGTCATATATTGCTATAGTAATAATAATAAGTAATTATTTCACAACCTTAGCTATAGTATATAATGCTAAACGTTGACAATACTCAACAGTAATCCGCTCAGACGCACTGTAAACGGCAGAGATCATGATGAGAAAGAAAAGAAGCGATGGGATCTCCTGTGGATCCGAAGTTCTGTTCCCCACGTGTGGAGGCTTGGAGATTTTAATTTTACAGGAGAAGCAAAACATTGTTTTGAAAATTAAAATGAATGTTTGAAATGAAAAGTACCACTATTTATCCAACCACCATTTATTAAATTCAGAAAACAACCCAAAACTCGTAGTTTTGACATATCCCTTTTTTTATCCTATTGAAATGATTAATTAATACCTTTTCTTTTAAAAAAACTTGACAATGATTTTAATTGACTCATAACATTATTAATTTTTTTTATTATTTATTATGATTTTTATTTTTTCACAACCTTTTAAAAATGCCACAATTTGTCAAACGGGAGTTTGTAATTTTCCAGGACTGAGGTATCCCCTTAATATATCTATAAATTTATCTCTAAATTATATCTAAAACGTTTTTAGTGATGTAACATTTTATTGGCGTTTCCAAGGATCAAGGATCTACTATTTTTTATTTATTTATTATTCTTTTGATAGAGATTATTTTTATTTTGAAGAGATAAGATTTATCCTGCCCGGGATTTGAAGTAAATTCGGGAACTGTTCGAATCCCGGCCAGGACCAATCCTTTCTCTTCTAAATCAAAATGTTATTTTTTTAGTCTTTTGTCATGCTTAATTAGTTAAATTAAATCATAATTAAAATCAGTAAAATATTTTTTTTAAATTGGAAAATCACATATTGGGTTGTATATTGTAGATATATTGGATAGTCTGTAAATATTCTTATATACAGATACAAGTTGAACTTTCAACTTTCAACTTTATATAAACTTAATTGAATTAGTTCAAATTCAAGTGTCAATATACCTTGAATGTGTTCGTATATCACAAATATTTAATGCTCTTAAGTCTGGTAAATTGTTCTTATTGCTATCCAATATAAATATTTTATTATAAAAAAAAAAAAAAGGAAACAAGAAATACTAACCAAGGAGGAACTGATGAGAGACGAGTAATAAACAGCTGCACTATAGATTTTATTTTGGTCTGAAGTCGATATGAGTTCCTCAAACAGCTTCAACTAAACACTCCGATTTCACTCACAGTTAAAGAAATCAGATTTTTAATAACGCAAATTCCGAATTCGATAACAGGTTCGGCAGTTGCGCTTCCGTATTTAGATCTACTATACTTTTTGTAAATTTTTTTTATGTTGGAATCAAAAAAGTAGAGCTATGAACATTCTTAAAATCTCCAAATTTCATTGTATAGCTGTATGAGATTTAACCAAACTGGACATGTTGAACTGGAGAAATTCAAAGCTTCAAACGTTTCATCATTTGTTGATGTTATCTTTTTATGATTTTATCAATTTTTATATTGTAAATAGTACAATAAATGATTATCAGAATATTGCAATACTTGTTCTACACCTCCTTTTTTAAACTAAGTTTTATCCCTCTGTTTTAAATATATTCCGACAGCCATAAAACATTTATCATTTGGGTAACTGTAATTTCAATCAATTTTTTTTATATGGCATAATACAAATTATCGAATGAATAAGTAGAGAAGAAGGTATAGACGTTTAGGGCAGAGAGCTAGAGTAAGGAAGAGATAAAGTGGCGAAAGAAAGGAGATAGTATTGGGCTGTCCCTTCTTCCTCCATTGTGTGTCCCCTGGCCGAGGTATCCCCTATTCAGGGGCTTTTACTAAATCCCGATCCAAAGATTTACACTTTAATACAAAAATATTTTAAATTAAATTAATTTAGTGGCTGCTTGTTGTGTTTAGGTGTTTTTAAGAGCAAACAAATATCTATGGTTATTATTGTAATCATAGCCAGAGAAAAAACATTTATTAACAAAAAATGAGAATAAAAATTAAATGAAAATAGTTAAAAATAAACGAGCCAATGCATAGATGAAGAGGTATGATAAAATTTTTAAAGCAAATCGACACAGAACTGGGTGTCCTAAGAAACACAGTAACAGTACAGTCTCTACCATGTACTGAGCCCAGGCTCTGAACTTAGCTACTAATATAAAGTTCTATTTTTTATTTCAGATAAATTATTTATTCCTTTATGTGGATCAGAAAACCCTTTCAGGATGTCTTCCAACCTCGGAAAAGTGCGTTACCTTTGATTGGAAGAAAAGCCTCGCTGTTCTTGCTTGATCTCCACCATACTTCATTGGACACTACACTTCATTGTACAAACGATGGCCAAGAAACATTTATCATTTCTTCCATGTACAGAATCCGAAATCCTTCACAGACTTTAGTAGTGTATATATATATTTTATTACTCTCTATACTATAAAAGTTTTTCATGATCGTATAATACTTTATTTTACATATAAGGTGGGCTATTAGGTTGTATAAAATTGAGTTTAACTAACAAAGGACGCATTTTGGTTTAAAAAAAAAAAGGCGTATGAAAAACAGAAGTTATTAAAAGAAGATAATAGTTGAATACTTAGATCTAGAATATTTGTAGAAAAAAAAAAAACGAAACTGGGATAGAATTGAAAAGATTTAATATTTAAAAAAACATTCGAAGCAGAAAACGAACTGAAAACTTCATTCAGTTCAATTTAAATTAAATAAAAATTCACTGCAATCTACATGAAAAAGTGAAAATTATTTTTGAAAAGGCTCTGAATTGAAGTACAATTAAAATCATGGGGTAAAAACTTGAAAGTTTTTTTTCCTGCTTAAACTTTATTGAAAAAAAATAACACAATCTGAACAAAAGAATACATGTGAATCGCAGTTTTACAAATTGAATATCGTGTAGTATAATTGAAATGGTGTTGAGGCATTGAAATGGGAAATGGGAGAAGATATAAAAAAGTAATTTTACAGGAGAAGCAAAACATTGTTTTGAAAATTAAAATGAATGTTTAAAATGAAAAGTACCACTATTTATCCAACCACCATTTATTAAATTCAGAAAACAACCCAAAACTCGTAGTTTTGACATATCCCTTTTTTTATCCTATTGAAATGATTAATTAATACCTTTTCTATTAAAAAAACTTGACAATGATTTTAATTGACTCATAACATTATTAATTTTTTTTATTATTTATTATGATTTTTATTTTTTCACAACATTTTAAAAATGCCACAATTTGTCAAACGGGAGTTTGTAATTTTCCAGGACTGAGGTATCCCCTTAATATATCTATAAATTTATCTCTAAATTATATCTAAAACGTTTTTAGTGATGTAACATTTTATTGGCGTTTCCAAGGATCAAGGATCTACTATTTTTTATTTATTTATTATTCTTTTGATAGAGATTATTTTTATTTTGAAGAGATAAGATTTATCCTGCCCGGGATTTGAAGTAAATTCGGGAACTGTTCGAATCCCGGCCAGGACCAATCCTTTCTCTTCTAAATCAAAATGTTATTTTTTTAGTCTTTTGTCATGCTTAATTAGTTAAATTAAATCATAATTAAAATCAGTAAAATATTTTTTTTAAATTGGAAAATCACAAAAGCACTATTCCTGAATTCTTTAAGGCGTTTCACAAAATAAATCTACATTTTTTTCATTTAAAAGGAAAATATAGAAATCATTTATTTAAAAAATAAAACAAGTTGCATTTTATTAAGATATTTCTAGTTTAATACTGTTATTTAAATACAAATGATACAGTGGAATAAGCTTATTTTTCATAAAAAATAAAATGTTTTTTAAATTTATAAAGCATAACTAGAAAAAAAAAAAACGCAAAATACTCTTTATCTCAAAAATGACTGAGTGGGTAAAATGTTACATCAATAAAAATATTTTTAATATAATTATAAATAAATATAATATTATATATAATATTATAATAAATATATTATAAATATACATAATATTTATTTAAATATAAATACAGAAGCTAATAGGCTCACTGGGTGTGTACAAAATAAGTTGTGAATTGAAATTCGATAGAATAATGTCTGTAAAATTATTTAAAAAATGTTTACGCGTGATACTGCACCACGCGCACGGTGCGACACTGCCCGCACAACAGATAGACTTTGAGGGTTAAACTAGTCAGGCGTTAACTTCTAGCTTTAAGGACAAAATAACATTCCTATTTATACTGTTGCTACACTATTATTAGTTATATAATCCTTTAAAAAATTAATATTTTTTTAAAAGAAATATTTGATTTGTAAGGTAAATGACTTCTCTGTTTTATATTAAACTATTATTCGGCCGGGACCGGAGTGGCTCAGTGGTAGATCACTGAGTTGCCATGCCGGAAATCCTGGTTCAAATCCCGCTGCGGCCAAGACTTTTATTTAGTTGTTTGCAGCCGGAGATGGATCATTTTGGATCTAACACGCTCCTGGGGCTCACCCAGCCTTTATAAAATGTTTTAAAAATAGGTTACACAAAATAAGGGGGGAAAACTTGTTGAGCGTGATCTAGAACAAATCACCTCCTTGCAGAACCGTTGTCAATGTAACAGTATTGGTACAGGGTTTTTTTTTGTAATAATTCGGTCGGTCAGAAAGTGAGAGTCAACTTAAAATCTAATTATACCAGATCAATTATTATAATATTAGCAATTTTTTTTAATTTAAGAATAAATAAATTTATTCAAAAGTACGATTACTGGAGGAAGGAATCTCAATAAATGATTACCTATAATTATCTTAATAAGTGGAAGAATATTAAATTTCAAATTAGCTAATTTATTTCACAAGAAACAAGAAAAACAAAAGAAGTAATTAGTTTGGTTAAAAAAATATTTTATTAAACTCTAAGAACTATTAATTTTTTTAGATAACGGGGGTTCTTATTTGGTTCATTTTTTTCTTTATTTCTTTCGAGCCACGCTTTTATTCTTTTTTAAGTTAAAAAAAACTAATGCAACATAGCTAAACCAATGTAATGTTTATTTAACATTTTTCCGTAATATCTTTGGGTCGCTACCAGAAAATGAAAAATCTAAAAACGTTTTAATTTTTTTTTTATTCAGTTACAATAAGCACAAGCAAGAACAAATTAGACAAACTATAAACATAAAATATTCGTAGATTTTGCTAACAACGTGGTTTACCACATCGATATTAGGTTTTTAGTACATCATGTTCCAAAAAAAATTAGCCATAAACGGTTGAATCAGAGGCATCCCTAGTTCCACGACTGACTTTGGGAACTGCCAAAAGCTGTTCCACACCTTTTCATGGCATTAAAATGGGTAACCGATCCACTGCTTCGTATCCTGTTATGCCTTACATTCATTAGAATTTAATATTACTGGTCTAGGTACATTAAGGTGCAAGTTATATCGTATTTTTTCAAAATTTGACACGAGGTAGCGTCCTCTAAAACCCCATCTAAGTTTTTAAGTGTTAGAAGCGAATGCTTCAATTCAAACTTTGATATAGATAAAAATTAAAGGTTCGTTTTTCAGGTTATAGAAGTGAAATGTGAGTCGAAGCAGTTATTTTTCAAAAGTCAAGAATAGGAAGCACCCTATATTAACTTATTTTTAACAATATAAAAAATACTTGTACCACTACAACCCGTGAACGGGTCTGGGGTTCAGTACACGGTAGAGAACTGTACTGTTTCATGGAAAACGGTTCTGCAAGGAAGTGACTTGTCCTAGGTCACACTCAACCGCCAAATTTTTCACCCTGAGTTTGAGTACCCTATTTTGATAATATTTTATAGAAGCTGGGTGAGCCCCAGGAGGGTCCTAGATTCAATATGAACCATCTTCGGCTGAAAAAAGACTAAATAAAAGTTTTGCTCGCAACGGAACCAGTTGAACCAGGATTTCTGGCATGGTAACTCAGTACTCTCTCTACCACTGAGCCAATCCGCTCCCTATATTTTTAAAAATAAAAGAACTATTAATTATTGTTAGATAGTAAGATGCTTTTTTAGGTAATTTTTTAACAAATTCTTGCGAGTCACGCTGTTACAAGACGCAAAAAAGTGATGTATATGTTTTTTTCCCACATTTTTCAAGCATATATTATATATATTATGCCTTTATAGAAAATGAACGATTAAATACAACGCTAAACGCCCATTGGAGGACAAATAAAACCATCCCCACTCACTATCTCTTATCAAGCCACTCTTGGGAGAACTTACGAAGCTGAGGACTTAGGCTTCAAGAGGAACCAGAGGAAAACATGCTTTATCTTCTCTTCTCTTCTTCACTCTATATTTTATCTCAGCTATCGGGATATTGTTTAATTTTAAGATTAGAAATATATATCATCAAAGTTCGTAACGAAGACTAAATGAACAATATAATCTGCGGCTTGTTTTACCAAAAAGTTTATTTTAAATGTTCATAAATGCATTAATAATAAATATTCATTATAGCTTAGTGTGCAGAGCGCGAGGTTACTTGTCCTTATGTAAAATAAACTTTTTTAATCTGCTAAGAATCTGAGATGGACCATGAAGGCACATGAGGGTACCGAACCACCTGGCTCACCCATATTCTATAAATTAGGTTATCTTTAATCGCCGGTTGAGCTTGATCTAGGACATAGCACCTCCCTGTACAACTTCTTTTCTCACAACAGTACAGTCTCAACTATGTACTGACCCCAAAACACTTCATGGCACAGATTTTTTTTAAATAATTTATTTTATTGTAATATGATATATTTTTTTAAAATATTTTATTTGAAAAGAAAAGATATGTCCAGGACCGGGACTCGAACCCGGGTCTCTCACCTCTCCGTGGTGACGCCTTAACCATCTCGGCCACCCTGGCTCTTTTTTCGGTCAGCCATATCAATACCTTTCACTGATCCGTGCTTTCGCAATTTGCGATGCATACACGGAGAGAATGTTAATTGAACATTACTTTATTTTGGATCTTGTTGACTTTAAGTCATTAATATTGTTATAATTTATTTTATTGTTATATGATATAATTTTTTAAATATTTTATTTTAATATATTAATATTTTATTTGAATTTTTTTTTTATATTTGAGAGCATAGGGGGCGAAGTGTCACAGTGGTAGAGCACTGAGTTGTCATACTGTAGGTTATGAGTTGAATCTCCTATGGGATATAAGACCCTCCTGGGGCTCACCAAGGCTCCATAAAGGGGGCAAAATCTGTTGATTGAGTATGATCTAGGACAAATCACAACCGTTGCCCAAAAAACAGTACAGTCTCTACCATGTATTGAACCCCAGATCCTTCACGGGTTGTAGTTTTACAGGCATATTATACAACATAAAATAGTTTATCATCTATGTTACTTATTATTTATAGCATGAAATGTTAATTTGCAGAAATTTTAGCTTTTTTAAAAAATAATTTTGTTAACATTACAAACTAACAATTTTGAATTGGACCGTCGGTTGCTGGAGCTCATCCTCCAGGCAGGTTAGATCAAAAGAATTAGATCAAAGTTATTACCTGCCTTAGAATAGGACTTTGTTATTTGAACCACGAATACTTGATGACAAGGACAGGTCCACCTCAGTGTACACAGTGCGTCATATCTTTGAGGATTGTACTGCATGTGTGATGGGGATCTGAAGATGTGGAATTTGCTGGTAGATTTATGAGACATTTAGTTTTGAAGAACAGTTAATTATATTTATATATTTCTCTCATAATATATAGATTTAAAAATAAATATATGAAGGGACATGATCAGAAACATTTGATGTGATCTAGTTTTCCTCACAATCCTTCCTATAAATTTCACGCCTGCCGCGGTGAGTCTGAGAGTGAATTTGAATCTGCTAGTTTCAGCATTAGCTGCTTTCAGGACCATTTAACAGTAAAAATGAGCATCCTGTTTTGTGGAGCTTCACTTTTCTACTAGCATCTTACTCTATTGACACAAGAGTTCAACTAAAGGAATAGTTTAAACAAATATGCGGAAAAAACAAAGGTGTTTCATTTTCCCTGTGAGATTAGTAAAAATAAACAAACGTGTTTTATTTTTGAAGAGAAAGCTTATTTAGACGAGTTTAACGACTTTTGGTGGGGGGTGAATTTCTGGTCTCGCGTCAGCAACATGCTCGAGACGCGATATCTAGTGGCAATTTTAAAGGCAAAACAAAATACTATTTTGGCAAATCAGTTAGAAATTTTCAAGTGAAAAATATGAACTACCATCGTTTATAGAAACTAAACCACACCCAGTATTGACTTACTCCTTGTTCTGTCCTATTGTACAAATTTAAATATAGCTGTGGAGAATCATAATTTACAATGAAAGAAAACATGTATAAAAAAACTTCCAACAGAGAGAAATAAAAATTAATAATAATGAAATAAACCAAAATTGTAACTATACATTCTTAGTAACTTATATATATATATATATATATATATATATATATATATATATATATAGCAACATGCTCGAGACTGGCGATATCTAGTGCCCTGTGCATGAATTACACGATTTATTTTAATCAACTTTAGTTTGATGTTAGAATTCCATTGATATAAGAATAATTATATTTAGCAAAAAGTCGTTTAAATGTTGTGCAATCGATTAACAGCACATGCAATCGATTTAAAACTTAAAGCATCAATAACTAGTTGAACTTTTGTTTCCCCTAAAAGATGTTATTTGTATTAGCTAAATATCTTGTTTTATGAAATGATTTGATAAAAATGGTCCAAGTATTTTTTAGAACTTAAAGATGATAAGAATGCTAAAAATGAAAATAAAATCTATGTAAATACAAATGCAAGGTATACATAATATAACTATATTCTAATAATTATTTCAAGTAAATTATTGATATTTTGTATAGAGCTTGTGCAGCCCATCTTATAGCTTGATTAATAAATGAACCACTTGAAAATGTATATAAATATTGTTTGGAGTGTCAATATATCTGAAAACCAGACTAATGCCAATAATTTAAATTTACAAATTTGAAATTGTAATAATTTATACTATAATTCGTTTATAAATGCAAACACAGTTACTCCAACATCTTGACTTTTGAGTCCTCATGTTCGCATATTTAATTTTTTTTATAATTAAATCCTGGTTTACTTGAATGTAATTATACACTAAGAAGACAGTACTAAAATGTGTAGTGGTTACAATAAATTGTTTTAAATGTAATATAATTTATTCAAAGATTCCTCTCAATATTCGGGCGTATTATTTTGAGCTTCATATACTTTGAATCAAGTATAATTTATTAATATTATATCATATGTTAACGAATTTTCCATAATAATAATTTAAGAAATTTATGATCGAAACAGTAAAACATATCAATTAGTTACACTGATAATAATGATGATTGTGTAAAAGATAGCTTTGAGCAGTATCACGGACCATTTGGAAAAAGGGACTGGTTTAATTGTCGAGCCTTTAGTCCAGGCTTTTAACTCACACTGGAACGTCCTCAATAACTCATTCACATTTTTCGGCTGTTTTTTTTCCCTTTTTTTTCAAGAGTGACATAATTGCTTTTAGCGGTTTCAATTATTACATTTAGCTAGGCATGATATGGCTTCTTTTTCACTGAGAGACTTACAGGATATTTTTTTTTTTTTACTTTGTTGATGGAGTCATTTTATATAAAGAGCCCTTTGAAAAGAAAGAAGAATATGAAAATTCTGAAACGAAAAATGCCCATGTAGTTCTTTTTAAGCCTTGAATAATTTTGGATTAGAATAAAAAAAAAATTACCTTGTATGAGTAAGAATCAGCGTTTACAATAGATTCGCTTGACATGAAAGAGGTAGTAAGTAAAAACAAATTTATTATAATGCAATTGGGAAAAACCACAATGCAAAGCCTTATGTTTCAAATCTAGTAATAAGTCGACTGGTAAGTGGGTGTATTACTGGATTTGAAACATAAGGCTTTGCATTGTGGTTTTTCCCAATTGCATTACAATAAATAATAGTGTTTCTTTTTGAGTTTTTGGCTCTATTTTATTGAAAAACAAATTTAAATATTCAGACTTGAGAATCGCTGATAAAAGTGAAAACTCAAGACTTTGGAATAACTGTTCTTTTTTGAATTTCTATATCAATTATAGCCTGAATTATTTGAATTTTAAATTCATAAATTTAAGTAATTAACATTAGTCTTGTTTTCACACTTACTGATACTCCGAAACAATAACAATATTTTCAAGAAGTTTATTAATCAAAACATATGATAGGCTACACAAGAAACAAACAATTTATTTCTTTAGACATGTAGAGAAACTTACTCAAATAACCAGTTCAACTTAGAAGGCCACGAGACCATCTTCTTATAATTTAATTAAAGTAATAATTAGTAAATAGTTATATTATTTATAACTTGTATTTTTATTTAGATAGATTTAATTTTCATTTTTAGCATTATTACCATCGATAAATTCAAAAATACTTGAATCATTTCTACTTTCAATAATTCCATAAAACAATACATTTAACTAATAGGGTGTATAAAAAAAAATGACCGAATTTTAACCAAATATTTGTATTATTATTTCTTTTTAGGCGATTAACAGTATGTTTCGACACACCACATTCCCTGGCAAGTTAGCGAGTACTTTTGGACGGATCTGACTCAACAGCTTCCTTCAGAACATCATCAATATCCATTAATGGTCGCCCGGAGCCCTTCTTACTTTCTAACGTCGTATCTCCACTGCCAAATTTTTCAAACCAACGCCGCGCAGTGCGCTGATCAAAGACACCTCCCCCTTCATATTTAATAATTTCAAGAGTTGCTTCAGAGGCTGTGAATTTTTTTTTTCTAGCAATGTCTTAAAATTACGAGTATTTCGTAGGACACAGTCATGTTTCTTCTTTGAAATAAATAACTAAACTGAGGTATTTACAGACTTTTGAACTCTGGAATTTGAGAAAACGGTTATTTTTTGATACACCCTATTATTATGAATAAAACATTTCAAGCTAAATGAAAAGTTTAGCTATTTATTGATGTTATAAGTTATTATTGGTAAGGAAGGCACAACTATAAACGGGTTTTTAGTTAAACATAACTATTCTGATATGAATGGAATACTAACCTTTTAACTAAAGTTGATTAAAAGAAACGTATAACTCTCAAGCATGTTGCTGACGTAAACTCTTTAGTTTTCCCCAAAAAAACCTCGTTAAACGCGGCTAAAGAAGTCATACCAATTCGATAGAAGGAGGATTAAGTCAAAACTGGGTATGGTTTAGTTTCTATGAACCATGGTGATTAATATTTTTACTTGAAAATTTGTTATTTATTAGTTAAAACAGTATTTTGTTTCGGCTTTATAATTATCTTTTCGTGACTTGCTACTTTTCCATGTCAATGTCTCAGTTATCGATAAGTTTGAAGACAAGGTATCTATTCGATTAAATATAAAACCAAATGTAGTTTAAAACTAATGTATAGTTCTGCAACGTTGATAATTTTATGAATGGTGCAGAGAAGTTTAAATATCCTGATTTTACCTAAAAACAAAGGGAGTAGACAGAAGTATATATCAATTCAAGTAAAATCGAGGGATCAATTTTTTAAATATGTTATCTATTGTAGTTTATTTTTAAAAGTATATTTTGGTTTTGTTATCTCAGTTCTTGTTAATGATTTCTTAAATATTTGATGTTTTTGTAGATAAAGTTTTTGCTTAAATTCTGTGAAAACAAATGCAAATAGCTGAAGAGTAAACTTTTTACTAGCTTGTATAGTGTCATTGCATAAACTAAAAACTCATATATATACAAAGTACCAAGACTACGTTCAGTAAATATGACATTAACTGTGCAAACAGGCGCATACGTCAGAGACAACACATAATCCATTAAACCAACGACTGTTTTTCAAGTGGATTTTTTTTCCAGCCTGTATCTAGGTTTCTTGGAACATGTACTAGAATATAGATTAGCAGATGCAAGAAAAAACTATAGGTTCTAGAGGAAATAAAAAAATATGTTCGGAGTGCATGTTATTGATTGTTTTAAACTTTTATTTTATATAATTTTAAGGAATGTTTATTACTATTTGTTATAGTCAGGAAATCTCGATTGATTCGATTATTTTATTTGTTTGTATACGATATAAATAAAGAAAAAATATAATTATAATTAATACTAAGAAGTGATTAAAAAAAAATGTTAAGGTATTATTTCTTGTTATTTATTTCAGGAAGATCATCCAATGCCATAAATTGTTTTTCAATAGTTTTTCCAGTCTCTTAATAGCTTCCTATATGAAATACAGACTATATCTGGGCACAGAAAAGTAAAAAAACAGGCACCAGAGAGGAAAAAACAACAAAATATCGGATACGATTTTGTATATTTATTTCTTTGCTATTTAGTTTATATATATATATATATATATATATATATATATATATATATATGTATGTATATGTATGCATATTCATCGCTTTATTAACACAAACATCTTTTCTTAACTATTTTTCATGTTCTATTTTTGGGTCATCAGATCTTAATTCTGCTTGATCTGGATGCAGGTTTATTGCTTTCTAATACCCGTAAATAGTCCTTCTTTCATTACTGAAAAATGGCAATTTTGTACATACGTTTTTGTGTCATTTCTTCTTCAATGACGCTACAACTCGTGGAGAGTCAAGGCAAAAAACCGTAGTCTGATATTCTGTTTTGTGCTGTTGATCTCCAATTTCTCCTAACATTTTCTACGCTTTTCCTACGCAGGCACGGCCTACCCACTTTTATACGTCTAGAAATGTTTTCATCAAGGAGTCTTTAGAGCATTTCGTTATCCCAGAAAAAAAAACTTGTAATGGTAGAGACTGTACTGTTTGTTAGACAACGGTTGTACATGGAGATGATTTGTCCTAGATCGCGCTCAGCCGCCTGATTTCCTCCCTTTCTGATATTTTAGGAGCTCCGGGTCCCAGAATCCTTAGGGTCCTCCATCTCCGGTTGGTAACAGATTAACCCATTTTTGACAGAAAGTCTGTCAATAAGCGGCACAGCGACTCAGTGCTCTACCACTCCGCTCCCTGATTTAGTTACCACTCATTACAATATGTCATGCCCATCTCAGACTTCCTGATTTTACGAACTGCATAATATCCTGATCTTTTTAATGCTCAGCGTTTTATCTTATTCTCCATACACCGTTGTTACACACAGGCCCAAAAATCCTTCTGAGAATCTTCCTTTCAAAACTTATATGTATATCTATGGACGATTTAGTCATTCCGAGGAATATGTGGAAACAGACCTCATTGGAATCTTATATATTCCTATAGAAGCTTCTGCAATCCATGTTCTGAGTCTATGGCTGCTAATCATTGGTGGAGTTCAGCTGTGAAACCAAGATAAATTCCTTAACATAATAGAAGCTGAAGCCGCTATTGTTGTGTCACTTGATAAGAAAATCAATTTATCCCGATTCTTTAATTTTTTTTCTCCAAATAAAGTAGAAAGAAGAGCTAAAGAAAGAAGAAAAATCGTGAATCCTTTTTTTCTTAGTATTTCTTTTAGAAAAGATTTCGAATCATATATGTTATTTAATATATTTTTTCAGTCTGTTGCTAGCTTCCCATATATGGTATGAAATATAGACTCTACCAGGAATGTTGAAGAAAAAAAAATTGAATTAATGGCACAGGAGGGAAAGAAAAATAAGGAGAGAGTAGAAGATGATTGATATAAAACCCACTGAAGAAAAACATTGGGTCGAATATGATTTAGTATGATATCAAATATGATCATGGAAACAAAATATTTTCGTGTATTTTTATAAGTTTAAATCTTTCATGCCTAGCGTAGCCGTTTGGCTACAACTTCTGTTACGTACTCCTGTTAGCGTTTTAATGCTCAGTGTAGCCAGTATTCTACATGAATAGTTCCAGAATATGTCACAGATTGCAGCACCGGTAAGCTAGGCTTTCTAACCTCAGTTTGGACGGATTGTTGGATTATTTTAAAAAAAAAATGGTAGGGCGAAAAAATTGAAAAAAAAATTATGGTTATTTAGGCCATTTTTAACAGAAAAGTCACAGGAGTTATTTTATTTATTTTATTTCGACGCTTGGCAACCCAAGCAACAAGAAGGGTGTTGTAATGAACGCGCCATTCGCTGATTTGAGTCATTTTTAACTGGTGACACAGATTAATTCATAAATAATTCCTTGATTCTTTTTATCCAGAGCTGAAACCATCACATCCACACAATATTGTCAGGATGTTGACATAAAACAACAATGAAATATAAAATAACAACCTGCATTGGTTAATCGGAAGGGACATATACTCTTACTCGACAACCCCAGACCTCATGTTTCAAGACAAACAGTTGCCAGACTAAATGCCAACAGATTTCCATATGTTCAGAAATTCGGATTTCCTTAAAGATAACATTTTCAGGAATGATTCTCAAGTCATAAACGCGTTTTCAGTAGGGTGCCTCATATTGGGCCACACATTTTTTAAAAATTATTTGCGAGTCATACTTAAATTATGTTCTAAGACAACAAAAAACTAATGTACACGTTTGTTCAAATACTATTTACGGGTCACTACTAGCCAATGAAAAATATTTAAGAAAGTTTTTGAAATTTGTTTTAAGTTACAAAAAAGAAAAACATGCAGAAATTACATAACTTGTACTAACAGCGTGGTTTAGCAAACCGATATTTGTGGTTTAGAACATTAAGTTCCAAACAATAGTCATAAACGGCATCCCCAGTTCCACAGCTGACTTTGGGAACTGCCAAAAGTTGATCCACACTCTGCCCTGGCACTAAAGAGGGCAGGAGATCCACTGTTTAGTGGCCTATTATGTCTTCGATTAATTAGGAATTAATAAAACTGTTTTATGTACATTGAACTGCAAGTTATCATATCGTCATTGATTCCATTTCGATACGAAGTAGCGACCTATAAAACCCCGTCTAAAAATAAATAAATACCTTAAGTTTGTTTTTTAAGTGATAGAAGCGAATGACTGGTTGACGCAGTTATTTTTCAAAAGTACAAACATAAATCTTCATGAGCTTGACAGTTCTGGGATTGAACATTTGGAGAAAACGTATAAGAAATGAGGTTAAATACTTTTGAATAAAAATATTTTTCTGAATAATATTTTCTTTGAAAACGGACATTTCATATAAAACGTCCCAATACAATGGAATAATCTAATATTGATGAGTTTATTCAAGACAATTGTCCTGAAGAGAATGCTCTTAAAAGGCCGTTTGTTGTCAACTGTTTCCCTTTTACTATTTAGAACAAGAAAGATTCAATTGAATGGAAGTTTCTTTAATTACTCTCCTGAAGAGAAGGGAAAAGTGTACCGGAAGCTAAGGGGAGGGTATACGCAAGGGGGGGGTGGAGGGAAATAGGGAAAAAGGGAAAGTTCCCCTCCTCTGCTCCCCACTCACCCCCCTCCTGCAGGTCGGCGATGAAAACAATCGGCCGCCATCCTCAGCAGTCTAATTAATGACTGCAATTTAGCAGGGCCAATTAGAAGTTTAGCTGTTCCTCCTCGCCCGGAATTATTTCGTTTTCTTTTCTCGCAATATAGAGGTCGCCCCCTTCGGAACAATACGCTCTGATTCTCTCGCCATTAAATAATTCTTTTAAGGGGGCACTTAGTCACCCGCTGAAAGGGAAAACAGCCTTAAACTCTTAGTTTCAAAGGGAATAATTATTCTTCCTGGAATTTTCCTACGTTTGTTAGAGTTGTACAGGTTTTTTTCAAAAGGGTTTCTAATCATAAATTAGGATTTTTTTTGTTTTTCTTTTAAAACTACATGACAGTGACTTACTTCTTAGCATAAAGTGATAAAGTATAAAAAAAAGAAGAAGGGAAGAATAACAGTCGTAACAATTACAAGTGACCTATGAACCACGAAGCATTCATATATATATTTTACTTTCTCTTACATTTTTACATTATGTGCAATGTGTTGTTTTACCAAGGATTCGTTCCTCGTGTCAAGCAGTTTGACTTTTTTCCTTTTTCCAAAATATAAATTGGTGATAAGGAGACACCATTAGGAGGATGTGGATACGATAAAACAAGAAACGACGAGGAAACTAAAGAAACTTCAGAGGACATTCAGGGGTGTGAACACTGGAAAATGAGTGGGGGCATGTACCTAACGACAATTGGAGAGTATTATTGGAGAAGGGAGCAAAATCAATGTCGATGAAATTTTGTAAAATAAAGTTTTTATAACATCAGTTCGCATATTTATTGGACATATCTTGAATACACCGACTCCAGCTTGATAACCAACAATGTTGATTGCATTGGATATTTTCAGTTTTGTATGTTTTTATCCAACATGTGACCTTAATTATTTTTTTGATACCTATATTTTTTATAGATAAGGATTTAGTTGCCTCTTTAAATTTAAATCCTGAATTTGTAAATACTGCCTTTTTTGAAGTGTGGATTCTATAGAAAAATATGTAATAAACATTTCGAGTATTTGAGTTGTATTACGAAGCATAACTATACTAATTCTAACTTGTTATTATGCAGGATCTTTTTAAGTGCGTGTGGGTTTATCCAACACGTCACCTCATTCTTAAGATTTTTTTTTTTTTTTTATCAAACCTTTAGTAGCTGTTTTTGATAATGCTTATTTTTTATCTTCTCTTACCTATATGATTTGTTAAAAGAACTTAATCGTCTAGTTAAATATAAATCCTACAAATACAAATACAAAACAATGGCCTTTTGACAGCACGAAGTAGAAACAGTGATGAATCACCTGTAACCCTTGAGAACTTCAACATAATTTTTTTTCTTTTGTCTTATCTTCCATTGATTTCTTTTTTTTTATAAGTGCATAATTATCCTGTTAAATATAAACGATGAACTTCTATTGTACTGTCATTTACGATGCGAGACGAATATAAAGTGATAAGGAATGATAAAGCAGTAATATAAAGTAAAACGATTTGTAAATAAATCAATCCCAACTTATTTTTTTTTACCCCCTTTTACATAAATTTTGTGGTATAAGTATAACACTTGATCACTCCATTAAAAATAAATCCTGAACTTGTAAGAGCAGCCTAATGTAAAGAATGCACTATATTATTCTATCATAAACTCCATATTGTATTATATATAGTCTCGTGTAGGGTATTATTAAAACATATAATGTACAATAATGATTATAATACGAAGTGAAGAGGTCCCCATTTCGCTTCATTATTGAATCCAGGAACCGTATCTGGCAATAAATTATGGAATTTACATTTTAATTAAAATTCTGGAATTTAATACTCTGATTCGAAGCCTTCCTCCTCCTGTACTGATCCTCAACGTTACGATTAACTATTTCATTACTTTAATAATATAGACTTTATTGTTTGAGTTCCGTAATTATGAATTCGGGACAGAATCCGCAGCTTATCGCGGAGATTAAGATTATTGAAATATTTAGATACTTAGTCCTTAAGATTCTGAAAAGCTGTTCTGAGAAGTTGGCTAGATGTCTTAATCAATAAGAAGCAATTTACTGAATTAGTTACTAAGAACTGGGTCATTGAACTGAAAAGTGAATTCATCTTTTAAAAAGATCAGAGTTCTATCGTTGCAAGTTATGTTGAAATATTAAAGAAACCTGAAGACATGTCATTTTACCTTCACTAAAATATAATTTTTTAAAATAAGTGCTTAATCCTTCTATTAAATATATATCCTCAGCTAGTCAAATGCTTTGTTTATTATTATTATTATTATTAGTTTGGCGCTACAACACGTTGACGCGTCCAGGCCTCCTCAACCAGCAGCCGCCATAAGTCTCTGTCCCGTGCTGCTGCCATCCAATTGCTGATTCCCAAGCATCCGCAGCCACACAGTCGATCCATCGAAGTCGGGGACAGCCAATTCTCCTCCGCCCATGGATGACCTCCGTCAGTAGTATTTTTGGAGCTTCCTCGTCGTCCATCCTGGCCAAATGGCCAGCCCATCTCAAGCAGTATCGTTTGATTAGAGTCACAATGTCAGGATCCCCATAAAGGACATAACCTTCTTTGTTTGTCCTCCGTTTCCATTCTCCACCAATTAACACTGGTCAAAAAATATTTCGTAGAATCCTGCGTTCAAATATGGCTAAATCCTTGTAAGTTATGTTTGGCCATTGTCCAAGTCTCTGCTCCGTATGCAAGGACTAGGCGAATCAAGGTTTTATACAAAATGATTTTTGTCTTCCTTGTAACTACCCTACTTGCTATTTGTTGCCTCAGTCCAAAGTAACATCGGTTTGCGGCCAATACTTCTTCTGGTCTCTGCTCCGATTTCATTATCGCATGTCACCTGTGATCCCAGATACGTGAACTCGGAAACCTATTCGAAGGAGCATGCTCCAAATTCTACTTTCTCCCCAGGATGTCTTTGGTGCTGGTCAGTTATACTTACTTACTTATATACTTGGTCTTATCATGGTTGACCCCCAAACCAAGGTTTCTTGCAGCTTCTGCCAAAGAAAGGAACGCCTCCTCAACTGATTTTCTAGAGCGTCCAACAAAATCGACGTCGTCGGCGTATGCTAGGAGCTGCACTGATCTGTTAATGATGGTTCTTGTCGTCTGAATTTCATGAAAGGATTGATATCGGGTTCGGGCCAAATCAATAACAAATGAAACATTAGGGTCATTATGGTTGACTTTAATTCGTGTCAAAGTAAGGATAATTGAGGATTTTACGAAGGATTTTGGATTGTAAGGATTGGATAAGAGAAGAATTCGATGGTTTAGTGGAGCCCCGAAGCTCAGCTACATAAGTCCAAATTGGTTGTATGATGGTCATGTAGATGAATCTTTTGTAATGAATTGGGAGCTTAAAGCTTTTGTCTAGTAAGTGTTGAAGTAGCCTGAAACGGCTAGCGGTTTCTGGTGATAAAAGTGGTTTATATCCCGCTCGCTAGCAGACTTTTGTTTAATACGATAGCGGCCGGAGATGGATCAAATGGAATCTAGAACTCTTCTGTGGCTCACCCTGCCTCTATAAAGTGGGTCCTCAAAATTAGGGGGGAAATCTAGCAGTTGAGCGAGAACTGCTACAAATCACCCCTCTGCACAACTGCTGTCCATGAAACAGTCCAGTCTCAATCATGTAATGAGCCACAGACCCCTAGAGAAGCTCTACTCCGTAAATTCAAAAAAGTCTTTTAACGGTCATGTATATAAGTATTTTGTAATTAATTGGGAGCTCAGAGCATGTTAGTGTTGAAGTAGCCTGAACGGTCTCTTATCGTTTCAGTCTAGTAGTTGTAAATTTCAATAAATAAATTTAAAAAATATTTTAAGGATAAAAAATGAATTTAATAATCAGAAAGAAACGAAAAATAATTGTAATCTGGATGTTTATGTATTATTTGTTATGTATTGTTTGTATACATAGCCAGAACAATGAAGCTTTGGGTCGCAACAGTCTAAAACACTTTGCCTTGGTGCTTAGATATGATTGCTATCTGAGGAACAATTAAACAAGGTAATAGTCTATTAGGAGGTAGCCAGTGGAAGCTACACCCATTCTTCAAGGCCCGGTCCCTCCAGAATATTAATTCCGCCCTATCCTCTCTCTAATCCTCCCCGCCCCCCCCACCGCTCCTTGCTCGCCCTCGTCGGATATATTTAATGTCAGCAGTTACCGAGGACGCTGCTTAGAATTAACTTGTTATTTAGCCTCTTAAGTCAGTGTCACTACTTAATGAGGTCATCTTTGTCATGGCGACAACGATTTATTCTAAGAAAAACAAAAGAAAACAACTACTGTGTCACTACAAGCTGCGAAAGAGTTCCATTAAAAATCTTTAATAAAGGTTTCGTTTTGAATGTTTTTTTTTAACTATTGCTATACAATAATATTATAATAAGGAAGAAAATTGATCGGGTGGAGGTCAATGAATTGATTCCTTAAATAGTGATAAATATTTATTGTGACGTTTCGATCCAGTTGACGTTCTAAATATCTTTAGCGAGTTGAAAGGCTGCTTTCGTCTTGATTTAAAGGCTTCCTTTTCTGATAATTCCTTACTATAAATTATAATTTATAGTAAGGAATTAATTCTTTTACCTCTACACGGACCAATTTCTTATATATATATCCTACTAATATTATAAATGTGAAAGTTTGTATGTTTGTCTCTCTTTCACGCAAAAACTACTGGTCGGATTTGGATGAAACTTTACAGTAATATAGGTTATACATCAGAATAACACATAGGCCATAGCAAGAGCGGATTTAAGGGGGGCGAGTGCACGGGGACATGTGCCCCACCCCGACAGTTTTTTAGGAACTGTGGAGAATCCATGATTGCACATAATTAAAGGCAAATCGCATGATCATAGTTGTTAACATAACAGAAATAACATGAGTGAAACTATTTGTTTTGATATCCAATTAATCTTACTAATATTATAAGTATGAAAGTTTGTATGTTTGTCTCTCTTTCACGCAAAAACTACTGAACGGATTTGGATGAAACTTATTGAGTAAAATAGGTTATACGTCATAGGCTACAGCAAGGGCAGATTTATGTCCCCTTTTTATCCCCTTTTTTATTTAAGGTTGTATAGAATCCGTCAGTTTTGAAGTTAGACATCTGATATTTTGGATGCATGAGTAACTTGTATTTTAAAAAAATAATCATTTATTTAAAATGATCTTTCACGAAACTTTATGTGGCAGACCGAATTCCACGCGAGCGAAGCCACGGGCATAAGCTAGTTATATATATATATATATATATATATATATATATATATATATATATATATATATATATATATATAAGGCCAACTAATAATTAATCAAGATAATATTACGAACGATTTTGAAATACCCTGAGAAGGATGACAGAACAGGTAGGGTGAACCTTCATCGTGTTCCCGTAGTCTTCACCAGAAGTAAAATCATGTGAAGGGAAAGAGACAGTGTTATCCAAGATAGAAGTGATCGAAGATTCAGGATTCCGGGACATCTCGCGACATAGCTGCAGCTCCGGTGAATAAGTGATAAAATCGAATTTTGCTTAGAGATAGCTCATTGTATTGAGGAAAGAGAAATCGTGTCTTCCTTATAGCTTTTGACTTGAAATGGAGTTAAAATATAAGCAATAACTCTATTCGAATGTCAATGCCTGGCATAGCCACTTATGCACTACGAGTATAACACAGTATCGCTTCCTTAAGTACAACAAATATATATATATATATATATATATATATATATATATGAGTTTGTTGTACTTAAGGAAGCGAAACTGTGTTATTCTCGTAGTGCATAAGTGGCTATGTATATATATATTTATATATACCAGTTATTAATGGGGACTGTCTTTCCCTAGTTTAATGAGCATTTTTTAATTAGAGATATTTGGATATTACAAAAATGTGCATTTGTTGTTTATGTGGACTAAGCGATTAACAACCATAACTTTACAATTGTAGTCTCAACTTCAACACCTGTTTTAGTAAAAAAAACAAAAAAATGGACTACTACAACACATTAAGGATCTTGAAAACAGTACATGCTAGAGATTGTTCTGTTTCTAAGTGAAAAATTGTTTGGTGAGGTAATTTAGCCGAGATCACGCTAAACCAGCATTACAGCTGTGGAGAAACATTTAAGAATTTAATTGAAGACTCTGCAGAAAAAAATGATTAAACCTCAAGATAAAATATAAATGTGTTGGAAAAACGTAGCATTGTGGTTTGTTCGTCTTGGTTTGTTTATCTTGGATCAATAATCCATTAATTTAAAAAAAAAATAGAATAAAGGCAAAAGTATTGGATAGAACTTTTAAAATAACTATCAGATAAGACTTCCACAGCCGGGGTCTTGAAACAGCAGTCTACCATCAATATCGCTAAACATAACTAAAATTCAATAAACTTAATAAAACCGAGAAAATTAATCAATAACGAATAATCTGGAATAATATTAATATTGAAAAGGGAAAGGTAAAAAGAGACCTTACATAAATGTTAAGATCGTGGAAAAATTCCAACGAAAAGCCCTTTAGTCTCCAAAACTAAAACAGAAATTGAAAATATCTGTCCAATATTTCGCCTATTCAGGCATCCTCAGGGTAGAAAGAGAATAACAGCAAAACAAAACATGAATAATGCACCCAAGAAACATCCCACCACCTCCAAGGCTCAAATGCAACTAATGAACTAATGATGTTTCTTGGGTGCATTATTCATGTTTTGTAATTCTCTTTCTACCCTGAGGATGCCTGAATAGGCGAAATATTGGACAGATATTTTCAATTTCTGTTTTAGTTTAGAGACTTAAGGTCTTTTTGTTGGAATTTTTTTACGGTCTTAAAAATAATCTGGAATTTAAAAAATTGTCTTTTACTCATTTTTCACTAGTTTAGTATAGAAATTTTATCTAACGACTTTTTCCCTTCTTATTTCTCATGGTTTTAGCTCGGTTCTAAACCTGAAGTTTCGGTAGCATGACATTTCTTTGTTATGTGAAAAAGTAAATTTGTGGAATTTCGGAGCAATCCGATTTTAAGTAATAAAAAACTATTCAGCTTATTGGACGTCTCTCCGTGGAGGCGGGGTGACTCAGTTGTAAAGCACTGCGTTGTGGTGCAGAACATCACGGGTTCAAATCCGGCTTTGGAACATAATTTATCTGTTTACAGACTCTGTGGAATAAAGGGTACCCTTAATTGGAGGAGAAACATTTTGGTAGAGTGTGATCTACAACAAATCACCTCTCTGTACAACCGTTGTCCAATAAATAGAATAATCTCTATCACGTACTGAACCCAAGACTCTCCTTCATCCCTCCCAGCTTCTTTATCAGAGATTTTTTTCAACCTGTTCGGTTCTTCTACGACATAATAATTCTTTTACTTGTGCAAGTTCTTCTTTTTCACTAAAAAATATAAACAAATAAAAAACAAGAAGAAATGAATAAGGATAAAGAAGTTTGCGCAGTGCGGGCGAAACCTTAGAGCTGCTCGATGACAATAGATTTAAAGGTTGGCCATCGAGAGAAAGTGTTGGTGTAAACATGGTGTCTGCCAACCTCCAACCTCACTATAAATCCTCAATTCTCTCCCTTTTGTTATCCAGGTCTCTTAGTAATGATTTAGTAATAGTAAAAAAATATATAATATATCTTACTCGGTGAAAATGTATTGAAAAATCGTGCCTAGGCAAGTCATTGTGTAATAATGTGACACTTGAACGAAGATTAGTAGATTGGTTTTGATAAGACCAACAGCTGTTTACAACACTCTAAATATCTTAATTACTACTTATTTCGTTATTCACAGATTCCTTATCAACTCAATTTTTTGAACTCTTAAGGCTGTATGGTTAAGAGAAAAGAATATATATATACATACATACATACTTGCGAATTCCTTAAATTTCTTAACCGATTTTTGAAGAAATTAATTTATGATAAGAAAACGAATCAATTCCGCAGGTTGTCCCTTTCAGTTAAATCACATGTTTCAATTTTTCATTCGTTTCGTTTTTAATATTCTCTTAAATAGAATTAGCGTATGAGAAAAGCAGTGTAGTTGTGGGGAATTTGTATAATTCATGGAAAAACTAAAAGAAATATAGAAAAGCGAAAGTTCAAAATATAATAGATAATTTATTATAAGATATGATAATAATTTAACTTTTAAGTACTTAAATATAGTGGGCTCAAAAAGAAAAAGATAAAAAAATGGTAGTTTTTCAATACGTTCAAATTTTATTTTATTGTTTCCTTCCCTTTCTGAATGCCAAATTTAGGGGATCATTAATGGTTAATTCCAATTTATTCAAAATATAGTATATTAGAAAAGCTAATTCATCCACATAATCAGGACTATCATAATAACAGTGCAGCAAACCAAGACCTACAGTGCAATAGATGCAATACGATGCAGCCTCATTATGTATGTATGAACTTCATGATACACCAATACATACTGAAATACTACATTGTATCCCCATACATAAAGATACCACAATTCCGGAGCACTAATTTGAATAGTGAATGCCATCTTCAGTTTTCAGCCCACATTCTTTAAAATTATCATACTAACATTTCTTGTGTTTGTTGAAACTAATATTTTATATAAACGTTGTTGAAATTCCGATCATATACCACCTTTTAAGCGACGTTTAAGAATTAATTTTTTGGATCCTCAAGTAGTATCCTTGGCCCAATCCATTATACAGTTTATACAGCTGACATCCCAACTCATCCGTATTATCAGTCAACACCAATCCAGTTATTGCATCCCAAAGCCTCCAATCCCATATCACTGATCTCGAAGAATGGTTTCAAAACTGGAGAATTGAAATAAATTCTCAAAAATCGCATCAAATAACTTTTACCTTACGTCGTAAACCAATGACTTCTTGCCCTTCAGTATCCTTTAATAATATCCCACTGGTACCTGTAGAACAGATCCGATACTTAGGTTTGCATCTCGACAAACGATTAACTTGGAATCCTCATTCAAGACTGAAAAGACAAGAAACCGCTCGACGTTTCAGGTTACTTCAACACTTACTAGACAGAGTTCCCAATTAACTACAAAAGACCTGTTTGGACTTACGAAGTAGAGCTTTGGGGCTCCACTAAACCATCGCATCCCTCTTGTATCCAATCCTTACAATCCAAAATCCTGCGTAAAATCCTCAATGCTCCTTATTTTTTTAAGAATAAAGTCATCCATAACGACCTTAATATCCCATTTGTTGCTGATTTGGCTCGAACCCGCTATCTGTCCTTTCATGACAAACTTCATTCCCACTCAAACCCTCTAGTTTCAAAACTTGCTTCCCGATAATCCTCCGAGGCTTCTGAAAAGAAGATGGCCACGTGACCTTCTTAGTTGAACTTATGATTTGAGTACTACCAGTGGGTAGTTTCTCTACTTGTCATTACCTCATGTCATCATGTATTACTTAGCCTATTTATTTGTTGTATTACAGTTGTTAATATCAATAAATAAATTTTAAAAAATGCAAAATTTTTAGGATGTTCATATTATGTGAAAGTAATAGTATCATCATCCTAAATATCAATTTTATCACTCTACTTATATTAAATGTTCAAATACTTAAAAGCAGAAAGGATAATATACGTTTTTCAACTAATGATTTAATTAAAAAATTTACTACTTCCAAAGAATTTAATTTATTTTATTTAATTATAAAATTTAATTTAAATTAATTTTAACAACTGCTGATGGTCATATTTGCCCTCATACCTTTTCAAAATCCTTATTACTTTATTTTATTTTTGTACTATTATTATTCTATTGATATTATATTTTATTTTTTTATTTCGATACTTTATTTATTATAATTATAACGAATTAAATAATTAAACAATAAATATCTTTTTTATATATACGGGGTGTTGTCTGCCACGGCGCATCGTGCAACACTACCCGCACAACAGATAGGCATTGAGGGTTAAACTAGTCAGGCGTCGACTTCTTGGTTCAAGGCAAAAGGACATTCTTATGTCTACTGTTGCTATACTTGTTTAATTCTAAAAACATTTTTTTAAAAAACAAATATTGGATTTAAAGGGTAAAAAATAAAATAAAATCTGAATTGGACATGACTTTTCTTTACTTGTATGAAACTATAATTCGTTGGTTCAAAACGTAAGAGTCAAATTAAAATCTATTTATGCCAAATCAACTGCTATTACTAGATTAGTAATATATTAAATAAGATTAGTAATATAAGATTATCATATATTTCATATTATCATATTACAGAATATGCAAATATATTAAAGAGTACGATTACTAGAGGAAAAAAAAGATAGATGTGGTCTTTTCTACCTCAGGTCTACCAGTTACTTTTTAGTAACGTCTATTATCACATAGGTTACTTTGGATTAATTACTATCAAATAACATATGATTAAGAAATATTAAAACAGGCCAAAACAACATTTATTAAAAAATAAAATAAAACAAGTACAAAAATAAAGTAAAACAAGTAGCATATACTACATTCCCACTCATACCCACTGGTTTCAAATCTAGCTCTTCAATTCCTGATAATCCTCCTAGGCGTCTGAAAAGAAGATGGCCTCGTGATCTTCTAAGTTGAACTTAATATTTGAGTACTACCACTAGGTAGTTACTCAGCTTGTCTTTTCATGTCAATGAGTATATTCATTCTATTTTACTTCTTGTATTAGTATAATAAAGTTGTAAATTTCATTTATTTTTTTAAAAAGAAAAAAGTATTAGCATATTCATTTCTAACGATTCTTCCGCATGGTCTTGTCTTGAGGATAACGCCACTTTTCTGTAAACAAACTTCTTTTTTTTCACAAGTTAAACAGTCCTATTAAATGTAATTCATATTCATATTTTCAATTACCACTGTATAAAATAGAACTAAGCTATCCATACATAGTCATGAAAATTGTCATTACACGTTTTATTTATTTACTAAAAAATAACGCTGTTGACAGATGTTACTAAAAATTAACTGGCATTTCTAAAATAAAAAAAGCCCAGTATTTGATTTCCTAAGCTTCTCACACTGGACAGTTAATTTCAAATTATCAATTTTATTTTATAAGAAAAAAATCCAAGACAAAACAAGTAATTAGTTCAGATAAGAAAAAAAATTATTACTATTAGATTTTTTTTTCCAATAAATAAATAGATAGTTCCCCTATAAATAAATAAATAGTTAACTTACCACACACACACACACACACACACACACATACACACTTTTACCATTAGATTTTTTTTTTGTTTTGTTTCAAAACCCCTAGAAATAAATATCTCCGAAATGCTTCCTCTTCTTATTCCTGTGTTGCTTTGTTCTGAAATTTAAGGCATACCGTGAGTTCTATTACGTTTGATGTTAATTAAAAATATCTTCGATGGCGTTGAGGCACACCAATTTTTTGAATTACTATTAGAATAATCAGTTAATGGTGGATATAATTGAAGTCAAGAAATTTTATAGCGGGAAGAAAGGATCTTATTTTACCGAAAATATGTTTTCTCCTAAAAAAGAAAATGTCTTTCTCAAAGGAATCAGAGACGTTAGATTGTGCTCGGGAACGTACAATAGGCCTTGTGTTGGAAAGGATAAATCCGTGAGGCAAATTTGTGTTTGCAGTATGTGTGCTTTTCTACCTCCAAAGAGATGTCATATAAACTCGGTTCAACCTTTTATAAGATTTCTTTAGAATAATTCCCTTCTCATATTAAAATTAATGGTTTTTACATAATATTAGTTTAATGGATGATAATAATAGTTTATATCAAGGGAAATCTTGTACAGTTTACGGCAGACATTTAAAGAATTATAAGAAACTAAAAGTAAATAGATTTATTTAACAAAATAAATTATTTATAATGAGTCGTTAGAAATATCTTTGTGAAGGGGTTAGGGTTATTACATTATTGAATTCTACTCTTCCAAAATAAATTCTGAAATTATTTAAAATTATTTAAACTATTTTCACCCATCTTTCTGCCAGTAACTGGTTTTGATGCTGGTATCCTTCCTCTGCTGTTGAAGGATTTCGAGCATTGGTAGTTCATGGTGAGCCCAAGTATTGTTATGGTTAATGATAGGTCCTATTTGATTAATTAATTCTGGAAATGAAGTTTCAGCTTCCGGTGCTTGACAATAATTACCTGTTAGACAGGTGGCTGCTTAAGGATGGTCTGAGGAGCTGAATGCTGTGATCTCTATAGATTCGTGGTATTACAATCGACCATACCGTTAAACTACAGACTAAGTTATATATACCTCTATTATTATTAGTCTATGGGAATCTTTGACTTTTCAATATTGCCATGACAGTTGGTTATGACAAGAACTTATTATGACCGTCAATTTAAAAAAAATGAGAAAAAAATCATAAAAGAAATATAAAATATTTGTTAGAATGGTATTGGGAAACTACAAAAAAACAACGAAGCTTTGCTTTTAAACATGCTAAGAAGAATTTACTAGTCAACCTTTCGCCAAATACGGTGATATCACGACTTACACCAAAATAGAAATTCATATCAGGTGGAATTTAATGCACCACATCTCATATTAACAGTGAAAAAGAGATAACAACATGCCGAGATAATCAACAATGAAACTAAGTCTTAGAAAGTCCTCTTGGAGTATTGGAAATTAATCGAAGTTATCAACAGTTTCATCACTCACTGGTCATTTACTTTTTTAATACGGTCACCTGTGGTCTAGTGGTTAGAGTAACAACCTACTAAACCCAAGATCGCGGGTTCGTAGCCCGGAAGGTGGCCCTAGGATTTTTTTAAGGGAGTAAAAAATCCTTAGTTACGCCGTCCTTCGGAAGGGACGTTAAACGGGGGTCCCGAGCCTGTACGATCAGGTACTCGTTAAAAATCCCTATCCTAATTAAACCTGGATAGGCAAAATTTATAGCTCTCACGGTAGCATCGTCCTATTAGCAATAGTAGCGGGCTTCTGGCTGATTGTTGTTAAATAAACAATCAGAACAGAATATTTAACTACCATGAGTAATAATACACCTTACGAGTTCTAATAGTAATACCGAAATACTGACAAGACTAGATTGGTAGGTTTCTTGCATCTGGTTTCTAGTAAACTTAAGTAAGAAATAACAGCTGTAGGGAAATAACAACTAGGTTGGCCCGTGAACCTGGCTACCCTAACATGCATGAAGATTGTAAGAGGGAAGAATTTAACCTTTTATGGTTGGTTTGTTCTTAAACTCCAATGCTTAGCTTCTTATGAATATTGTTTCTTTTTTCACATCCTCCAAAATTTTATTTACAATATAATACAAATTTAAAATAAATACAAGCAAATGCTTCTATGTAAACAAAAGCCTTCAGTTAGCTTTCAGGTGTTACAATGGGATGAGTCCGCTGAAGGCGGTTTTTACACGAACCGGCTCAAGGCCGCTGACGTTATACAATACAAAACAGGGAGGGACCGTTTAGCGGGATCTAGAAATAGTTGTAGATAGAAGAAAGGGGGGGATGGAAGAAGGAAAAGGAAGGAAGGATAAGGACAAGGGAGTACTTACTCCATCCCTAGATCAAATGTAAGCACATCGACCAAGGGAACCTGCCCTGCCACCTCCCGGTTTTAAGTCCCTTAACAGGGGGTTCGCACAGGTCTTTAGTCCATCAAAAATTTGATGTGCCTCCGACCTATGTACTCGGGCACCGAGGGAAGCCGAAGCTCCTCCCGGATGGTGGTGTTAAGTGCTCCCTCGAGCAATGTGCCACTTCCGATCTTCCTAAGGATGGAATTCTGGTAACGCTGCAGGCGCATCAGCGTTGTTTTGTAGAAGTGTCTCAGTAATGGTGCACCATAGAGCAACTTAGGTCTTATGATGGACTTGTAGATTTGTAATTATAAGAGCAGATAGTATAGCCTGTGGGATTTCTGTCGTGCCAACTTAATATTGATACTTGTCTTATAATTATTGATTGTTGTCGTAACTTGTATTAATATTGATGTGATCATTATCCATAAAAAGGCTTAGAATAATTCTAAGTATACGAGATCAGAATGTTTCATTTGTAAATGATAAAATGATGGAATAAACACTTAAAAGTTTCATTTTTATCTGCTATCACTATTTAAAAAAAAATCTGAACTACAGAATTGACATGAATTACGTTTATACAATTTTAAAAACGAGTTAAATGAACGGTTGGTCCTCCGTAAGGGTACACCCTCAGTTTACATCAAAAATAAAAATAATTACTTTTAAATAAAATAAATTAACTTAAAAATAATATTATGATTACCTTTTTTTGAAGCGTGAAAGCTGTCGTCTTTGGAAACGTATTGTATGTCGTAGACCAAAGTGGATTTGGGCAGAAGGTTTTTGTCTTTGTTGATCCTGTGCACGGCATATTTGAAAGCCAGTTCGGTCCCGCTGTCCTTCTGGTCATGTGTGAATATTGCGCCTGTCAACAAAGAAAAATCAATAAATATTGACGCTGAAGAATATATATATATATATATATATGTATGTATGTACACTAAACGTCTTTCATTTAAATACTACTCATAGTATTACGGTTACCATGGTAACAGCTGTGGGAGAAGAACCGGGGAGGTTATTCCTATTTGTGTGTTGTTTTTTAGTTTAAGCAAAACAGTTTTGTAAAAGGTGTGTGATGTGTTAGCTATAAATGTTGTTTTATAATGTTGATTGATTCAAATACTGAATTTAGAGTAAGTCGAGATAAAAAATAAACTAAGTTTTTCTCTGTAAAAAAAGTAAATTTATTTTTATTATAACAATGATTTCCTGTGATTGATTTACAAACTCATCATACTATACAGTCTTCTCTGTAAAAAAAATAAACAAAATTTAAAGCTGACATATCTTAACTATTTACAAAACTGTTTTCTTTTAACTTAATTTAAATAACAAGACACAAATAGGAATAACCTCCCCGGTTCATCTCTCACTTCTGTTACCATGGTAACCGTATCAGTTGCATTTAAATGAAAGACGTTTAGTGAATGTCTTATATATATATATATATATATATATATATATACGGTGATAGAACAAAGATATATAAATTATAATATTGTTCAGATACGATTGAACCATTGCGTTCCAACGAAATTTTGTTGTAACGAGTTTTGTTGGAAAAGCGAGGAGATATAAGAGTATAAGGTGGCAGGTAGTGATTAGAAATTCAGCAATATCCATCTTTGTCGGCCTCTAATCTCTTCCTGATTGGCTTAGAGTTATAAGCCTAACCTTATTGCGCCAGAACTACGTGTCCTGCGTAGGAACCTCTGAGGAGGAACCCTCAGGAACCTCTAAGGCCATCGGGTACTAGTACGGGTAATGGTGCAAGTTATTAGAACGTGTTATCTGTTCGCTTTTCATAACCATATAATAGAACAGTAAATCAAATTAAAAAAAATATAAATATAATAATACTATTTTAAAATCTTTTTTCTTAGGTCAATTTATTAATTCTTTGAGATTACATCGAGGCGTAGATGGAATGGTTTTTGGGATTGAGGATGGATCTTATGGATTGGGGTTTGGGCGGTTATACGAGGAGGAAAGTTTTAAACAGTGAGTGTGGTGTCGGCATCGAACCTTCGGGTTCACTAGTATTTTATTTAAATAAACTAGTATATATTATTAAAAGAAAAAAATACTAATTGTATATAATTGTATATATATATATATATATATATATATATATATATATATATATATATATATATAAGTTACAAGTGGAACTAGGACAGTATTATTGTTAATACCATAATTGTAAATATAAACAATGTAAAACATATAAAAGCAGGATTATGAGACAGAATAAATCAGTATTGTTTCAGAAGCCTAACCGTGTGTGTTATTTCGTTCCTTTTAATCTTTTTTTTTATTACTATCCGTGTCACGACACTTAAGTTATATATATGTATATATATATATATTTTTATATATATTTAGATTTAATTATAATATATATATAGATTTAATTGTGTATATATATATATATATATATATATATATATATATATATATATATACACACACAATTAAAGAGTAAAATTAAACCAGGATAGATCTGTGAAGGCCTTCTCCTTTCTGTTTCCACAAATTTCCTCTTTCTGCTCTAAGTATGGGCTCAGCTAAGGTATATCTCTTCTTCTAATATGTAGATGGTATCGACATTGTACCTTGGGGTTCTCTAATCCTTTTATTATTATATAATGTTTGCTAGCATTGAAAATCCTCCTAAATCTTAGACATGATGTTCTAATTTCATTGCTCTCCTTCTCTTAAGACTAAAAGAATAAATGGCTCTAGCTGGGATAAGGAGCCTTGAAATAAGAGGAGTGAGGAATAAGGGAAAGAATAATCGCCCTCTTGTAATTGGTGAAGGATTAAGTTCAAGTGCTCCCTCGCTGACTTATGGCTAATGATTCCAGGCCACATTTATTTCGCCCAAATATACACTAGCGCTTCTTAGTGCGGCTTCCTTAAGCACTCGATTTCCAGAAAATCTTGTGGTAACTTACTGTTCTGAATTTTGAAAAAAAATATGGACATTTCGGTTTCGCAAGTAGTTTTCCTCCTTTTTCAAAACAATTTCCATAAATTTACATGCCGGCAAATAAGTGAGTAAATAGAATTTTCTTTAAAAAAGAGTTTATTAAGTACTTAATGAAGTAGAATCGTGTTATTTTCGTAAAGGATACAACATTTCTAACCAAAAGCTGAGAGAGATATCACGATTACGCTTGCCTTAGTATAATTAACTCAAAATGGACAAGATTCGACCTAATTACATATTCATCGGCGTATAGAAATATTCTATAGAGGTATAATTTAAAAGTGTGCAAATTGTAGATCATTGTAGACTCATATACATGAAAATCATTAGACCCATCTGTAAATACGGAATAGAGCTTTGGGGCTCCACTAAGCCATCGAATTGCTCTCGTATTCAATCCTTACAATCCAAAATCCTTCGTAAAATCCTCAATGCTCCTAACTTTGTTACTAACAAAGCAATCCATAACGACATTAATGTCCCGTTTGTTGCTGATTAGGCCCGAATCTGATATCAGTCTTTTCCTGACAAACTTCATTTCCACTCAAACCCACAGTTTCAAACCTTGCAACATCTTCCATTCCTGATAATGCTCTGAGGCGTCTGAAAAGAAGATGGCCTCTTGACCTTCTAAGTTGAACTTTTTAGTTGGTACTACCACCGGGTAGTTTCTCTACTTGCCTTTATGTCGGGCCATGATTTATCTTTCATTATGTTTACTGGATGTATTCTGTATACAGTTGTAAATTTCTATAGGTGTATTTTTTTTTTTAGTTTATTTTTTTCAATATGATTATGTTATTTTCAATATTTTTTTTTTAATAACGAGAGAGAGAGAGAGAGAGAGAGAGAGAGAGAGAGAGAGAGAGAGAGAGAGAGAGAGAGAGAGAGATATGATTTGTACTACTTTTTTGTGTAGTTCCCAATATTTTTTAACGTTATTTAGTATACCATCTAATATGACCATGGACATACCCGGTTTTTATCTATTTTTTTTTATGAGTTTAAACTTGGACAGCCCAAGAAAAATCACCACCGCGTTCGGCGAATTGTGTTGTAACGAACAGATCTTTTGCCCTTGTTTTGAGAAATTTTCAACTGCTGATCAAATTCAAATTCAGTTTCTGTGTGGGGTTCAATAGAAGGAATAATTCATTTCTCTTTTCTAGAGAAAGAACTACATCTACATCGTACTGTAGGGATATTTGGTTAATCGGAAGGGACCTGTACTCTTTACAAGAATGGCAGACATCATTATTCACTACAGTGAAGAAACTATACGGATTGGGTTACGAAGTCCTCCCATTCCTAATTTATTGGCCAGACTTATCTACAACAGATTTCCATCTGTTCAGAAATTTGGACAACTTCATTAGGTGTAAAATGTTTGAAATGATTCTCAAATAAAAAATGCGTTTTTAGATTTATTTCATGACAAAACCCTGAATTTTTCATTTCTAAGAATGATATTTTAATTAGGTGTTGGAAAACATGTATAGAAAATGAGCGTAAATAATTTGATTTCATAAAGTTGTAATAATCTTATTAATTATTCAGTTGTTTGATCGTTATACCATGATGGAAGATATGAATGGCTAGAAGTAAGTAGTCGTTAGATATACGACTACACTACAGGAGCTACTCGAGGCAGGGTGATAATAGGCTGAGGTGGTTGAAGTAAGTGCCGCTACGTTAGGAGGAAATAGAAAGGTCCTTATCCTAATGGAACCATCTTTTACTAAATCTGATCCTCAACTTCCTTTCTTATCGCTCCACTTCCGGTCTCAGGAAGTAGTCAATGCGTCTTCATCGACGGGCCAAATGCTCTCCTACAACCCTTTTAATTCCTAACGGGGTAATGCATTAGACGCATTATAGTTGTCGAAATGAAACAGCTAGAATTATCAAAATCAAGAATCAAAATATGTAACCAAAAACATAAAAACTCTGTTACTCTGTAACACAGAAAATTAAAAAAAAATAATCTCAGTTTTTACTATTTGTGATAAAGAATCTATCAGTTCTGTTTGTTTTTCTAAAAAAGATAAAGGCATTGTTGGGGGGGGGGGGCTACACTCGATTTCTGTTGCGTATTATTAGTAATAGCGAAGGCTACTAAACTCCCTGGAAGTACACGGGGTTGCCTCCAGTAGGATGTCAGGTCTCCAGGTCTCACATAGGGTGGGATGCTTGTGGTATCACTGGACCGGTATTCGAATTCACAACTAGTGATGTGTCAGATATCCGTGTCCATATCCGTATCCGTGACTTTTTTGGCGCATCTTTTACCTTATTAATTTTCAATACATAGATGAAATTTTACAAGGGGTTATTTTATATTCACTGCAAAACTCTTAGGTATGTGCTAGTAACCCTATAAACAACAACTTTTGTTCTGGAAAACGTCGAAATGAAAAAAAATTCAGTCCTCCATTCAAATAACCGATCAGCTGAGCTTAGTTTGTATGGAAAAACGAAATTTGTATTACGTTTTTGATGTCGTCCAGAACAACATTTGCTGTTGCATATAGCTGTAGTATAGAGAGGCACTGAGGAGGAAGAAAAAGAAAGTCCAAAGTTCTACTCCGAAAGTGCAATAGGATCTTATATAGTCATATATATATACGTGTTTATAAAAAAGAAACTCCAAAGTCCAATAGGATCTTATATAGTCATGTATATACGATACTTCTGTAATTAATTGGGGGCTTCGAGCGTTTGTATGGTAAGTGATGAAGTAGCCTAAAACGGCGCATTGTTATCTGTAAATTAGCATAGTAAACCAATGAAGTCCTCTAATTCTACTTTCAATTTAATACATAATAAAAACGGAAATTTCATATTAAATGCCCCACAGCTTTACTCCGTAATACAAATGAGTCTTATAATAGTCATGCATATGAATGAGTCTTCTGTAATTAATTGGGTCTTAGAGCGTTCGTCTAATAAGTGATGAAGTAGCCTGAAACGGGGCATTATAATCTGTAAAGATAAAGATAGTAAACAACAGAAGTTCATTAATTTCTCTTTGAATTTCAGAAATAATAAAAACGAACATTTCAAATGAAGCGACCCAATATTTATTCACCTTACAGTGTTTTATTAATTTCTTTTTAAGGTTATATTTTTTCTTCACGGAATGGACTCAGAGACCACGCGAATACCATTCCCCATCTCTCCTTTCTTCTTTCTTTCCACTTTTTCCTCATCCTTTCCGATTGTTCTTTCCTTCTTTCCTCGGTCCACACTATTCCTTTTCTTGCATCTCTCTTTCCCACAAGGACCTTAATTTCTTTTAGTCTTTTCCCATTTTCATCCCTATAGAAACAGTCTTGGTCTGTTATTTTCAGTCTCTCAGTTTCTGCCTTCATCTGTTTGATGTATCCCCCCAGCACTGTTGTATCCTCTCATTTTAAAGACGATTTCTCTATTAATCTCTAATCTATTTAATTAAGGCTATATTATTCATAAAATTTAGGAATTATCCATTAGAGGGAAGGGAAACAAAAGGTTAGCCTCAAAATTGCTAATTTACTCGTTTTAATAATCCAAAGATGACCCGGGCTAAGAGCGCTAATGCTCGAAATACTCGAGCTACAATCCGACTTTAATATATAATAAAGCTCTCCCCCCTCCTTACCTTTACCCGAGCTTAAGCAGGTTACTTTGAATTAGTGAATCGCCAAACTTGTACAACTTTCCGCTCCTGTTCCCATTGTATTATGAGCTGTGTTACTTTGTTCCTGCACAAAAAGGTCTAGTAGAAAGTATAAAGTATTTATGTGAATATATTACCGACTCCCATAATAATAAAGAGCTTAACGAATATAAAGGTTTGATTCCGAAATTACCTGCTCATACTAAATATTAAATATAGGAAATTATCAATCTATATCCTAGGTGTAGTTTTAAAAGGAATCGAAATATTGTTTTAACTCAATAAGTCAGTTCTAGAGAAGTCAATAGGTTATAATGTTAAACCATATTAAATAGTCTCACCTAGTTATTTAGTCTAACTTCTTTTCACAATTATTGCCAAATATTATTTTAAAGGCTAGGGAGTTATATGTGTATAGATTATATTTATATATACGTATCGAGAGGGAACAGTAGAAGCCCGTACCTTTGAACGAATAACACCGATGGCCAGTTTTATATATATATATATATATATATATATATATATATATATATATATATATATATATATATATATATATTAATTCAGATGATAGAAGGCGTTCGGAGGGATTAGGACTTTCCGACGAAGGGTATTCAACCAATGCGACGCTTCAGGAATCCGATTTCTTTATTGGACTCTCTTCGATCGCTGGAGAAATTTCAGGATGGATTCCAAATAGTCCAGGTGTGGGTGGGGAATAATTTTGGATAGTTACCTTTATAAAACACAAAAATAGAAAGTGCTTTAGGAATACATATATAACACTTTTAACGGTATGATAATTTTAAAATTATTATAAATTGATATTTTTATTGATTTGGTATATATAATTATATCATTAGTGCATAGGGAGTGGGGCTGCCATGCTCAAGGTTTTTTAATCTGTATTCTATACAGTCATTTGTGCAATTATTTAACTTTCCATACATTTCCTTTTTAATATTCTCGAAAATAAATATAATGAAGTTAGAACCTGATATGACTTAACTCGTAACAGCAACCTGCCGAATCAATACCTTAATTTACTTTATTTTTCATCACTCTTTTCTTATTTTAAACTGGTTGAATAATAAGGTTTATTAATAGAAAGGCTCTAAAATAATAACCGTGCGAGTGAATGCTTAGTATTAAACTATAGATTAGATAAACTTGAATTACTTGAAAGAAGAATAATGAGAAAAATTCTAGGCCCAGTGAAAACCACAGAAGTATGGAACATAAAGGAACGTAGAAAACATAACAGAAACGATAAGAAAGAGGAGACTATTATTTTTAGGACATGTTTTCAGAATGGATGATTCGAGATTAACAAAAAGGATATTCAGGTACCTTTAGGAGAAAAAGTCAACCACTGGCTGGATTCGAGAGGTGAAGAAGGATTTAAAAAAAAAACAATATAAGGAAAGACGACAATATGGACAGAGCTTTTAGAAGGAAGATCTTGAGTATGGAAGGAATCCAGGGAAGAGTGAAAAGGAAACGTGGGTTGAGATGGTATGAAGACAGAGAGAAGCACCATAGTGAAAGGATGAAGGAATATTGGAAGGTCCGGAAGAGCGAACAACCAAGTGGGAAGAATTGAAATTGGCACGTGGTTCTCAGCTGGCCTCTTCGGGGGGGGGGAAGAAGAAAACTATAACCCCGAAGGATGCTCGATGCTGGTACCACCATTAGCATATGCTTCGCAATTCCGCGTTGTGTTCTCTCCTATATTCTTCAGTGGTCTCATCCTTTTTTGGACCAAATATTCTACGCAACAGATTATTTTTCCATTATAGAGTGATTTTATAACTGGTTTTTATTTCACATAACTTATTAATATACAAATTTTCATTAAATAAAAATAGTGAATATTAAAAAAAAAATTGCGATAATCTATAGTGATCGTACTAAATGATGCAATAGACATTTATACCAAATCTCAAGAGTACCATTCCATCCTAATCTCCTGACTAGTAGACGGACCAGTTGGATCGCTCAATTATCTTTATTCCGGGCGATAAAACCTGTTATGGTGAATAAAGGAGACGGAATAAGAAGGAATAAAGGCTTCGAGAGAAAGAGAGGAAGCGACTGTAGAGAGGAATTGAAGATTAAGAACTAGACGCTGAGTGCCCTCGTTGGCTCTAATCACTTTGTTGTCCCCGCTCCTCCGCGACCAGGACCATTGAGGGCGGCTTCCTGGGCAATGGGCTCTGCCAATCTCAGCATCGATTTGTATCACTGTAGGGTATAGGGTCCTTAACGGAATAGTTAACGTCGAATTTTAAGTAACTTAGGTTAATCTTTTTTTATTAATTTATATATTGAAATATACCACTGTATTCCAATAGGGTTAATAAAAAATTGACCGTTTTTCAACGAGATATTTGTTGATATTTTTCTTTTGTACAAAATACTCAAAGTATAGTACAATCTTATCTACCATCATTAGCCATCTGCTAGCCAATTTCTAGATCCAACGCTGAAACCATTCCTTGGAGAGGCTGTCAAAGAACTCTTGGTCCACAATTTCAACTTCCGTAAAATTATCAGATTTTTTCCCTTGAAGAAAATGGGCCCTGGATCGAAACAAATAGTAATCCTAAGGTGCGAGGTCTGGACTATATGGTGGGTGAAGAAAAGATAATATCAGGTGGGGTTTTCATTAAATGTTCACAATATTTAATCTCTTTGCTGATTGGTGAGGAGTAAGTTCGTGAGTGGCCATTCCACAGAACTTTTTCATCTATTCAATGGTGCATAGATGGCGACTAATAGTATCTTTCGACACACCACACTCTCTTGGAAGTACGCGAGCACTTGTGGATGAATTTAATTCACCAGCTTCCAGTAGAACCTCATCAATATCAATTAATGGTCGCCCGAAGCCCTTCTTCCTTTAGAACGTGGTATATCTACACCATTAAATCTTTCAAAACCAACGCCGCGCAGTGCGCAGGTCAAGTACACCTTCTCCTTCATATTTAATAATTTCACGATTTGCTTCAGCGACTGTGAAATTTTTCACCAGTAATACTTAAAATTACAGGAATTTTGGAGCCCCAAACCCCTCCATGTGTGTATCAAACTAAAATTTACTATATATTGAACTATATTTCGAGTAGTATTTATATGAGGAACCAAAGGCGTTAATAGTTTGGGCAAAATGAATAGGCTTGTTTGTTGTTCATTTGGTTCTTCATTTAAAGCCGCTATATGCTGCTATGGCTAATCGTACGACGATACAGTCCTAAATTATCAAGACATGATTGGGATAGCAATCATTAATATTATTGATACCGGCTTGGGGTCCCATTTTATGTCTTGCAAAATGACGGCATAACTAAGGATTTTACTCTTTCATTTTTTACCGGCATTGTAAGTTATGCTAGGGCCTCACCTATACATGGGAGATACCCATTGGTTTGCTGAATCTCGAACTTCGTGGCAATACCCAATAGGCGGTCACCTAACCAACTTCTAAGCACGTTCTAAGTTGCTTACGTTTAAGCGACTTATCCATATCATATCTTTTAGCGACGTTTCGAGAGTGAATTTTATCATATTCATGCAAAACTGATGACGAAAGGTTTTCAGCTATATCAATGAATCAGTTTATTAATAGTACAATATTAATATGAATCTTATGCATTATGTAAATACTGTTCACCATTTGAGAGTGTTGATATATGCATTTTTTTTTGTTTTTTGTAAAAAAAGTGATAAAGCATTTATAATTAGTAGACCCAGAATGGTCACACAATGTTTATACTTTTTCTTTCCTCTTTCCATTCTGTTCCTAGTTTCTTCAACGCTTCCTTTTCCGACATTTCATTCTAGTTTTCTGCCTTGTTTCCAAAAATTTATATACATACTTTAGTCTCTCCCATACTCTCATACTCGAAGAATCTTTTCGAATATCTGCAACTTCAGCTGACACGTTTATTTTGACTTTCAATAAAAAGTTTACAATTTACTGAACGAAAAAGAAATGTTATAAATGTTTTATTTTCCTTAGAACTGCAAAACACTGATTTTAAATCCTTACAATAGAATTATCCATAACATCCGAAGCTATCGAGATGAAGAGGAAATTCACTAATGAATGACTAAGTGAGTGCGGCATCTCAAAACTTGGATCAACTTCTCGAGACTTTGCCACTCCGGCCGCTTACAATGATGTAGCAATTAGGCGGCTATTGTGGATTCTTGTAGTACCTACTTGTATTTAAGTGACTACAATTATACGGTGTTATTGAATTAATAACAGAACAAACTAGAGATATTTTTAATAATTATTCGAAAAATATTTGGTGGAATGAAAATTTCCAACTATCAATTTAAAATACCACAATAGATGTAATCATTCATTAATAAACCACGGAAATGGATTGATAACATCATAATAAGTAAACAAAATCTTTCAAACACTTGAATGCAAAAAAACACAAATAACTTAACTAGTAAAATTATTTAAAAAATACTTCAAAGTACTTTTCAAAGTAATACCCGTTCAAATAAAAAAAATATTTTTGTATTACAATTTTTTAGTTTGAAGAGCGTATATTGCATTTATATATAGGCTCTTTAAAGTAAAATAATATAAAACAAAATAGGTAAATCCTATATTATAATAAAAGGAAATTTTGTTCAAATAAAGAGAATATTTTTTCCTTAATATCACAATATTTATTCTTTCCAGCACCTCATATCGAATGTTTCGTACACAATGTAAAAATGCCAAAAATATTTATCATTATAAAATTCAAGATATTTCAATAATGTTATTAATCATTAATGTCCCAATTATATCTATATATTCAAAAAAGTAATATATACTTCACTATTTAATAATTATAAGAATTTTTATAAATATAGTTACAATTTTAGTTAATTCACAATATAATTTAGTAAAAAAATCACAAATTTTTATTATTAAATAAGCTCCGTACTATTATACAATTTAATTCAATAATAATTAAAATTGCGCCTGAATTAGTTTTATGTCAAAACCTGCAAGGCTGAGACATCATGCGTTTTAGTATACCTGACCATTTGGTAGGCGCTTTGCTACTAAGTGGAGGGAGAAATGCGACAGAATTGTATAAAAAATGCAGTTTTTTTTATATATATTCAAATTTTAATATATAAAGATGCAGAAAGTAAATGTGTAAAATCTAATAGCTACTGTTAATAATAATTTCTCGTTCAATAATAATAGTCAAAGAGGAAAGATTCGAATTAGAATGTTACAAAATGTTACAGGCTCACCCAGCATCAATAAAATTCTTACCCTTAATTGGGGAAAAACCTGAACAACCTTTGTCCTAGAAACAGTACAGTCTCTAACTAGTACTGAACCCAAGACTCTCCATGGGTTGTAATGGTACAAGAAAACTGAAAAATCTATATTAATGAGATAAAGAGTGTATCAGTGAGTAAGACACTGAGCTACTTAACTTTAGGCCCAGGGTTTCCCTATGCCGCATAACTATTACAAACTATTTATTACGTTTATAATAGTTATATATTATATTTTTAGAATTCATCGAAATAACCTTCTAGGATTCCATCAGCCTTTTAAAGGGTCCCTTAATCGAAGGTAAAACTTGACGTCTGAGCATAATATAAAGTTACGTATAGACTAATAAACTCCCTTTATGATACATATATATATTTTTAAAGTTTTCTAATATAACTAAATTATTTTTTAATATTAATGGTTTAAGGTACTGGACTTGAATTTTATTTCATTTTGTTTTATAGATACAAAAACCCTTTTTTTGTCCAAGTTATCATTTATTTATTTTTTCTTTAACATGTAGACGTTTCGACCCATGTGGTCATTCTCAATACATGTTTTTTATCATCATTCAGTTAGCTGAATTCAATCCGCAAAAATACATCCATAGAACATTCTTATTTTTTTCTTGTAGACCAATATTTAAATGAAGAAAGAGGAAGAAGGCTGGGTGGGGTCACCCATAGTCAGCTAAATTATTTTTTTATTCTAAGATAATAAATCGAAAATACTATAATTAATTTCTTCCAAGATTGTGAATAAACATGTGTTCTCATAAGATGTTTTTTTATATTCGCAACTGTATAATCTACGTGTAAATGCTGAATATGTATAAAAATGCCAATAGGTGGAGCTGAAAATATAATTTTTACACTTGACATATAAATGAAATTGACAAATTTTCTCAATTCAAGTTGTCATTTTTTATTAATGATAAAAAGGTCAAGATAAAAAAGAAAAGAAAAGATGAGGCTGGTGACAGGCTATAAGGAGCCAATCATCTGGAGGAATTTTAAATGAAATTCTTAGTCATATTGAATTCTTCCATCGCTCCATCTTCCGCATCAACACAGTTTATCAATTTAGTCAATCCATCGCATCTCGTAAAGTTATGAAATGTAATTAGCTAAGAAAAATTATAAATTTTTCTGATTTATTTCATTTATGAAGGCTTTCATCAATCCAGAGTTTAAAAAAACAAACAACAGACCTGAATAAAACTTACTCATTTTGGAATAAGGATCTTCTAAAAAAAAATCTTTGAAATTAATTGTTTCCGTTTGGAGCACAACATTTTTATGTGTTTCTCTCTATTTGTTTAACTCTAATTTTATTTTTTAAAAGCTCTTTCTTCATTTCACAATTCATGCATAGAACGAATATCTGTTAATAATAATATAATATTTATCCACACATGTCAAGTATAACAAATTTACTATCAACAGATTTTCTGTCAACACTATTACAACCAAACATCATGATAGTCATGAAGAAGAACAGTATATCCAGCGATACTTCTCGCCTAGATGGGTTATTCTTAAGATATGATATCCATCATCCAAGTTCTTTTGAATTTTCTGCATGTATACCATGGCATTAGATTCGTCATCATTTGTTTTATAAGTAGGTTTGGGTGTCTTGGCTAGTCGTATGTTCGTATGTGATCTTCGACCGTTGGTATTTTGAAGCCAATAGTTTTGTTAATCTATATAAATAAATATGAATCGCTAAATGTGTTGCTGGACGCAAAACTCGAGAACGGATCGACCAATTCGGCTAATTTTGTTTTCATATTTTTGTTAAGGCGCAAAGAAGGTTCTTATGGAGAGAAAAAAAGTAAAAATGACGAGGAAAATGATAAAAACAACACTTTTCTTTTCTCATACGAACCAATCTATTCCCAGCTGTCAAACATATGACGATGTTGAAAGATTTACGATGATGAAAGATTTCCCTCAAATTTGTTTTCGCTCTTATAATTTAGACAATAACAGTTCAGTGAGGTCTATTGTAGAACAATTACAAACTTTGTTTGATGAACATAATTAATTGATTAAAACTCCGGTAGGAGAACATGCGAGATGTTTCAATGCACCAACAACAATCGATGAAGTTGCCATTGTAATGTTTGGAGAAAATTTGGAAGCCCTTTGTTTTAGGGAAATAGTGCAGAACAACGTCTGCCTGGACAGCTAGTTATACGTATATAGTGTGCCTCAGCCGTTGGTATTATTAAGTCAGTGGCTTTGAATTCCACATACCGTGGTTATTTCATGATAAGTAAAAGTATTTTTCAGTGAATAGTTTGTATTCGTTTTCTGTGAGTCTCCTTGGCGATACCAAAAATTTGTAATGCAGAAGTCCAAACTGGTTTTAGTAAGTGTAAGTGTTTAATTTTATATGTGTTATAATATAATAATATTTAAAATAATTAAATCAGTTACACCGTATACAAAAATATAAATGAAGTGATGGTGGTTATGCTTCCTTAATCCACTTGCTTACCTTAAATAATTAACTTCATATCTCATAAAATAATTAATGGATTCAAGTGTTATTAAAATGTTTAAATATGAGAACCAAATATTATTCCTATTCAAATACTGTTTTAGTGCTTGGAAAGTAAGTAAGAAAGGATTTATGGAATGGGATTTGAGCGATATAAATTACTGGAGGTCGGTTTAATCATAAAAGTTTCGTTTCTTTTCGATTTACTTTCCATCTCCCCCCCAACTATCTTTTTCTTGTTTTTTGGATGAAATGAGGATTTTATAGACAACGAAAAGTAAATCTTACATCCTTAATAATTCTTTCTCGTGATTAGAAGATCCCTTTTGCTCACAGAAAGAAAACAAATAATCATCGAAATTTTAACAGGAATGAAGTAAAGCTGGTAATTTCGGACACGCACATTAACTGCTATGTTATAGGAAAACACAGTATTTTAATAATATTTTTAATTTTGCGATGTCATGAACAATTATTCACGATAATTACTCAACGTATCATTTGAAAAACAGACTAGCATGTAACATTCGTAACACAAACTTTAGATAAAACTATATTGAGGAAAAACGTTTAAGAAGGAAAATGGTAGAGGGTCGTACGGTGTCGTTTGAACCAGAAGGTAAAGTCACATAACATGAGCGGTAGAGATGAATGATTATGATGATAAAAATACATTATTTTTTTTTTTTTATAATTTATTCAATAAAACTTACAATTGTATTATACTAATACAAGTAAATAGAATAAATGGTACATATTGGCATGAATAAATACAAATAGAGGAACTACCCAGTGGTAGTACTCAAATAAAAAGTTCAACTTAGAAGGCCACGGGGCCATCTTCTTTTCAAACGCCTCGGAAGATTATCAGGAATTGAAGAGGTTGCTAGGTTTGAAACTAGTGGGTTTGAGTGGGAATGAAGTTTGTCATGAAAAGATTTATATCGAATTCGTTCCAAATCAGCAACTGATGGGATATTTAGATTTGTTCGTAACAATTTAAGGAGCGTTGAGAAGTTTACGGAGCCTTTGGATTGTAAGGATTCGATGGTTTAGTTGAGCTCCAAAGATCTACTCTGTAAATCCAGATGGGTCTAATGATTGTCATGATTTGAGTCTTTTGTAATTATTTGAAAGATCAGAGCGTTTGCTTTGTAAATATTGAAGTAAAAAAATACGTTATTAATTCGAAAATTGTACTTTGAAAAATTTCCGGTATTTACAAATACAAATAAGGTACCTGAGTACCTTGGGTACATAGGTGTCTTATTCGGTACATGGTAGAAACTGTACAGTACTTGACGGGTGTACAGGAAGGTGATTTATCGGAAATCATGTTTAAACACCAGGTTTCCCCGCTTCATAGAGGTTCGGGGAGCACAAGAGGATCTGCGAGTTCCATTGGGTCCATCGATGGCTGTTTCATACATTAAATAATTCATCAGTAAAGTAATATTAGTATATATATATATATATATATATATATGTGTGGAAGAAAATGGTCCGGGTGGAAGTCTGAAAAAATTCTCTTTAGTAAGAAGAATTGTTTATTTTTAAATATTTTTTATTTTCTTTTTTTAATTTATATATGTCTTGTATATTTAGCCCTGAAGAAGACCTGCTATGTGGGTCGAAACGTTGGCTTTAAAAATAAAAGATTTTTCTTACTAAAGAGATTTTTTCCAGACTTCCACCATTTCCATGCCCTCCACTCCACAGGACCCTTTCCTCCTCTTAAATAAGTTATTTGTCTCAGCCGGATCGTACCCGGGATCATCATCACAGTAACTTTGCCTATACAACTTTACACACTGAGCTCTTCTGCTCTTGTAAATATGCTTATATAATTTATATGAATATACATAGTATATTATTCACGATTAGGAAATAAGATGGATAGTGACAAGACGATACGCCATTGTGCTGGAGTTAGCCAGTCCGATATCGTTGCCATCATTCAATATAATATTTTCTTGAATCCATTGAGCCGGAGGGAGAAGGCTTTTCATCCCCCTCCCCGCAATATTTCCTTTGTATAAGATCTTCTTCCCTTTGTCGCCGGGTATGATATTGGGCGGATGGATTTATGGAGAAACTTCATGCATATATTAGGCCCTCCATGGCTTAAATCTGCTGTAGCTCACGTCTACTCGGCCGATTAGAAAATTTTCCAATTACTCTCATAACATCACAGAATCAGTGAACATTGATATATTGTATATGCACATGTATGTATAAAAGAGAAGATGGTCCGGGTGGAGGTCAGAAAAAAATATCTTGGGCTTGAAGAACTGTTTGTTTTTGTTTCGGGGCTATTCATAAGACCATGAGTTAGAAATTCGTTCATTACTAAGCTCAACACTTATAATTAATCAATTATAATTACCAGGTGTGTGCTCAATTATTAATTTGAGCAATTGATTCATAGTCTTAAGTATTTTGTTGTATTGGCGTGTATTTTATTTTTGTTGTTGTGAGTTCTGATGATGCTATAAATGGCGAAACATTTTTTGGGCAGTTATTTTCCAGTATTTTAGAGGCTTAAAACTTTGTTTTTTGCAATTGTTAGTTATTTAACATTATATCGATATATAATCCATTTTGAAAAAAAAATGGCAGAAAGAGTAAGGCAACCAAAAGTAGTTGGTTAGAAATGGGGTATATAGAATAAAAGGAATCTTGATATTCTATTGGGTCGTAACGGATGAAATGTCAGTTTCGTTTATTTACAGTTTTCTTTTCATTAGGGATTAGATTATTTGTGCACAAACAATTATGTTATGTATATCGTTTGAAAGATCACTTAATCCTTTTACATAATCAGTCTTACTTTCCCTTTTGAAAGTGAAGCAACGTTTTCAAAATAAATAAGAATAAAATTATGTCTTCCGCGGAAATTCGTATAATTTTTCTGCACGAATTTAAACTTGGCCATAGCGTCACGGAGGCGTTCCGAAACAATAATATTGTTTACGGTGAAGATACAGTGAGTGAAAGAACAATCTGCTGTTGGTTTGAAAAATTTTGGTCTGGGGATTTTGACCTTACCAAAAAAGAACGTGGTAGGCCGAATACTAAGTCGGACCACGAAAAGTTTAAAGAGTTAGTCAAAGCCGTCCCTTCCCAAACCACTCGTGAATTAGGTTTAAAGCTTGGAGCAAATGCCATGACTGTTTCCAGGCACCTTAAGGAGCTTGGTAAGACAAAAAAGCTGGAAATATGGATACCACATGAATCAACCGAGGCCCAGCAGCTCACCCGATTTTTTTTTTTTCAGGAGCTGAATATAGAGGTCTTGCCTCATCCACCATATTCTCCGGATCTTTCTCCAACTGATTTTCACTTTGTCCGTTGTTTGCATAATTTTTTAAGAAATAAAAAATTTGACAACGAAAATGCCCTGAAATTGGCCTTCCAAGACTTCACTTCTTCCTTGACATCTAATTTCTACAGACCAGGGATAGAAATTCTTGTTTCACGTTGGAAGAAGTGTATTGAAAATGACGGATCCTATTTCGATTAATAAAAGTATTGTTTAATAATTTTTTGGTAATAATTTAAATTTACACCTTCACTGACATTTCATATGTTACAATCCAATATTTACCAATCAAGTACATTGAAATAGTTCGTTGGACCACTGAACTAATCGAAATTTTTATGATCCCGCATTTAGAACTGTTCTTTTGCTCAATAGTTCTTTGGAACTACTTTCTAAACTGTATGTTTAGGCCACGTGCAGTACATTGTACAACTATTAGCTATTTTTCGTTCTTACTCGTTCCACATTCTTAACAGTTCCTTTGAACGTTCTGGAACTCCATGTCCCATACTTGGAATGGAACAATTCGTTCTCAAACGTGATTGGTTGAAAGGTCGTTAGGAGTTCCCTTATCATTTACCTTGGTAAATCGATGGAGGTTACAAATCTCGCGTCCTTGACGATTCTACAAGGACCTCAGTACGGAGTGCCAAAGAGATAAGGATGTATAAATTGTTCAATAATGACTAAAAATACGGCAACCACATAGGACCAATGCATCGTTCCAAGTAAGTTGAACATAGTAAGGTTTAAAAATCTGATCTCAACAACTAAAATTCTCCTTTTTGATAGTTCCACATTAAACTATGAGTTAGTAGCTTACAACATAATCCTCAATCAAATTAAAACTTTATTTTACATCCAAATATCATATTTAAATTATCTTATAAGGCATATAACAAATTATTAAGAAATGTTGAAAATAGTCGGTTAAGGCCATTATATTATGGGCTCCCTTTCTTTCTTTTTCGGTCTATTATTATCATTTGAAACAAATTTATTTATTTGAATAGTAAGTATTTTCAAACTCATTTTGTCTTCTCCAATAACATATCATTTTTTATATATTGTACAATTATCTTTCATGCTATTTAACTTGGCTAAACGCCCTCCTACGCTTAGAGGCACAAATGGTGTAGCGAAAGAAATAGAAAAAGTAATTTCAACCTGCCTTTATAATCTTCAGTTTGCTGATGACCAAGTGGTAATAGCCAATGATGAGGAGGATGCTTCCTATATGATAAGAAAACTGTTAGAAGCAGGCAAATTGGGAGGCCTAGAAATCAGCGAACAAAAAACAGAATATTTGGCTTTGAATACAGATTATGCTTCCCTCATACTAGAGAATTGGAGTCTTACCCAAAGTGAAAATTTTAAATATCTTGGCAGGTGGCCCTCCAACAGAACTGGCTGTGATCTTGTGATGAAAAGGTCACTAAAGGAAGATAGGCAATAAGAACTTTAAATTCTATATTATGGAGTAAGGAAGTTCAACTGTCTACAAAGAAAAGACTTTACCACTCCTTTGTCAAAACTGTGGCATTATATGGCTCTGAAACATGAGCCATCACTACTAAATTAGAAAAAAACTCCTAGCGATGGAGATGGACTTCTGGAGACGTAGTTGTGATATATCAAAACTCCAGCACATCCCTAATCACGTGATCAGAGAAAAACTACAGGAGGCCAAAAAGCTGAGCTCCTACGACCATGTAATGAGAATGTCAGAAAATCGATGGCCCTATAAACTATGTTCCTAAGGAGAAGAGAAGAAGAGGACGTCCGGCAAAGAAATGGTACGATGGTTTGCAAGAAGGAATGGCAGCCAGAGGGCTTACAGAGGAGGAATGCCAGGACCGGGAAAAATGGAAGAAATCATTATCAGCTTACGAAATACGACGATTGTTGCCGGCGAATGATGCTAGGCGCAGAATACCTGGATGCGGCCTGGCCGAAGACTTACCTATAGACCTAACCTGCCCCTGTTTCACTGATAATTGTCGTAATTTAAGTTCTGTTATGTATTTTATGGCAATCCACTATTACATATTACACACTATTAAGTATAATCCTCAATGTATATATTGAATCAGTATGGATATTGTTTAAAATCATTATAATAAAGTATATCTGTTGTATTTTAATTCCGTTGGTGCTTACTTAATCCAGATGCACTACATATTTATAAATAATATATTGATGGTATAATTGATCAGTAAAATGGTAAACACAAGACAGACCTCTGGAACAGAATCCAATTAAGACTAAAGTTAGAAATAATAATTTGAGTTATCATCTTAAATGATTATTAGGACATCCCAAAATAAATTAGAATATTTTAAATATATTAAAGAGTATAAAACATAGCATTACGCAGGAGAGAAAAGAAGAAATGAATAACACGAGGGAATATGGCATTGAAGTCAATGGAGAATAATATTTTACCAGGAGGTTATTGATACGTGAAGAACATTACAAATATTTGCAGCGATGATGAGAGTTAAAATTGAAAGGCAAAGTCGTTAAAGCGATAAAAAACCTAAGCTAACCCAGCACGAACTCAGCTGCGGATATTAAATCGGAGAGTGATTAAACGCAGTTCCAACCTCAATTCTCTCTCTCATAGTTTTATGATTATGATTTATATCGTTATTTCCTGTCTCTGTTTTAAATTACCAATAACTCACACGGTCAACGTAATTAAGTAATAAATCTCTACGACTGTAATTGATAACCTGATTAGTAAAATTAATGAAGTGAATACCCAGTACGACTCCAAATCTCTCTATAGTGCTATGTTTCGTACCGGGCGTTATAATAAAATTAAATATATATTTGCATAAACAGCAAATGATCGTTTGTAAGAATTAGGTCTTTCAGGTAAAATAGTTAGACTCCATGGTCAATATGGGTCAAGAGATACCAATGAGGGGGTCCAAGACCCCACACTTAAAAAGACACTCTCTGAAAAGATACTGAAGAAGAAGGAGACCGGCGAACGATGCTGGGCGCAGAAGTATCCGGAGGCGGCCAGGCCGAAGATTTACCCTAGACGTAATCTACCCCTGTTTCACGAGATAATTTGTAATTTAAGTCCTGTATGTATTTTATGGCAATCCTATATGTATATCTTAATCATTTATCTTATTTCAAGTTGTATTAATAAAGTATATTTACTATAATTCTTTTAGTGCTTACTTAACCCATATACACTTATTTTATTTATATATTTATGAATAATATGTTGATGGTTTAACTAATTAGTAAATCGATAAACACTCAACCAATCTCTGGAAAAGAATCCAATTAAGAATAATGTTAGGACCTTTGAAGAAATAATAATTTCAGTAATCATCGGGAAATCGGGATATTCCTTTCCCGAGCATTAACGTAACTGTAAGGGAACACGCCTAACTAGGATGTCACTACTGGTCGGAGAACGGTCTTGTATACTCGCACTTTGATCTCTTGGGAGATATTTCGATTTAGAAGAATTTTCTTGAGAGGCCATTAGCATTTGTTACCATCCTCAATCCTCAATTTCTTCTTCTATTCTGTTTTTTAACAGTGACTTTCGCGGCGATATCAGCGATACATCAATCCTGTTTTTTCTGGGACGATATATAGGAATTTTTTTTCTTTTCCTCATTTGTTTTGAGCCTTAATTGTTGGCAGCAAATCTATATATATTATCAAAGTCTTCCTTTGCCGCACCTTTCTGCCTGTTCGCGATATACTCAATAACTACTGTAAGGATTTTCAAGCGGTTTTCACTAATAGGTAGAATGATTCACGAGAAAGGTTGTGATACATAATTTGTCAATGTTTTGTGTAAATTGGTTGTAAAATTATGATAATAGTTGAAAGTGATGGAATAAAAGTATTGCCACCTGGGAGGCTTCATTGAAGACGCTGCCTAATCTGTTTGACATATAACGATACAATGCATGGAGGTATATGCAAAAAAATCAGGATAGCTTACTATTTAGCAACCTATTTTGTCTTTTAAAAAACTGGTAACGTACAATGTGGATATTTGGAAAGTATCGTTTAGACGAGTACAGTATTAATCCTTATCAACTTATATACTTTAGTTACCTTAAGCATTTCATGCGCATTATTGGAATATTTTATACCATATAATTTAAATGAGTATCTTAATTCGTATATAAAGAAATATTTTCTTTTGTTTTTATGTTTGTAATATCTACATAATAAAATAAATTAGACAGACAAAGCATGTAGGCATAATATTTCTTACTACCCGTGCAACGGTGGGTCGCTAGTAAGTTATAAAAAACTAAAATCTACGTAGCTTTTGAATTTACTATTCAGGCCATGTACTGATCCATTGGGTGGGTACATTAGAGATCATGTTTTTAGATCTTGTAAGCACAGAGAAATGTTCCGAAGCCTCCAAAATATTCTTAATCAAGTTCGTCTTAATATATCGATCACTTTTACGAATCGCTTAGAAATAAGATTATGGTGACCGTTTCTCAAGAGAAAAGAGCTTAAAACTATTTCCATTTTAAATCCCCGAATCTTACTAAATTATAATATCTTTTGTAAGTTGGGATATTTTATTCAGCGTGGCTACTTAGAATTTTTATTAAATTCGATAAGAAACTCTAAGACGGGACGAAAAAGGAAATTATCTGCGAGGCTAATGCCTCAGTGTTGTAATGGAGAGAGGTCCTTTAGCGAAGAAGTCCTTTTGGGAAGAAGTTTTTAAATCTCATTGTTCTCAGCCACTTTCACATCCTTCTGGTTCGTTTCGAATCTACCGCCTTTAGAAACGCTATCTGGTTAAGCTTTTGTAAATCACAAGGCTACTAATCTTTGAAAGAAATATCTATGTTTCATTTTTCTTTTAATTTATAAGATTAATAAATAAACACCAGGAAATATATTTAGGAAAATTAGTTAATTTTCATACTTTGCACTCTAAATATCTAGTACGGCTAATTCAACCTATTGGTATGAGTTTATGTCAAAAGGAGTTTAATTTGCAATTAGAAAAGAAGTGATTTAAGTACCTCCAGTGGTTTGGTTTTGGATTGTGGACACCTAGTCAAACCTCGGTCGAAGTATAGGTCGACAAATTGACTACATTCTTATAATTTAAAAAAATGATAGTTATTATTCGGTCTCGACATTATTAAGCTCGCGTCTGCCGTCCCGGATTCTAAAAATAAGAATTTATAAAACCATCGTCAGGGAGCTATGTATGAGAACAGGGAGATTACAACATGCTCCTGGTTAATGTTATTGAAGTAATAGCGTCGTGAAGATTAAGATGGCCCTGTAAAGTTGCTGGGCTTAGTAGCGAACGAATTCCTAAAAAGTTAATACGCGCTGTTCCAACTGGTAAACGTCTGAGGAATTAGGTAAGAGGCGTAGGTGAGAGGATTACAATCTGGCGGAATTGGTCTGGTTTCCGTGGAGGGAAGTTTTTAAGCAGGGATGTATTCAATGGGGAAGTATCCAGAAGATTAATATTTGTCTCATTTATTTTTATAATTTCAGTACATATTTTACTTCGTACAAGGAAGCTAAAATAATGATTGAGTTTGAGTTAATCTAATGAAGATAAACTACTATATATTTCCCCACGGGTAATAATATTGTTTGTTATCGGATCATCCAATTCCTCATAAGAAGGCTACGTGCCGCGACATGAATGTTGCGGGGACAAGGCCGAGATGATGCTGGTTGGAGGGTAGAGTACGCTGAGGTCGGCCGGACATAGCTCCCTCGGCTTTCAGGTCACGAAGCGGAAGTAAGAAACCGGAAACCAGCCTTTTAGCCCCGATACACACTCTACCGGAATTTTTTTCAGATAAGGCTGAAGGGAGCACAAGATGAGGCTAATGAAGCTTCCCCTGCGAGAATTAGGCTGCGTTTTATGCAAATATTCGTAATCTTATATCCCTACCTACCTCCAGTATTCAGGACCAGGCCAGGATGGAAAAGCCTATAATTTTATATATATTACATATTATTATTATAACAATAAATAATTTGCACAATTAAAAAAATAATAAAATAATACTCATTTATATGTCCGCTCTTATTAACCTTTTGGGGAAAACCATCTACATTTAGCGTTGCCAGATGTCTGGTTTTCGACCGGAGAGTCCGTGTTTTTCCGACATCACCATATTCGTCAGACTTTTCTTTACCAGGCTTTCATTTCTTCGAAATTTAGACGATTTTTTTTTCAAAAATTGTTGACCAACTCCCAGAATTTTCCTGTTGTGCGATTGAAAAATTTGATAAAACGTTGGGAAAAATGAGGGTAAATATTTTGAAAAAGTTGTCCTACTAAATAATTTTTCCTTTTAAAACAGACATTCTATATGAAACTTAATAAAATTTATTTCAATCCGCAACATTTTTTTTTTATTAATGAACAGTTAAAATAGCATTGAGTTCTTCCTCAAAGGACCTCATCCCATGAAGGCTATGGTCTCAGTAAATGGTAGGAACTGTGCTGTTAGTAATTCTATGGCAACGGAAGGAAATTCATCTGCTAGCGACAGGAGATGGATCCTAGGGGATCTAAGACCCTTCTGGGGTTCACCCAGCCTCTATAAAGTGGGTATCTAAAATAAGGGGGAAAATACGGTGGTTGCGCGTGATCTTGGACAAATCACCTCCCTGCACAACGTTGTCCAAGAAACAGTACACTCCTTGCCATGTACTGAAACCATAGCCTTCATGGGTTTTAGCGGTATAGGTTTTGGGTTGTGGAAGGATGATTTAACCGAGGTCAGTCTTAATCATCAGGATTTCCCCTAATCAAAGAGTACCATAGAGTCTGTGTTAACCGCGGGATGATTAGAAGATCCCACAATATAGACCCAAGCTGTTAACCTGCCTAAAGAAATAATTATAGCTTTAATTCAATCTACTAAAGCTGGTTTTCCGGCACCTATAATTTAGTCTCTTAACGCTCTACACACTAGAAGCTACCTAAAATATACATTAATAAACTGAGAAATTTTCTGTTGAAGTGGAAAATAGTTGATTGGATAATTCTAGTGATGGATTGAATCAGTCAGGGATGCAATCAATGATGATACAAAATAAGCATAACTTATTTTATTGTGCCGAAGTTTCGGCCTAAGATGTAGGCCATCATCAGGGAAAGAAACGTAGTGAGGTGGAAACACCAATAAACACCTAAAAATAATAAACAGCTAGGAAAGGTGTTTGTTTCCTAGCTCTCAAGGTGGCTTATATCTTAGCCTGAAACGTCGGCACAATAAGTTTTGCTTATTTTGTATCATCATTGACTGCACCCCTTATAATTCAATCCATCATTTGAATAATTTTCTGCGTTATCTCCTCATTTTAGCAACGAATTCGGGACAAAGTCCTTGTTTGTCGAAACTTTTTCAGGAAATACATGGTTATTTGACCTAGATCTCCGTCATGGTTTTTGCCCATCATTAAAAGTACCGGCTATATAGAAGTGGAGTGAGACGCAGAAGTGTCATCGGATCCCACAGATTCCATTCAAAGCAGTCAAAGAATACAAAACTTAATTTTTATAAAAAAAATTTATATAACACATTAAAATTCTGATATATTTTTTTAATATAAAGATATAACCAAAATTAAATTTTCCAACAAATAAACGATAAGGGAAAGGCCACATTGTAGCATTTAAAGTTTGAGGTGATATTGAGTATTGACTTTTGGTATCCAGTTTATTTTTTAGACAGTTTGTTTACAACAGCTCCTTGGTACATTGCCAAAGCTCTTCCGCGTCCGTTTGGTCTCGTTGATCTTTCCACTTCCTATCAAATATTTGTTGTTTAATGTATTATATTATTATAATATATTATTCTCACTTGGGGAAGTCGATTTCTATTATTATTTATTAGCATAAGTTAGCTATCAAAATTGGGGCGCATTTAATTTTTTTCATGAAAATATAATGAGAATTAAACAACCAGTTAATGCTTATTACCAACTTCGAAGTTCCAATAAAATAAATAACATTTAACATAACTTACCTGATCAGTTATATGGAACTTCTTTTTTTTTAGAATAATTTATTGATATTTACAACTGTAATAATATTATATCAAGTAAATTTGCTAATATGAACAAATGACATGAACAAAAAATACTTGTGGAGAAACTACCCACAACTCCAATAAAGTTCTATAGTAGAAGGTCTCGAGGCTGTCTTTTTCAGACGCCTCGGAGGGTTATCAGGAATAGTATGGGAAGCAAGTTGACAGACTGGCGGATTCAAGTGTGTATGGAGATTGTCATGAAAGGATAGGTATCTAGTTTGGGCCAAATCAGCAACATATGGGATATTAAGATCATGATGGATGAGTTTGTTTGTGGCATAATAAGGAGCATTGAGGATTTTACGAAGGATTTTGGATTGTAAGGATTGTATACGAGATGAATTGGATGGTTTAGCAATGCTCCAAAGCTCCACTCCGTATGTCATAAATAGGTCTGATAAATGCTATGTAAATGAGTCTTTTGTAACTAATTGGGAGCTTAGAACGTTTGTCAACTAAATTTTGAAGCAGGCGAAAACGTCGAGCAGTTTCTTGTCTTTTAAGTCACCAGACATAACAATGAAGAACTTGAGTCTTGAAGACAAAGAAGCCAGTGGAAAAAGTTCTACCCTTGATGACGATGTTCTTCGAGCTTTGGTGGAAGAAAATCCCAGAACAAATATTCGTGAACAGGTAGAGAAACATGAAGCCAGCAAATCATCAATGACCAACTCAGGGCGATTGGGAAGTTGAATAAGCTTGAAACTTATCAGAATTTCATCCAATGTCGTCTTTATCTTCAAGGCTCGAAATCTCTGGAACCACCATTCATCGTTGAACAGTGCAGTCACATATATTATTTACCTCAGACTTTGGTGACATTTTTGACCTTTTGAAGAGTTTGAACACGCAAAAGAAAATTATGCGAAAAGCTTACTTTGGCATTTTAGTCTTGGTTATTTCCAAGTAACGAAATGTTACATATATACAGATATTTTTGTTTGAAAGAGGATTAATACGTGTTAACATTTATAAAAGTAAAAAATCCAAGAAACATAATCAGGTTATTTTTTGGAGGGTATTTTAAAGAAAACGTCAAATCCTGCATTATTTTCTGGACAACCCAATACATGGAATACAGGATATACACACACATCAGATACAAGAAATACAGGGAACATACAGACACCATATAAAAGGAATACAGGATACACATACACTAATACACACACATTATACATATTTACTTTGGGGCTGGAAGGGTCCGGCCTGGAACTGACAGTTGGTTTGGAGAGTAGACTCGAGGCGCCAATGTATCGACCTCATCGCCTTCCCTCTCAGCTCTCCTCTCATTATAATATGATATATTTTACAAATTATTTTATAATTACAAAATAAAAGTAAAACTATAAATGAAATTAATAATAATATACATATTTATACGTTACAAATAAAATTGAACATTCTCAATTTTTATCTGCAATAATATTAATATATATATGTATATTTTGGGTGGGGATGAAATAAAAATTTCTTAAATAGAGATAAACTATTTAATGGGAAAATAGTGGTTTGACTATCATGGGTTGTCATCAAGGGTAGAATTTTTTCCACTGCCTTCTTTGTCTTCAAGACTCAAGTTCCTCATTGGTATGTCTGGTGACTGAAAAGACAAGAAACTGCTCGACGTTTTCGCCTGCTTCAAAATTTACTTGACAAACGTTCAAAGTTCCCAATTAATTACAAAAGACCCATTTACATAGCAGTTATCAGACCTATTTATGACATACGGAGTTGAGCTTTGGGGCATTACTAAACCATCCAATTCATCTCGTATACAATCCTCACAATCCGAAATCCTTCGTAAAATCCTCAATGCTCCTTATTATGCCACAAACAAACTCATCCATCATGATCTTAATATCCCATATGTTGCTGATTTGGCCCAAACTAGATACCAATCCTTCCATGACAAGTTCCATACACACTTGAATCCACTAGTCTCTCAGCTTGCTTCCCATACTATTCCTGATAACCCTCCGAGGCGTCTGAAAAAGACGGCCTCGAGACCTTCCACTATAGAACTTTATTGGAGTTGTGGGTAGTTTCTCTACAAGTATTTTTTTTTTCATGTCATTTGTTCATATTAGCAAATTTACTTGATGTAATATTATTACAGTTGTAAATATCAACAAATTATTCTAAAAAAAAAAAAAAAAAAAGAAGTTCCATATAACTGATCAGGTAAGTTATGTTAAATGTTATTTATTTGTTTCCAACAAATAGTCCATCTCTCTTAAGAAATACTTTCTTTGTACCTCCACCGGACAATTTCTTATTATTGAGATAATTTTTTTTTCTCAAAAACTAGAAAAATTCATTGACTCCTTTTTATTTTTTAGAATATTAATTAATTTTAATCCATTTAATTAAATTCAACAAGGCGAAGACAATAAGGAGTAGATGAAATCAAAGTTTAATTTAAAAATATTAATTTTATCGACTTCTTGTTCTAATTTTCGGAGAAGGATAACAGGATATCTATTTATTTTCTCATTATTTTTATTTGATATTTTAGAAAACAAAAGTTATTACCAATAAAACAATAGAAACATATTGTTTTACTGATACGAAAAGAGATTAAAATAGTTGAACGCGCCATGTAAAATCGTTAACGACGGTTCCCCGAGACGGTCCCTATCTCATTATCCCGTAATTATTATTCCCAAGTGAGAACGTGACGTTAATAATTGGGCTAATAACAAACTGTGGGGACCATTCGGATCATTTGGGTCCATTCGGCACCATTTGCTCTGTTGATCATTCGTCGCGGTGGAGGCTCGTTACGAACTAAGTTAGCACGGGTAGAGTGTTGGTTCATTTGTTAACTGAGTAAATGCCGTCCCAACGGTTAGGAAGTGCAATGTGTCTAGTTATTTGAGAGAAAATAGAGGAGACATGTCAAATGTTTGGAAACATATTATTATTATTAATTGTAATTTTATGCTTATCAGACCTGGGATACTCTACACCAAATCAACTGTTCAAATGTGCGGCAAAGTTGAACGATTTTATATCTGTAGCCCAAATGAGTAAGTGATTAAGTTTATACATACGAATATATAATGCATTGTAAAAATCATAAATGTTCATTAGAAATTATACTAAATTAAATATTAATGTATGCAGGGAAACAACCACCAAAGTAGGAAACTACACTTTCCAAAATGTGAACGAATTTGTACACCTAGGTACCCAGATAAATGCCAAAAATGAAATGCTAACGGAAATCCAAAGAAGTAGAATGGCGGCAAATAGATGCTTTTTGGGGGTGGAAAAACAACTCAGAAGTAATGCCTTATCCCGGACCACAGAGTTAAGAATATATAAAACCCTGATAAGGCCTGTCCTAACATATGCTTCACAATGTTGGACTATCAAAAAAGCACAAGAGCTATCATGAGGTTCGAGCGAAAAGTATTACGGAGGATCTATGAAGCAGTATTTCACAATAACACTTGGAGGCAACGGTTGAACTTATAAATAACTGGACTGCATAAATAATCAGGTTTATCAAGGTGAACAGGCTGAGATGGGCAGGAAACATCGCACGTATGGGAACAGAAGTCCCTAAAAAACTACTTCAAGTAAAAGCGCATGGAACAAGAAGAGTTGGAAGACCTAACCTCCGGTGGGCGGATGGTGTTGCGGACGCATCATTTATTATTCTTATGATGGTGATCATTTTGAAATATTTTTATTTCGAAGAGAAAAGATTTATCCAGGCCGAGATTCGAACCGGGTCGGGCAGACCGATATAGAATCGGTTAAGAGAATTGATTTGTCTAGCCGTGTTACGAGTTAGAGCACCGCGCTAGAGACGCAAGACAAATCTCTTCTCTACAAAATAAATATATTAAAATTTTTTTTAGTTATAGATGATTAAGTTGAAGTTATTCCACTACAGAGAAGGAAAATGTGGTTTCAATTAGATGATTGTCCTGCACATGACTGACGATGTCAACGACAATGGCTAAATTTTAAATATCCCAATCAATGGATTGGCTGTGCAGGACCAGAGGCTTGGTCTGCACGCTCTCCAGACCTGACTGTACTGGATTTTCGTTTTGTTTGGGGTGACATTAAACAAAAAGTATCTGCAGGGCCGATTAATGAACTTTATTCTCTACGAGGAGGATTAATGTAATATTCTGCTACCATTCAGCCATTGGTGCTGTTGAAGAAAGATGGCGAACCTGTCCGAATGCTGTGCCTGAATAATTTATAACATTGAAAATCTTAAGGAGTGAACATCTCCTAATCAAAGCGTATGCGGATATACCTCCAAATGAAATCTTGATTTGAGGTCCTTAGTTCAAATATTCAGTTTGGCTACTTAACCCTGAAACACACGCTATATCGAGGCTTGTAGAGAATTATATTGAGCATTGAACTATACTTAGACAAGAGAATTTATATGTTGAGCCAATAGAGAAGGCAACAACAGCGGGTTAATAATTAATGTTTAATACATAATTTTAACATGAGAGGTTATACAGCTATTAAATAGACTTAAAAAGTACTGTAAAAAAAAACAAATTACTGTTCTTTTGTTCTGTTGTCTCGTTATGCATGTAAAAAATGGTAGTTAATTAGTGGGCCTCCGTTGAATGTTAGAAAAACAATATGCCCAAGTACATCCAACTATCCATGCTTTGGTATTCTTTATTGTATATGTATTGTAAATTTGTATTTTATATATATTTATCCTTTATATTTACCACGAGTTTACAGATATAATTAATAAACATCTGTTTTTTTCACTGTTAGGATATCTCTATGAGAACAATGAAGTCTCATCAAGTTTAACAAGAATTCCAAGAAACGAAGGGAAAAAAAACTAATTTAAATATACCTATTATAAATTAAATCTTGATTACAGCTTTCGAGTCTATGGGATGTCTTACTCATTCCAAGCAGATTTGTACATTCATGTAGCATGCAAATTCCTGAAAAGACTGCCTAGAACGGGGTACGCTAAAGTACACCATGGCACACCTTCTTCCATTGCTGAATAGGACGGGAAATTTGTTTATCATTAGTCCTCTACGCTCTGAATCCAGAATCGGAAGACGGTACAACGGAGTACGTGATCGAGTTACTGTATAGCGGCTGCGTCAATTACCAAGTCCCATCTAACAACCGCAACCTCCTTCACGGGCTTCGGATAAACTTTACAACTACAATTCAAATCGGTTTAAGTTTTCCTTCTTTAATCGTTAAGATTTTCTAGTTAAAATCGTCAAGATCATAAGAAACTGAGAATTATTCAATTATAATTTTAAATAAGCCAAATTTATTATAGAATAGAATAGAAAACTAATTTTATTCTGGTATCACATCATTTACGAATAACATATGTGTGAACAAAAATAATAGAATATATTTACAGCCCCGGTGAATAGTTGGTTAAGTATAATGATCTCTAAAACAGTTTTTTGTACTTTGGAACGCAGCATCTACGCACCATCACTACGTGAATACGGAGCTAGATAAAGGAGTTATTGCTTGTATTGTTTTAACTCCACTTCAAGCCAAGAACTACGAGACCGACACGATTCCACTTCCTTCAATAGAATTAACTCACTCTCGACAAAATAGCCCTAGAAACGATAGCTCAAAAGTACCCGCCTCGGGATTGACTTCACATCTATACCGATGGATCAGCCGAATCAGCTGTTAAAAATGCTAGAGCAGGAAGGTACAACCTTCGGCGGTGAAATAGCAGCTATCCTCATCGCTGTAAGAACATTGTCTAGAAGGCAAGATCGAAATGTTGTCCTCTTCATCGACACTCAAGCAGCTATCCTTGCTGTTACTAGCATGAATGACTCTCTATCAAGTGCTGTTTTGAAATGCAAATCGCTCCTCTACGACCTGTCACTTCGAGGCACTAATGTGGGTCCTACAGTGGATACCAAGTCATTGCGGGATTTCAGGGAATGAAGAAGCTGATAATCTTGCCAAGTGAGGAGTAGAATTGCCACAGCCAGTCCATCCAAAATCCTACGACTCAATACTCGCCGTAGTTGAGAAGGAAACTATAAAAACACACATAGACAAGGTGGAAGGGAAAAGATACAAATGTCTATTAGAAAACCCGATCCCAGCTGACCTCTCAAGCAGAGATGCAGAAGGCTCTTTCCGCCTGATAACTGGCCACGATTATCTAGAGTCATCTCCAGAAGAAAGGTTTGGCTCAGGATCCTACATGTGTTCTATAGGATGGAGACCACCTAGACACATGTCCTGCTCTGACAGATGTAACAAATAGGACATTTGCAAATGAGCATTTGAAAAAATCTAATTTATATTGGGCAGCTAGATATCGAACGACCAACGACCCCGGCAAAAGAAAAAACATTGACAAAATTCGGCTTAACTACTTAAACCGGTGCTGTAGGTAAATCCGGCCAAGAGACTATCTTATGAATTACTTTAATGGATATTGACTTATTTATCAATGGCTGTGGCTGTTAATAGAACAAATAATTTATCTGTCACAGACGGATTCCAATTTCAGCTGGGCGCTCTATAGACTGTGCTGCTTATTCATTTAACGTCAATTCATGCTGCTGTGGCTAATCGGACGATGCTACACTGGGAGTCCTTAAGTGTGCCAATTCTGGTTTAATTAGGATAGTTATCATTACCGAGTACCTTATTACATTCCTTTACACGCGATCTCACGCATTGTAGGCTGTTATGCTAACCACTCCAGGTGACCCGATGCTTAATTAACTACTCCGCATCCATAAAGATATCTTGATTGATTAATTTAGTCCAATCAATTTTATTGGCTTTAATAACGAGCCTGTCTATAATAATAAAATATAATGAAATAGAATTAATCCAGTTTCTTTTCTAAAAAAAAAGAAAAAAGGAAATATTCATGAGTGGCTTTTGTATTCTTCTCCCTCGGAGCTGTTAAATTGGATCATTTTCATTCCCTAACAACCTCCTTCCACTGATTGCCTGTGCATTAATTCAATGGCCTTCTTCTGGACATCTTCATAACTCTGTCTGAGGAGGAGGAATAAATAATGAAATGAAGGCCATCAGCAATATTGTGTAATGAAATCCCCTTTTGTACCTGAATCGCAATTAAAATCACGATAATACTGATGTTTCAATCAGAAAATTTCAATGTTAATGTCGTTTAATGGCTTAAAAGAGCTAACAGTGAAATCATCTGATTCTGGAATCAATAAGGTATATATATATATATATATATGTACAGCAAATAAGATTTTCCAAAATGACAAGTAAATGTTTTGAGGGGAATATCAATGTTAAAACAGTTACTTTTTATGCTATTATTAGGATAAACAAAAAATTTAAACAGCAATCTATGTTTTAAGTTATAATTAAGGGTTAGTTTCTGTTATGTTTTATGCTATTTTGGTTAAAGGGTTTAATTATAGCTTTTACAATGTCAAATAAAAGATTCCATAATGAATCTTGGGGGGGGGGGGAATGGCAAATACGAGATTTCAGAAATACTTGAAAAGAAGATGTGGAAGGCAAATAAGGCGATGGAGTGACTACATAAGAGCCAATGCAGAGCCAAACTGGATGAAGAGAGCAACAGTCAAAGAAGCATGGAAGGAGCTGAGGAGGCAAACAGCGAACTCCACTTCCCAGTAGGATTTGATCTCCAGCGAAGTTAGACCATCACTTCCTAAGGGGAAGGCCTAAATAAATTAACAGGAAAAAAAAGTTCATAATATTTTATGAAATTGTAAATCATTTTTGTAATAAGAGGCTTTACTCATTCATTCATTTATATATATATATATATATATATATATATATATATATATATATATATAAGTTTTGTTGATTTCACTATATATATACTTGACGATATGAAATTAGGTGGCTCAAAGAAAATGCGGTGTTGCCAAATCGACCTACACTAGCATACCAATGGTAAAAACCAAATAACTGAAACCGGGAAAACTAGGCAACATTGCTAGCACATTGTTGTCAAATATTGGCAGTTTTGAGTAAAACCACGCCCACATTCTCGTTACAAGCGGCAACACCGCATTTTTGAGCCGCCTAATTTCATGTCGTCAATTATAGGTAATATATGCTGATGAAAATGTTCAATAAGCTCTTGCAACCAATAGTTAATCATGGGATTGAGGGCTTCAGGCTGATTCTTGATGATGAAAGCCTATAAAATATCCTCTGAAGAATTTATGGCAAAAGGAAGGGGAGTAGGGGCCGATGAAGACTAATGAGGAGATAAGAATCTTCAGTAGGACACCATATTGTTTGCACTATAAAAAAGGGCAAGAATAAGATGGCAGGGACATGTCCAAAGTATGGAGCCTGGAAGACTCCCAAAAATTATAAAGGAGGGACTTCCGGTTGGAAGAAGAAACAGAGGTAGACCTAATTGGAGAAGAGTAGCCCTCGACAAATCTACGTGGGAGAGGATTGCTGAAGAGGCCAAGCTTCTGCAAGGACCTTAGTGCCGTTATATGTATACTAAATTATTGAATAATTGGGAGAGAAATATTCTTAGAAAAGTATATTGCCCAACCAAAGAACCAAGGGTGTTGAACCAGATATAGTTTCTTGTATATAAAAAAAGCAAGATTAAGGTGGTTGTGGAACGTACATCGAATGGATAGAAAAAAATCTCAAACAAGATGTTAGAGGGACGTTCAGATGGAGATAGAGGAAGAGGCAGGCCTAGAATTTGAGGCTGGAAGATGTGGAATCAGACCTTAGGATCCTGGGGGTAGGAACATGGAGAGGATGGGTCGGAGTAGGCGAGGATTTTCGGGGAGACTATGGTCCTTCATGATGTCTGTTAGAAAGTTAGGAAGGCGTAAAAGGGCCTATTTATCTACCCTGAATATGGCGCCTATATGTCATCCTGGCTATCTCTGATAAGACAGGTCTTCGTGGGTTACCTCTATCAGCTGACTAGAGTGGAAGGGGAGTAGTGATACTTTGGAATATGAAGAAATTGTGATTTAATATATGAATATACCAGATATATCATTTTTATTTAGTTGTGTTTTCTTGCTTATTAGACGAAAAACAGCCAAATTGATTCCTTACATCCTACATCCGCATTACCGAGCAGAACCAAGAGTTTGCGCAGAATCCTGGACTATTTGCGATAGGTCACCTTTTGATAAAGTAAGTAAGTTAAATAAATCAATTAAAAAGGGAAATTATATATTTCGATGAATTTGCAGATTAGAGGATAATATTTTGTGATTTAGATGGAAATATCTAAAGGTTAGAAGATTGAATGTAATAATAATATTAATAAAATACGCGAGGGCAGAATATGTTTAATATGAAAGCTTTTATAATATATAAGAGAAAATGTTGAAAATAGATTCTTCTAAAAGATGATCTCGAAAACTGTATGGAAAAGGGCAAAGGGTATTAGCCCATTGTGTGGCCTTATCATTCCTTCTCTTTGATAGGCCGCAAAGGGCCATCTTCCATTATGGGAAATAGGATAAGGGATTATATGATATATCCAAAGCATGAGGTAACCTCATCTAATAGCTCATTACTAGGCGGTTTTAATATCTATTTTAAATGATATAATCTCTAGAATATACACATATATATTCGCTTAATACAATTGACCGTTAACTATATGCATAGCAATATTAATATCCGACTTATTATTTATCTACCTGAATATCAATGAATTCTTCCTGTTTACAAAAAGTATAAACATGTTTTCAGTTTGTAGAGTTACTAACTAGTTTCAATGATAATTATCGTATAATATGATTATAATCATTAGCTACTTTTTGCCTTTCAAACAACAACTTCAACGGTCAACCACTTCCACTTCAATATACACTTTCGAATATTAAATTCTCAAATGACGGAGGCTTTAGTAATGATTATATCAGAGGAAATGAAGGGAGCAAAGGGACAACAGCACTTGAGAAAATATTCGCTCAACTTTTGTAATACCGTTGAGTGGTTCAATATCAATATGAAAAGAAAGTTGGAATAATAATTTCATGAAAGCCTGGCTCGTTACCCCAAGTTTTAGTTTTTTATTACCTTTTCTTTTTTTCAATTAAAAAACAATTAGCTTAAGAATCGTGAAATACGGTAAACCTAGTGGTGCATTTAATTTATAAACAGTCTATATTATTATTTTTTAATGAAAAAAATAATGAGTGTTTTTCTCAGAGTAGAATTTTTACTTCCCTAACTTTCTTTTAAAGGGGTAGGGTAGCTCAATGGTAGAGCACTGTGTTGCTGTACTGAGGTCCCAGGTTCAAATTAGGCTGGTTGAGATAAATTATTTAATCTGTTCATAGATATGGATGGGCAATGTGGAATCTAAAGGAACACTTGGGTTTTGTTTCCCCTTGCACTTTTTCCGTACGTCTCCTTACAAAAAATTTGTATGGGAATATGAAAAAACAAAACAAGGATTAAATTAAAAACAAAATTAAATATTTTGTACAAAATACAAAATTAAAAAACTTACTTACATCGTAGTTTCATTTCAAGATAAAGAAGTACTGGTATGATAAAAATAATCAAAGTTAAAACTTTTTTTATTTTCAACTGTCTCACGCCCCCAAGGTTGGGAACCATTGCTCTAGAAAATAGTGGTCTACATTTAGGGAAAGGTGCGCTCAAACCAGGCGTTATTATTTTAGTGAAAACTAGACAAATCACTTTTCAGCAGTATTGTCTAAGATGAGAGTCTATACCATGTACTCAACTCAAGACCCTTCATTGGTTACAGTGTTACAGGTTTTTTTTATTATATTGAAAAAAATTTAAACCACTAGCGAATATTTTAGTATCGTAAGAGATGTTGAAAATATAAGTTTTTCGATGACGTTATATTATTTAATGAATGGCATTGTTAAAGTTTTGGCGTCGGTAGCGCTGCCCCTTGATGAAGGATCTACTCAGCACTACTCAAGGAGGACGACCTAGTTTTATAAAATTCCACTTAATAAACATGAAAAATAATCACTACTCCTAATTAGTCAACAAGATACACCAGCTCCTCTAGTTCCTAGCTATTGGGTAGAATGAAGGGAAGAAGAATCAAAATGGATGACATGTCGGTGTTCAAAATAATAATAAGATATGATGTTAGTACTACTTTACATATATTTATTAAAAATCGATATATATATATATATATATATATATATATATATATATATATAAATATAAATATATCCACTCCAACACAGACCTCAACATATGGATTACTCTTTGTCTAGTGCTTTTGTAAAATCTTATTGTATATAAATATATTTTTTGTATTTTGCTTAATTAGCACGTTTTTTCATTCATTCAAGAATACCATTATAAACATGCAGATAAATAATCTCATAATGAGAATATCGGCGCATTCGAGGACTATTAATAAAAGAAAAAGATAATTTTTTAAGGATATTTAAAGGAAACTCAAGCACAGATATTTCCTTATATTAGTGATACCTATTTAAAGGTAACAAGTTGATATAGGCTGGGTAGGCCAAGAAGGTCTATCCGTAGCAGGTAACAAATCAAATAATCCTTATTTGAACTCAAGACCTGCAGAACGGTAACTCGCCACACTACGTAGTGAGCGACACTAATAAATGTCATCATTAAAAGTTTTTATAAGACAGAATACTGGTGATTCCTTTGGCATGATAAACTGGATTAGATTAAATCGTTTTTCAAAATAAGAAAATACAAATAACCCTGCAGTAGGAATTTCATAAGAAGAAAGAATCAATCGTGAAAGAATAATTATAGAAAAATATAAATTATGAAGGATTTTAAAAGCAAATATTGTTTAGAGGTAGCATGACATATTAAAGCTTAAAGCGGCGGGTTTACACGTAGTTCTGCAGCCTCATGTGCTATAAAAGGCTAGAACTCATACTTAACAATCGATTGATTGTTGAAAACAATTTCCAAATATCCCTTCTGGGGTTCACCTATATGAAATGGGTACCCATAATAGGGGGAGAAAATTTGGCGGTTGGAGATACAATCGTTGTCCAAGAAATAGTGTAGTCTCTACCGCTTACTGAACCCAATACTTTTTTTATTACCGAAAAATTATTAATTATTAATGTAGGAATTTATTTCTTAATTAAATTAACTAATGCTAAATAATCATCTCATGAGAAGAAAGAATCTCCAAACAATAAATTATATATATTTAAAAGGATCCTTATAAGCAAAAAATGCTATTGAATTTCATGAGATGCCGAAGCATTCTTGAAAGAATAATAACAGAAAAATAAATTTTTAAGCATATTTTAAAAGCAAATAATGTTCAGGGTCTGTATCTCATCTTGATGCTTTCCTGCAAATTATTTAAAATGTTTTTCTAGTCTCAGATTCTGTTTTTGATGCGACAGTACAGAGATATTATATCTCTCTCTGAGACAGGCTTCTGCACTTAACCTAAAAGTAAGCTTTAAAATATCAAAACTGCATTAAGGGACTGAGCATTACTTAAATAAAAAATAACTTTTTTAGGACAAGTATTACATAAAATAATAAACATCATAAAGATTATTAAATTATCTACAGCTATAATTTAATTATTATTGTTATTATAAGCTGCATTGGGAGTGGGGTAGAGCAATGAGTTTCTATGCCCAATTCTATGCTTTGGACATAAATTATTTAAACTATGAAAGATCTGACGACCCTTCAAGGGGTAATCCAGCCTCTATAAACTATGCACCCTTAATGGGGGAAAACCTGGTGGTTGAACGTGACCTCAGACAAGTAACCTGTAACCCTGCACAATCCTTGTCTTTCACCTTCCTACCCATGAAACAGTACAGTCTCTACCATGTACTAAACCCAAGACCTTTCATGGATTGTAGTTGTCCTTTTTTTTATTATTTGGATAAAATCGATAATTAGTAAGGTAACTTATATATTTATATATTTTTAAAATATAAAGTAAACGTATATATTTATATTTGAACTTGTAAAATTTGATATATAAGAATTATATAAATATAAATATCAATACATTTTGGTGTGAATTGGTAATCCGAACTAATAAATTTCTGAAATTAGTTTTTGATTTTATTAGTTTCATTGGGTTCGATTGTGGTGCCAGTTATCAGCAACTAAATTTTGATAAAGTTAAATAATAAAATAAAAACCATAAAATGAAGAATCATTGAACGAAAAATAAACAATTTAAAAAATAATTTATTTTTTATTTATTATGCTCTAATACCGATTGCATAGTTAGAAAATCCAGAGTTGACTATTTAGAAGGATTAAAATTTAAAGAATCGTTTTTATTAATTATTCATATAATTTAAAACGATAAAAAATACACAAATCCAATAATTGAAAACAATTTTATTTTCTCAATTAATTTAGATTAAATTAATAAATAATTCATAAAGCCTTTTTCTCTTTGAATTACTGTTGTGTTTTTTTGACGTTTGGGAAAATATTTGTTCAACATATTACGGCTGATTTTATTTCTATATTTCAAAGGTTCGTATTGTATAGCTTTATTCAATAATAAAAAATAAATAAATAAAATACTTGTAATATTACCACAACCCCTGCACAGTCGTCATCCTAAAAACGGTGGTCTCTACCAAGTACTGAGCACTAGCCCCTTCATGGGTTGTAGTTGTGCAGGTCTATATTCAATTAAGATTTGCAGTTTATATAAAAAAACTTTGGTTTTCAACATCTCATTGAAAAAGATGAGTAGATTTAAAATATTGAATTTATTATTTTATAAATCGCGTCACAAGGTGTATATCTACAGATTATTATACATATTATATTTCCAACAGTCCAGTTATTTGTATATTTATTTGGATTATGTGATATTCAATATTATCAAAACCCGTATTGCTGTAAGGCAAAGAAGGGTGCTAAATAAATAGTTAATAGTTAAGTTAAAAATAAATAGATAAATTTAAAATATAAATTATTTGCCTATTCAAACGACATTTGTTCAGTAGCGTGAATTTAAATTAAAAATTAAAAAATTTATCTGGACTAGTTTGATGAAAATTTCCCTAAACTGATCATAAACATTTTTTTTCCCAGTTATTGTAATCAAGGTAAAAAAACATTACTTATCGCCTTGGTTAATATGTAGATTGATATTGTCGTTATAAATCCGAGATCCTTGGTTGAAGGATTAAAAAAAAATGTACGACTACAACCCATGTCTTGGGTTCAGTACATGGTAGAAGGTTCCATTGTTTTCAGGGCAACAGTTGCGAAGGGATGTGATTTGTCTGATGATCCTGGAAGGATCATGGAGGAAACGAAAATGTCTGTTAACAAGTTAAATATTGTCTGCCAAAGGCGGATTACAATTAGGGTAAGTACTAATGAGACTATAATAGATGCGATAAACTAGGAGGAATAGCTCGTATGAATCTTACAAGATTGAGCAAGCAGATTTTCAGCTACTTCCTTAGCAAGAAATGCAAGGAAGCATGGTTTACAGAGGTTGAGAAGGATCTACTAGAATAGAGGATCACACAGGAGGACATAGAGAATAGTGTTCCGCATAAGAAATTTATTATTTTCTTCAAAGAACTCCAAGAACACCAGGGTTTCCAACAAAAGCAAAAGTTAAATGGCAAGGTGTGTACAGAAGCGAGGAAGAAACAACATAAAAAACGAATACTGGGCAAAAGTTAAAGCCAGGCAAAAGGTAAAGAAAGGGGAAGATGAAAAAAAAAAAAAAAAAAGATGGGATAAACTTAGGGTTTAACTTTAATTTATTCCAGGATCAATTTATCAGCCACCGTTACTTGATGGCTCAAAAATCAGATATTTATTTATCGAGGCGTTTAGTATCAAAACCAGTTCGATCCCATTTTTATCAAAAATATTTTGTTAATGTGTTTTGAAAGTTTAAAAGGTATTCTAAAAGTGTGTTTTGGATCTAAAGCGGTTCCATCCCATACAAAATTGGCCACAAAGTAGGTGTTGTGCAACAAAATCAGTCCTATCCAAGCTTACTCAGTTTGCCGCTGCCAGCGTTAATCAAAAACGGACTACAACCCACTGTTGCAGATTCTAATGTAAGCGAAAATGAAGACATTTTAACTGAAAAGAATTTTATTTTTCTTGCTATTATATAATTTTATAAAATAGCAATTCAATTGATTTTTATTTTAATAATAAATACCTACTACTTTTTTATCATTGTCTTATAATAATTTTTTTTAGAATAATTAATAATTACTTTAATAATAATTTTTAAAAAGATGATTTCTTTCACTAAAGCATGTGCTATTATTTTCACAGTCACCTTACTTTGGGGAACTGATTTAAATTCGCAGTTTAAAAAAAGTATGTTATTTCATTCCATAATAGTTAAATTAATTATTATTTTTAAAAACGGTTATGAATTTTTAAAATGTTTTTTGGCTCTCCTGAAAATTTTTATGAAATGGATCGAACTGTTTTTGATCCTAAACGTCTCAATTGCTAATTTCCAAATAAAACGTTTAAAACACAACACCACGTCCTATATTAATCTATTCCATACTGTTATAAAGTAGAGGGAGAAGATATAAATACGCGTTATCAGAGCGTATGACGTAGCACTGATAAGGCTTTCGACAGGGAGCTATTTTGAGCGGGCAAAAAAAAGCAATTCTGATAAGCCCGATAATTTATGTCCTCATTAATTCAGAGCCAACAATTAACGCTCAAATATCGGCTCATTGGGGCACACAGTAATGGCTGTAGTGTGCAACGCTTGGTGACATTAATATATAATTAAGTATACTTTCAATGCGATGTATCTGAAAATTAGTATAATACATAAATCAATACATAGTATAATCCACTACTAGTCATTCTGTCAAAAAAAAAAAGAAAATATATATATATATATATATATATATATATATATATATATATATATATAAACCTGCCCTGCTACAACCCATTGATGGTCTTGGACTCAGTCTTAACAAACCTAAAATAAATAAAAAACAAAATCATTTAATGATCTTATTTAATGGAAAATACTCAAAATGTCAATACTAAATGGATAATTCAATCATATTTCAATAGGCTCATTAGGTGGTACAGCACTAAACGGAGCTTCGATTTATAGAATGATATCGGGGTACCTCAACTAAAATGTTAGGTAAATACTGTTTCAGAACTAAGTGAACAGATGTAAAATCTGTAAAATAGGGTTTGTTCAGTTAGCTTAGGACAAATATAAGTAAACTTCAATAGTCAATTTTCATCCTTAATTGTTTTTCCAAAACTGAAAAAAGTGAGCTCACTCTTTTTGTTAATGACCTGAAACATTATTTGTCTAAATAGTATTATCAGCGTTATTTGTAACCCAAATATACCGAAATAATCTAAAACAAACATATATAATTATATATATTTTAGCATTGGCGTTGCTCCAGTGATCTACAAGATAGCTCTTCGATACAGGCCGGAAACAAAGCAGGAGTTACAAGCGAGGCCTCCATGTCAGGGCGGACAAGCTGTACGCTCGCTTCTTGGATCCCTTCCAAGTTTCATTCCGAACGTTTACCGACAAAACAGTTTCGTCCTTAAGGATGGTAACGCTATGTATCGTATCGGGCGGCATCATAAACATGAATATGTTTTTTTATACAAACAACATGGTACAAAGAGCTATGTTTGGTTTGCGAGAAGTAGGTCGCTCAGGTAAAATGGTCATACATACATAATACATATACATATATCATACATGGTAAAGGTGGGTGAAGAGATAAGAAAAGAGGGGGCTCGAGGACTCCACTTTGAGAAGTACTCTCTGAACAGATCCCGAAGAGGAAGGCTCGAGGAAGACAGCGAGAGCCGGAGAAGACCTCACCAAGAAGAACTCTAGATGTACCTCTCTTTCACAGATAAGTCGTAATTTAAGTCTGTTATGTATTTTATGGCAATCCTCTATTAAATCTGAATCATTAAGTTTAATCCTCAATGTATATACTGAATCATGATGACAATTGTTTAAAATCGTATTAATAAAGTATGTCTTTTTTAAATCTTTTGGTGCTTTCTTAACCCAGATGCACTACATATTTATGAATAATCTATTGATGCTATAATTGATTAGTAAATTGTTAAACACAAGAATAGACCACTGGAAAAGAATCCAATCATGACTAAGGCATGGAAATAATAATTTGAATAATCATCTTAAATGATACTCTGGGATCCCATAAATATATTTAAGAGTATAAAACATACCAGTAAATATCGATCATTTTAAAATTTAAAACATTCGATGATTAATCGATATCTTAAAGATTCTATGCTAGTCATTGTTTTCAAAGGATTTAACGCAATACTTCAGTCATCTTCAACATACTCCTACCTAACGAAAGGCCACTAAAAGTGTAAGGAATAATGGTACTAAACACACTTTTTCATTATCAAATCTTTATTTAAGTAAAGATCTAAAATAGAGTAGAAAAGCCAACAAATAACTTGCGGTGATTGCTGGGGGTAGCCGTTCAGGGTGTAGGCAGCTGCCAAACCGATGTATGTACTTGCTTCAATATATAACAATAATCCCTTCTTGAATTTCCCTATTAAATCAGCAAAATCATTTTAAAAATACACTCAATTAGGATCGGATGGTTGAGTGTGATATAGTACAAATAACCTCCCTGCACAATCTTTGTCCTAGAAATAGCATCTGCCATGCACTGAATCCATGACCCTTCACGGGTTGTACAGGTGCAGATACGGGTAGAGGTAATGAAACCCATTTACAGGAGACATTTATTTACTGTAATTTATTTAACACTACATTACTTTAGAATCTGTTTAAGAAGATGCTTCATTATATCTGTATGTACAATCGTTAGTATACATTAAACCTTTACTCTCTCTAACAGTCAAATTTGAAACTGGGACGTTAAGCACAGCAACTTAGCGCTCTCTACACCCATTTTACAAGTAAATGTAAACAATAAACAATTTTAATGAGTCAAAAAGTAGTTATACCTTTGTCATTGTAAAATAAATTAAATGAATCTTTTTTTTCAAAGTAGGAAAATTCAAGTAAAACTGCAGTGAGATAAATATATAACAAGAACGAAGCGATCGATAAAGGACAATAATATAAAAAAATAAATATTAAAGCATATTTCAAAAGCAAATAATGTTAAGAGATAGCATGACATCTTAAAGCTTTCCTGCAAATTATTTAAAATGTTTTTCTAGTCTCAAGATCTATTTTCGATCCGGCAGTAGAGAGATATCTCTCGTCGAGACTGGCTTCTACACTTAACCTAAAAGTATGCTTTAAATAATCATATCTCCATTAGGGAACTGAGCTATACTAAAATAATAAATATTACTGAATAGGCGAAACGTCGACTGGTAAGTGGGTGTATTTTTGAAACATAAGGCTTTGCATTGTGGTTTTTCCCAATTGCATTATGATAAATAAATAACTTAAACATTATTAAATATATCTAAACCTACTATTTAATTATTCTTATGATGAATTCTTATTAGTTGCATTAAATAGGCAATAAACAAAGTAATCTTTATACTTCTTTTTAATTTAAACTTTTAAAATTTGGTATATAAGACTTAAGAATTGACATATTGATAATATTGATAATATGACCCAGGAAGAGAAAAGATGCTGCAGATCTGGGAGAGGAAGGTACTTCGGCAGATATTTGGGCCAGTATGTAACGAAGGCCAATGGAGGTCAAGAAACAATAGAGAGCTTCGGGAACTGTACAATGACCCAGACCTAGTCACCTATGTAAAATCAACCCGTATAAGATGGCTTGGACACGCGGAGAGAATGGGAGAAGGTAGGTACCCGAAGAAACTATTATATGGCAAACCAGGAGGCAGAAGAGGAAGAGGAAGGCCCAGGTTGCGATGGCTGGGTGATGTGGAGAGCGATCTGCAGAGGATGGGAATCGGACAATGGAGAGGTCGAGCTGCTGACAGGGAAGACTGGAGAGGTGTTGTTGTGGAGGCCAGGGCCCTACAAGGGCTGTAGAGCCATGGAAGAAGAAGAAGACTTAAGAATTAACATAAAAAGAGTAGAAAGGTATAATATTCCGAACATTATACCTCAAGTAAATTTCGGCGAGTATAATTTAAAAAAAAATATTTATGGCTTCTATATTAATAGAAATGTTACCATAAATTGGCCGATATATAAAGATTTATAAGAAATACGGAAACTACTTCTTGAATAATGAATAGTTGACTGTAAACACGTCGAGAAATAAATGGCTCGTGTGGAGACCATATAACTCATTAAATATTGAAACTATTTATTAGAGACCGATGTCATTACCCAAGTTCAGGATTCATGGGAGTGAGGAAAAGTGAAGATCATTTCCGCTGACTCTTAGTTATGACCACTAACCGAAACAGACCTGCTTCATGGGCCGAAATGTTAGGTGTTAGAAATCGTTTCACATTATTTGTTGACCCCCGCCAGGATCATTTCCTTCCCCAGATACTTTTTCTATTTAAAATTCTCTATTTTTACCCATTATTAATCCAAGATTATAAATAATGAAGCCTCTGGTTACTTATTAAACAATTGTTTTATTCATTTTTTATTTATAATATTTTTATTTTGAAGAGAAATGATTTTTCCTGACCGGGATTCGCACCCGGTTCGACAGCATCTCTAGTGCAGTGCTCTAACCACTGAGCTACCAGGGGTCGTATCCAAGTCAGACAAATCCATTATCTTCACCGATCCCCGTGTTCTCGCAATTTTTACGATGTATACGATGTCTATGACTTATATGGATAAGATTTTTATTTTTTTATACAGAAATTTTTACTAAATCAAAAAAATACAGAAAGATATTGCTTTTTTATTATATTATTTCTGGATTTTGATAACTTGTAAGCACTTTGATTTTTAGATCAAACTTATAAATAATGTAACATTCGAACATTAATATTTTTTATTCATATGGGTGATTTAAAACATTAAACATATATTCCAATAAAATAGGGGTATAAACACATATTTATATTTCTTTGAGCTGTTTCAGGGGTCAGAGGTAAATACAAATACAGGAAAAGGAAACATTTCCCAATCAAGAGACGACGAGAGAGACACACATGTTTACATGATCCTGTCCCCGCTGGATACCTCACTTACCCACACACCCCTTCGAAACCCTTACACCCCCCTCCTATAGGCCGCCTATATTCGGCAGGACTAAAATCCTCCCCGCTCGCTATTTGTCCAGGACCCCTGAGTGCCAGGACCTTTGGCCGAGGCCCAAGGCTCAGTGATATCCTTCCAGTTCTAGCCAACTCAGGAAATCCTTAAACTCTTAAACATCCGCAGGAGGGGGAGCATTCCATTCTTCAAAGGAAACTCTTCAATTGTTACCTATTTCCTCGGGTTCGGTCAAACGTATTAAGTAATAGTTTTCTTTTTAATTAAACAACAAACATAATGTTTAGTGTACCTAACGATTCGCAACTGTTATAGCACAATGATCGGATTAAACAAAACTAAATCATAATAAAATAATTAGATAACCCGAAAATGCTGATACCGTCAATCCTCCTTCGGAAGTAAGGAATTACTGATAGTTTTTAATTTTGTTTTCGTATTGACAACTTCGGATAATTTTATAACTTTATTTTCATTTCCTATTCTGGAGTTTTCTCTGTCTCCAATATTCCTTCATACGTCACTGGCACTATTCCTTTGGCCAAGTGTCTAACCTGTTCCAATCCTCTCAGGTCTTTCTTCATCCTTCATCCTTCCTGATTTTTCCCTCTGCTTCTAAATTCACTTCCTTCTGGCTTGTGAGATTCTGTAATGTGCACTTTAATCCACTCTTCTCTTATTTTCCACCCCATTATTCCCTGGTCTTGAGTTTCCTAAAGCATCCCCAGTACATCTTAACAGCATGCGAGGCTCTCAAGACTTATGGATCTAACGATCGGGCGTTGGAGTGATGACCTTACCCCTAGTTGTTTTCCAGAATGTCAAATAGCCACCCGGAGTTTTGGTCCTTGGACGACTTGCCTCGGAAACAACCGATGAAAAAGGTCGTAGGTTCAGTAGAAGGTAAAAGCTGTACTGTTTCTTGAGATAGTAGGTGATTCCTCACGCTCAAACGTCAGGTTAAACCACTTTATAAAAACTTGACGAGCCCAATGCGGGTCTGTAAATTGCACATCCATTGCTGCTAATTAAAACATATTATCTGCTTGGTTATTATCTGATTAAAAATTATCCGCCACGACCATGCTAAGGCTGAGCTACCACATGAAACGATACATAATCCTCAAACGAAACAAATTTTGATTTTATAAAGAAAACGAGAGATAGCATGGATACTAAAAGCCTTTTCATATATCAAGAAACGTGTATTTCAAGATCTCGTGGCTTCTAAATATGAACAATGAACCATCAGATTTTCCCTTCCCTTAAATAGGAAAATGAACGCAGAGAGGAGATTACTGGAGGGGGGAAGGACTCCTTTAGGGGTGGGGAGCGCAGGAAGAAGCTATCGGTCGGGAGAAGGAGCCTATTATCCTTTCATCCCTAGCTCCAGATATTTCTTCAGCTTAACTAAGCCTCCACTTTTTCTTATCTCCGTGTCTTCTTTCCTCTCGCACCTCCTTCTTAGCGCTATCTCTGTTCCAGAATGCTTTCTTATCCTTAAGTATGTAAGCTAGGAAGAATGGATTAACATAAACTGAATTAAAATGAAAACACTTAATTATATATCTGTAGCCCCTGTGAATAACATTATGAGCTACTGAGGGAATCAGAATCGTGTAGGTACCGTCTGTTACCTACCTAAGTCCGTAACAGACTTGTGAGGAAGATATATATTTATTTTGATATAGAATAGATATAACATACTTAGATATATCCATCAGACTTTCCGATATGAATTAACTAAGCAGACTTATTAACCATTGGGTAATATGAAGGAGACAGGAACAGAGGCTTTATGATTCGCCAATTTTTCAAAAATACTTATAATTTAACTGATCAAGCAAGACCAAAGACCCACGATCCGTTTCCAGGCAACAAAAATAAATTATTACATCACTGCAAAACTTTGCAGCTTTTGGCTCATTTCAGAACATTATTTTAAAAATATTTTTATTTATTGTTCTTTAGATGGTGTTTACTTTTAAATAGTCTTATTTTGAAAATATTTCTCCCCGGTCAGTCTGTATCTCTAGTGCAGTGCTCTTAACCACTGAGCTACCAGAGGTCGTATCCAAGGAAGACAAATCCGTTCTCTTCACCGATCCTATATCCCCGTATTCTCGCAATTTTTGCGAGGTATACACGGGGAAGAATGTTCATTGATCATAACTTTAGGATTAGGATCTTGTTGAGATGCGTCAATGGAGAATGGAGTTGTCTGGCTCAGTGGTTTATAGCACAATAAAATATACTGATGTCTATAAAGACAGCTGGAAGCAATTATATTCATTATGATTATTATTTTTTCTTCAACTTTTTATTCATACTATTTTGTAGAGGCTATGTTTATATTACAGACAACTTGGCATAGATCCGTGAAAATACGAGTGAAGTAATTCATGCACAGAGTAAATCTTCTTGTTGATATTAAATAAGCTAAGGATACAATAATATGCTATAACTTGTTTATCGAAAAAGGTAATTTATTATCATCTTATTTTATTTACTGATTATAAACTTTAGAGGATTCTTAATTGTTCTTCATGTGCCTTGTCAGTTTTTATTGTTATTCAGTGCCATACGAAGAAGCTCTTCCACATTTTTCTTATGCCGGTACAATCTTGAATGTTTTTAAGCCAAGAAACTTGTTTTCTTTTCCTCTTCCATTTTTCCACTGATAATCTACCGCAAGCTCTAATAACGATTTCCCAACAATACGTGCCCGAGATAGAACATTTTCCTTTAAAAATCTTATGAGATTCACTATCGTTGTTGTAGTTCGTTCATTTAACTTCACTATATGCTGCTATCGCTAATCGGACGATGCTGCATCGGAAGCTCAAAATTTTGCCTAAATTGAACTCAATTGTTTGCTGAGGACAAATTGAGCTCAAAATTTTGCCAGGTTTAATTAGGATAGAGATTTTTAACGAGTACTGGACATCGTACAGGCTCAGGCCCCCATTTAAGGTTCCTTCCGAAGGACGGCGTAACTAAGGATTTTTTACTCCCTTTAAAAATCCTAAGGCCACCTGTAGGGTTACAAACCTGCGATCTTGGGCTTAGTAGTTTGTTACGCTAACCACTAGTTGTTGGTGGTTGTTGATTCACTATTGTTGTTCTTTTTAACATTTCTTGGTTAGTTATGCGTAATGACAAAAGTATTCTTAATCGAGGGAATAAATGGGAGGGAATAATTGATTTTCGTTGCCTGAAAACGGATTGTGGTTCTTTTGTCGTGCTCGATCAATTAAGTTATAAAGTTATACGAAGGCTCTGTTCCTGACTTCTTCATATTACCCAATGGATATTAAGTACACTTAGTTAATTCATATCGGAAAGTCTCTATATATCTATGTACCACTTCTATTTCACAATAAATAAACATCTTCCTTAAAAGACGTCTACCGTCTGTTAACTACACGATGCCGATCCCTGACCAATTTGATCCATTATTCTAAGCATTTTATTTGAGCAGTTACGGTCACAGAGAGAAATACGGAAACAAGGGATTAACGTCTTAAGCCGTCGGTGGGAGAAGTTAAGATTGGATTGGAACCTTCTCGAACGTCTCCTTTTGTCGTAGGACATCAAGAAGGTACTCGACATTCCCAGAACAGTCTTTCCCTACTTACGTGTTCTAGAATGTTCGGCCTTGCCTATTTAAAAACTCCCCTCGCCTCAAGCGAGTCAGTCATAGAGTAGACCAGGCACGGTGATGTACTTGTAATAAGTGAGTGTCAATGTGATAAACTATTCAGTGTTGAACCGGCGAGTGTAATAAGTGTATCTGGAGCTGTGACAGTCTCGCGAGTGTAATAAACCTTTCTTGTGTATTAATGTGTGTCAGTTTGTTATATTTGAAGGAACGGTCGGTCGACTTTAATTAGTTAAGTAGTAGTTGTAATTTTATGGTATTTGTACAAGCTTATGTAAATAGTTAAGCTCTTTAGTATTAGTAATATCTTATATTACTGTAATAATTAAATAGGAGTTAGGCCTAGATAATAGAAATCTAAAATATTGTTATTGTAAATTTATATCAGTTAATAATTTATTTGTTAATAATTTAATTGTATTCTTTTTGTCACTTTGTGAATAAATATTAGTATCTTTAATTAAGGAATAGTTTAATTCATTTTAATACCCAGTACACATTAACAATGTCATTAATGTGAACGCTTCTACTTAAACAACAGCACCGACCAAGTATTACTACTAACCATTCTTTTTGTCAGTTCTAAGTTGAGGAAAGTTTTAATATTATGTACAATAAGGGCAGGGTTACTAATTTCTTGGTTCCGAGCTCAAGACCTTGCTGAGTTAGGTGGATTATTTATTCTGTTACAGCCATGAATCGACTCTGTTGGATCTTGGGACACTCGCTCAGTCTCTCTCCAGTATTATGTTTTCTCTGAGTTGACAATTGCTACTTGAAATATCTTGTTGAAAACGATTATGATTAAGATTGGTGCTTTCCTTATTCCCAGCAGGTCTAGAATATCTTTGAATGAGGGGATTCCTCTTCGTACAGCAATACGCTTACCATCTTTCAATCTCAAACAGTAACACTTCGTACTTTGTTTTACTCCGTTTAATGTGGTCAGAATATCTTGTGTTTCTCTCTTTAATTAGTGATTATCTTCCAAGTGGTAAACATATCTGTGTTTAGAACCTTTGATTGGGGGAAAGCTTTGCAGTTGAGCGTGATACAGGTCAAATCACCTCCTTGCACAATCGTTGGCTTGGAAATAGTACGATACCAAATACTAATCCCAATAACCTTCATAAGTTGTTGTAGAACAGTTTTTTTTAATTAAAAAAATGCCGGAGCATTCGAAAAATATCCCATTTCATGAATGCTACTAAAACTTCGAAAGCGTTTTAGAACTTGCCTAATAACGAATCAGGAGACCGCGTTGAATAATTTATAATATTTCGACCTTTACAAGAGTTTTCTAAAACAGGGCGTATATATTCATAGTTGTTACTAAGCAGCGTAATGGATTAACATTGTCTTCTTTATGTAAAGAAAGATGGACTAATTCAGAATTATGTTTATGTGAATTGTTATAATAAATCACTGTATTCTTACCATAGTTGAACAGATGGTAAGAATAGTTGGTTTGTGTAAGAAATATAATGTATAATATAATCATCTGCTAGAAATATAACTGTTACAAAATATAACTGCTCGCGCATGCGAACAAGTAGGCAAAAATAACTGTGGCTGCGTTAACATACTAGTACCTCATAAATACTACAAAATATTTCTTGAAACGTTCATTTCTTGATTACCGAAATATATTAATTTTCCATAATTACAATATTTGTTCATACTAAAGTCCACGATTATTTTTATTTTCAAAAAAGTTAAAACTTGTGACTCAACTCAAAGCGACAACCTACGGAACTGAAACCCTTCGTTCTTCTCATGAAATTATTAATTATCCAGCAAAGTGTTAACTATAAATGTAAATTCACTTTTCCTGTTTTCCGAAATAGTTTAATTTAATTTATTTTATAAACTAAATTGTTTTTTTTCGTTTACAAGATTACATCTTTTTTTTAAATAATTATTCTGCAGGTTGTCTCTTCGAGTTGAGTCACAACAAATTAAATTTTTTATTCGTTTCCTTTTTAACATTTTTGAAATTAAAATTAGTCGTGGGCTTTATATGAAAAAATAGTGTAATTATGTGAAATTTATATATTTCGGTAAAAATTTCATTTAGAAATTAACGTTTCAACAACCATGTATCATCTATACTTCGTAATGTTAGTTGAAACATGAATATTGAAAAGGAAACGGATGAAAAGTCAAATCTTGTTGTTACTTGACTTGTAGGTATGACCTGCGGAACTTGTACCTTTCGTTCTTCTCAAGAAATTTGTAATTATCGTACAGCAGTAATAACTCCAATTAATAATTAAAAAAAATTTCATTTAATTAATTGTATAAATTCAATTATATTTCTTGCTTGTAAGGTTAATTTTTAAAAACTATATTAATTGTTGTTTAGAGCTTCTTCCTTCTCAATCTTTACTTCTTAAATCGTGTTAATCGATTTAAGAAGTACATTTTTATCTTAATTAATATTAATGTTTATTATTATTATTTATAGTAATTATTCCGCAGGTTGTCGCTTCGAGTTGAGTCACAACAAGTTTTAAATTTTTATTCATTTCCTTTTAATAGTTTCCAAATATTCAAGTTATTCAAGTTAGCTTTAGTAGGGAAAATAAAATATAATTATGGGAACCACGTTTATTAGAACGATTTGAATTTATATCATCTATTTAAAAATACATAAAATCATTATACATCCATAAAAGATCGATAATTAAAACAGGAAACAATAAATATTAAAAAATCGAAATATTACCTCATTAATACTCCGAAAATTAAAACTGCATTAATTTGGGTATAAGTTCCGCAGGTTTTCGCTTCGAGTAGAGTTTTCAAATTCTCCAAAAATATAAATTATCATGAGTTTTAGTATGCAAAATAGAATGTAATTATGGAAAATGTGTATATTTGAATAAAGTAATGAATGTTTCAACAATCATATATCATCAAAGCTTCGAAATGTTAGTTGAAATTTCTACTTCTTGATGACCGAAATCTACTCATTACTCATAATTACATTACATCCTTTCCATATTAAACGATCACGATTACTTGTATTTTTGGAAAATGTTGAAATGAAACGAATGAAAGTTTAAAACTTGTTATAACTTAACTCGAAGCGACAACCTGCGGAATAGATACCTAATTTTTATTAATTACTCGTATTGAATCAGTAAGAAATTGAAGTCTTTTAAAGGAAATGTGATTATAGTACTTCCTGTAGACTCGTTTTTCCCAAGATTTGAGAAAACAGAATTTTCTTATATAGCATATTTCATCTCATCTCTACAATACGTTGAGACAAAATGCTTTAAGTACAAGATAAAAATGTATTTATTGTTGAACGGACTTTACATGACTTATAAAAATAGGTTCCCTAAGATAGCCTAGTGTAGTATAGACTATGGCCTAACACTGTAGATATAGGCTACCTTGCTTGATACTCCATTCTCTCCCTATCATCTTCTATGTGCTTTATATAATACTTCAGAGGCAGTATATATAGATATAAAAGAGGGTGTAAGTATACAACAGTGGTTACAAGGAAGCAATACCATAACTTCTGGGCTATAAACCCATTTTATCAACATAATTACTTAGGTGTGAAGCCATTAGTAAGACATAAATTAGGTTTTTGTATAGTTTTTAGATTGTTCTGAGGGATCATGAAACTGCAAGAAATTTGAAAATCTCATAGTTTTCCAATCCATAAGGGTATTTCAATTATTTAGTAAAGTCTACATATTTTCTTTTCTTTTTGCTAAGTGTATTAAATGGAATTAAAATCACTGTTTAATAACCAATATATCGAGTTTATCCAAACCATGATTTTATTACTACATTTAATCATGTAAAAAATTAAGGCATCAGTTAATATTTTCCAAAAATACAAGTAATCATGAGCTTTAGTATGGAAAAGAGAATGTACGGATAATGGATAGATTTCGGTAATAATTTCGTCAAGAAATAAACCTTTTAAATAATATTTCAAAGTATAGATGATACATGTTTGTTGAAACGTTAATTTTCTGATAAAAAGATTATTCAAACAGAGAAATTTCTCAGAATTCCATTATTTTTTCCGGTACTTGTGTCTTAACGCAGCCCTGGTTACTTTTCCCTGCTTGTTCGCAGTTACATTTTGTAACGGTTACATTTCTAAAAGTTACCTTCTATTTATTGGGGTAGAAAAATGATGATCAATTACAAATCAAAAGAATTTATTGACAAATGGAAAATAATAATAATAAATTATGAACAATTAAGAAATAAAAGTAATGAAAAATCGCAATAATGAAAAATTATGTACAAAAAAATAATTTCAGACAGTTCAGAATTCAGAAATAAAAGTAATGAAAAATTATGTAAAAAATAAATTTAAAAATGTAATATATGATGAACAATTAATTAAAGAAGAATGAACAATTACAAAATACAAATAATAAAAATTTAATCGCATTTAGATGGAAAATGCATCGAAATAGACTTCAATATAGATTCAAAACAGTTTGTATTTTGTTTTGACTGATGCTGTCGCCATACGAACTCGCATAAATATGATTCATTTAAAAAAAAACCTTTCACCACAATACAATTTCATTTGATGGGAATTGCTACATTTTCATTGTTTTGGTAAAATATTACGCTCCTGCAAAAAATGTATAGCTTGTTCTTCTGTTGAAGGCAAATCCCAAATACGCATCATTTTACACTAATTAAATAACTAACTAAAATAATAACAACAAAAAATCTATAACAAAGAATAAATAACAAATAACGAACAATAAATAACAAATAAGAAACAATAAATCAGCAATAATCAAAACAGTAAGCAAGATGAAACATAGAACAAATCTGTTAGAAATGTAACCGTTACAAAATATAACTGCTCGCGCATGCGAACAAGCAGGGAAAAGTAACCAGGGCTGCGTTAAGACACAAGTACCTTTTTTCCATACCAAATCTCATGATAATTTGTATATTTGGAGAATAAAAGAAGGAAACGAATGAACAGTTAAAACTTGTTATAACTCCACTCGAAGCGAAAACCTGCAGAACTGATACCCAAATTAATGAAATTTTAATTTTGTAGTATAAATGAGGTAGTAATTCGCTTTTTTAATGTGTATTATTTCCTGTTTTAATTATCGATCTTTTATGGATGTATAATGATTTTATACATTTGTTTTATTGATGATATAAATTCAAATGTTTATAATAAATGTTTTTAAATTAGAATATATTCTAAATAGCCAATTAATGTAGTTTTCATATTCGAAATATAAATTCACTTTTTATTATTTCTGGTTTAATTATCGATCTTTTATAGGCTCTAGAACATGCATAACGATTTATAACACTTTACTTACTCGTGTAGCATTAAATGGTTCAAGTAAGTGTATTTTTTAACTTTTAATACATTTCTGAGGATTTCTCAGGATAAAACATTGGACTCGACCGGTCGGTGCAGTTTCGTACTTGGTACCTCGTGGTCAGTGTAGAACGAGCTATGGACCGATGAAAATGTGAATAATTTTGTAGTTTTTGCTAATATATCAACTTTATTCAATCCAAGATTTTATTTTTATGTTTTATCATACAAGAAATTAATGGAGTTCTATATCTTCTAAGTATAAGTGAGGTAATAATTCACTTTTTCAATTACTATTATTTTCTGTTTAAACTATCGATCATTTACAGAAACTTGAGACTGAATAACGACTTCTTCATTTTAATGGGCAATATACATAAATTAAAATGTATGAAACTTTTTATCTTCGAAGTGTATGCAAATGAGGCTATAATTTAATTTTTCAGTAGTCACTATTTCCTTTTTGAATTATCGATACTTTATGGAAACTAGTGCATGTAAACTAATTTTATACATTTTTAAATTGATAAAAAGTGTTAAAACTGTTCTATTAAGTATAATTTTTAAATTATAATTTATTCTGAGCAGCCATTTTAGCTTCCTTACTTTGAACATTGAACCCGACAGGTCTGTGCAGGTTCGTACCTGGTACCTCGTTCTCAGTGTAGTACAAGATATGAACCGACGGACATGTGAAATTTGTTATAGTTATCGCTAATATGTCGCGTTTATTCAATTATAATTACTTATATTTATGAAATTGATTAATGTAGTGTTCGTGTTTAAAGTATAAAGGAGGTAATAATTAACTTTTTGTATTATTTCTAGTCTATTTTTCTATTATTTAACTATCATTTCCTGTTTAAATGATCGATTATTTATAGGTACTTGGGCATTTATAATGATTTTATATGTTTTCAATAGGTAATATACCAATCCAATAGCATTAAATGTAATTTGGAAATTGGAATATATTCTGACCAGCCGTTTTAGTTAAGTTATTGGGAATACTTAAATTTATAGCAGATGGGAATTTTAAAGTAATTGCTTATATATAGAGAGTTTATTCAACTAATGATTATATTATTACATTTAACGATGTATAAAATATGTGAAATTATTATCTTCGAAGTATAAATGAGGCAATCAATTTTTCAATATTCATTATTTCTTTTTTGAATTATCGATCTTCGGATGTAAAACGTTTGAACAGGACAATATCTGTTAGCTAGTATTTTTAGAAATTCTTTGATTTTAAGGAATGACCCCCCATCATTCGATTTACTCTAACAGTTGCCTCAGTGCTTAACATTATTGATGGGAGCCGGTAGGAACCACATCATTCACTCTAAGAGAACCAATTCCAATGGAATCTCCTTTTATTGATTACCACCTCTAAATTGGCCCAGTGAAGAGTACGAATAAAACTTCTTAAATGATATATTGGTTTGTGTAGGTTATCTATCTGCCAATATTTATTCAAATTTATATACGTATTTGCTCAGTGAATATTTTGGGAAGGGAGTTCTAGCCTTTTCCTCTCTCTCTTGGATATTGTGGATCCGATATATCCACGCGGGAAGAAAGTGTAGGTTGTGAAAATACATTATAGAGTCTCTTATAACCACAGTTATAGCTCACGTTCAGCAGAATGAATAAATTTCTAGATTTATTCCGAGAGTTCCACGTGATATTAAAGGAGACTAGGTTTAGTCGGAACGTTCTTATTAGATTGAAAAAATCCTTTATAGATACAGTTTATTAAACAATTTTTTATTATTTATAAAAAAAAATCTGTACCACTTCAACTTGGATTCAGTACGTGGTAGAGACTGTTCTGTTTCTAGGAAAAAGGTTGTCCAAAGAGGTGAGTTGTCCTGAATAACGCTCAATCGCCAGTTTTTTTTCCCAATTAAGAATACCCACTTGATTGATACTGCGTGAGCACAGAGAACACTAATTCCCACAGAGTCCATCCCCGACTGTTAACAGATTGATTAAATTATCTGCCATAGCCTGATTTTAACCTGGTACCCTGTTACATTTTATTTATAATAAAAGGTAATTTTAATTTATTTATTGAGAGTTGTTTTTCCTCCAGTCAAATGTTATGGCATTTTTTTTCTAGGCCTTATTCTAACGAGAAATTTTTATTGTGACCGTATTTTTCTATATCTTCATGAGATTCTTGGTTGGTGATCTACCATCAGGAAACCAGTACATTGTCATTTTTGGTATTCTTCAATCTTCCATTCTAAGTAGGTGTCCAAACCTCTCTAATCTCTTGATAGTCATTTATTCCAGAATGGTACCGTGTGTTCGGTTACTAAAACCAGGTTGCAAAAGCTCACGCAGGCAAGAAGCAAGAGAACCTAAGAAGGGGATATATATATATATATATATATATATATATATATATATACCTGTAGAGGAGGGGACAATCCCGAAAAGACGCAGAAGGACAAGGGCTTTGGTTTACAGCAGAGTCCAAAGAGATGCCCAAAAAGATGCCCTACCCAAAGACCTAACTAACGATGAAGCCTAAAAGTTTTAACTACAGATATGTTTTAATTTAATTATGTGTTTTATGGCAAGATTAAATCTGAATCATTAGTAGTGATTTCTCAAGGTATGTATTAATTGGAACCAAACAATAATATTAATATTAAGGTTATAATAATAATAATGTTAAGGCTTAGCGAACCCAAAGGCTCGATGCCGATGCCACCAATCTCTGCTTACATACCTCTGTCCACTGACCACTACCCAAACCAAAACCCGCCAGATCACTCTTAACGCAATTCTAAAGCTCGGCCTACCCCTCAGATTCTTCCCAGTCGGCACAGCGTTTATTAACTTCTTAAGAATTCGTTCGCTACCGAGCCTGGCAATACTTTGCCAGGTTTCACACCCGTAAAGAAGAGATGGAAGGATGACGGTTTATTAAATTCTGATTTTTAGATTTCGGGGCAAAAGACGTAGTGATGTCGGAACCAAAATAACACCAATAAACTAAATTTGTTTTGTATTGATTAAAATGCGTACTGTATACTGATTCAGCATATATTCATTACGAAGTTATTGATATTTCTGTTAACCTATTAAATTAACTGATATTTTATACATAAAAATGAACATTTATTTTCTGACTATATCCTCCTACTATTTCTTTCTTCTCCTTGACCCGGCCGCATCTTATTGACCTTAATTAAATGTATACTAAGACCCTTTACTCTAGGGCTAACAAAAAATGTTAGTTCCGAAGGGACGGAAGATGGAGCGATGAACACGAACTGACTAACAGGGGGAGATAAGGAACTAAATGACAGCATCTGTCACCCGCTATCCTCCCATCAATTGCTCGGCTTAGCCCGCTCTAGCAGCTGCCATAATTAAATATAACCGCACAATCCTCGGCGATATATGTTCACTCGGCAAATTGCTAAAGCTTCCTTGTCCCTCACGAGAGTCAGTCTCACGTTGTAGTTGTAGTTCTGGCAACAACTATTATTTACAGAAGAAGTATATTGTAGTTAATAGTTATTGTACATTAGACCAGTAATAATTAATGTCGTAATTTTAGTTATATATAATAAAATATTTTCAGGAAACAATTAATGACAAGGAAACAAATATTTTTCCAAAGAGGTTTCCTCACATTGAGGCTTCCTTCTACAAAAAATTTCCTTTAATTTGTTTTTTCATTTTCTTCTATCTTTTCTTATTTTTTCCTTCTTCAGACTATGGCCGTCCATACTCACCTCAACTCCTTTTATCCATCTGTTTCATGGTCTTTTTTGCCGTTTCATCATTTCAGCACTCCAGTTGAAAATTAAATTGGACCATATTTCTTCGTCCGTTCTTCTGAAATGACCATATCCAATGTTTTTTTCTTAATATTTTGGAGGACGGTTTGTAGTGTATGTATCCTCATGGTCTTGAGCAACAATAACCTGATCAACCAAAAAGAATTTATAGAATTTAATGAAGCATTAAGATACATATTTTTATGGATAGACAGTTTTGCATTTTTTAGTGTGCAGAACTATAGAAAGTTCGATACAGGGGTGACAAGTGGTGTAGTAGTTAGCATAACGACCTACTAAGCAAAAGATCGCGTGATCCCATTCTGGCAGGTGGTCCTAGGAGTTTTTAAAAGGGATTATTAATCCCTTCGCAGGGATGTTATACCTTTCCTAGTTATAGGCAAAATTTATTTCTACTATTTATGACAGTAGCATCGTCCTATTTGTTATAGCATCATAGAGTGACGTTAAATTAATAAAAAATAAAACAAACTGTATGGAGATCTTATTTATACCTACTTATGGATACATTACCAAAAAATAATTACAATACGGGTTCATAAACTAGAAAGCTATGGCATAGCTACATTATAGTCATCATTGTAAACCTCATCAATAATCTTCCACTTTTATATGTGTATATGCAGCCTCTGAAATGTTATACAGCACACACTGAAGATGGCAGGGAGAGAGTAGAGAAGCCAATAAGGTAGCTTATATTTGTAGTGATAGCCTATAGTCGATAGGCTATCTAGAACATCTTTTTATAAGCCTTGTAATGTCCATTCCATTCAACAATACACACACTTTTTATCTTCCACTTCAAGCCTTTTGTCTTATCATATTATAGAGGTGATAGGAAAGCAAAATTAAGTAATTGTTGAAAACAATCTCCAAATATCCCTCCTGGGGTTCACCTATATATAATGGGTCTCCGAAATAGGGGAGGGAATTTTGCGGTTGAGCGTAATCTAGGGCTAATCATCTTCCTGTACAATCGTTGTCCAAGAAACAGTATAGTCTCTACCACGTACTTCCAAACTCGATATAAAATATAAAGACGAACCCAATACTTTTTTTTTATTACCAAAAATATTAATAACTATTAATTTAGGAATTCATTTCTTAATTCAAATAAATGAAGCTATATAAAAATCTCAAGACAAGAAAGAATCTACAAACAATAAAATGTATATTTAAAATGATCCTTATTAGCAAAAAATGCAATTGACTTTATAACATTCATGAAACTGTTTTTAAAAATAGGAAAAGTGAATTTGCATTTCTTTAATATCAGTGTGGATTTCATAAGAAGGGCAAAGCATTTTCGGACAAACAATAATAGAAAAAGGTACATTTTTAAGCATATTTTAAAAGCAAATAACGTTCAGAGATAGCGTCACATCTTAAAGCTCTCCTGCAAATTGATTAAAATGTTTTTCTAGTCTCAAGATCTATTTTTGATGTGGCAGTAGAGAGATATCTCTCGCTGAGACAGGCTTCTACACTTAGCCTAAAAGTATGCTTTAAAATATCACTACTGCATTAGGGAACTGAGCTTTGGTTAAATAATAAATAAGTTTTTAAAATATAAGTATTGCATGATAAAAAAATTGTAAAATTTATCTGATGCTAAGATTCAATTATTGTTCTATATTATATAATTAACGTAACAGATATATATTAAAACTGTATCTACTAGAAATTTCTCCCTTATTTTGGAAATTCTTACCAATTTCCATCTGTGAAGTTTCCTCACTAACCTAACCTAAATGAAGTACCCTTTAATTGGAGGAAAATTTTTTTTTAAGAAAATCATATTTTGAGTAGTATCATGTTTGAACTTGAAGTTCTATAATGGGAATAATGTGATAAATTAAATTCAAGAAAGGTTTCAAGCTTTTTAAAATGTTCTTATTATTAATAAAATAAACGCCATTATTACAATAGGCATACTCCTATAACCAAATTTTAATTTTTTTTATTCGGGCCAAATCTCTCCTCTTTACAACCGTTGTTTTTTTTTTTATAGTCTCTAACCTATACTAAACCCAAGGATGTGTCACAGTTTTAGTTTTCTTCTTAAGGATTGAAATAAGAAGACATGCCACATTTGTTTGGAACGGCTTTAAAAATATTGTTGAGAGTGGAAATGTACCTTACCATCTCTTTTTATGGGATATAGTACATCCCCATTCTAGTGTTATGGGCTATATTTAATGATATAAATATGTGTCGAGTAAATTATCAGTGAACGAAAAAGCAAAATATAAATCATTTAAACAGTCTATGCAATTCATAGTTGTATTAGCAGAAATGAAACTAATTACTGATAATAATTATTAAGATAGCTATTTAACTGTGGATAGTGATATATATGTGAATGGCACGTATGTGTTTGCTGCAAATGAATCCCATACTTCGTATTCATTATATGGGTTGCTTCTTACTCTGATGGTTGTGTGTTGATAGGCTTAGAAATAATTAAAATGCATACATGTGTCTGATAATTGAAGTTGTTCTAGTTAACGCCCGGGAACGAGATTTCTCGTTGTCATTGGACATTTTTTGGTGACAGGGAACGGGAAATCTCGTTTCGGTGATAAGCTCCGGTCACATAGTAAGTAGATATTATAATATATATGATAAAAATTATATTGATATATGAAAAAATCACCGTTATTATAGCAAATTTCAACAAACCATTAGTGGCCGGCAATGTGTTAAGGCCTATTTGTCCCATTGTCCCAGTAGCAGGCTTAGGCAAAATAGAGATAAAGCATAAAACTCTTCTGTGGTAAAGAGATGGAGCAGTCAGAGGTAAGATGAACTATTGCTTTACATTGAAAAAAATTTGCAAGTTTATGAAAAGATTGAAAATACAGGGAAATATGAAGCGAACTAGTGCATTATTAAACTTAGATATTAATTTAATAGAGACTAAAGAATCTTCCGAGACAGAAATTCGAACATTCTTGAAATGGTAAGCAAATGAGTTTTATTACTCAGGTTGGGTTCACCTTCTTATCTCCATAGCTAATAGCCAATATTCGCCACCATAGGGCGAGGGGTTGCCACCATATCGTGGTACTTGAAGGTACTTTGGAGTACTCAGGAGATAAAGATAAGGTAGAAATATGTCTTATCTTCGCCATGCATGAGCTTAGGGGAGTCTCTGTATTTGAAGTTTATTCAAACGAACTAGGAGTTATGGAGAAAAAAATAAATGGAGGAAAAACAATAAAAATAACATAATCACAATAATGACAATTATTCCTTAAAAAGTTATTAGGTAAGCTACATCACTGGTTTGGCAGGAATAATAGGATCCAAAGTTAAGTATAGTTAACAAAATATATTAAAATACATTGAAAAGTAAAATAATTTAAATTAAAAGTAAAAAGAGACCTTATGGAGGAATATAATTATATTAAGATAATTATATTAAGACCGTGGAACAATTCCAACGAAAAGCCCTTAAGTCTCCAAACTGAAACATAAATTGAAATTATTTGTCCCATGCCATGTATATATATTGCTTTTTTCACGGTCTAAAAATATCTTAAAATACCTTCAATGCTATTAATAGAAGTATCCTCTTATATTATTATACTATTAATTATATTCAGGCAATTATGACTCAACATTCCTTATCTAGAACACATCCTTTTGAGCAAGTCGATATTATATTAATAACAGAAAACTTCAATTAAATTCAGAGAATAAGTTGTCATTTTTACTAAAAAAGAAAACAATGAAGATTAAGTTATCACTGATAGTTTTAGGTTTTCATATTTCTACGAATATATTCATATTGATCATTATTTAACCCAGTTTTAACAGATTACTTTGTAATAGTCACTATATATTTTTTTTAATAAAAGACGTGGTAGCTAAGTTTGTGAAAGGCTGATTTGCTGTTCTGAAGGACTAGAGTTAAAACCAACAGAGGTACATAAATAATATTTAATCTGTTAAGAATTACGGGTGGATTCCACAGACCCTTCTGGAGTTCACCCAGTCTCCAATATGGGTACTCTTAATTATAGAGGAACCCTGTTGGTTGTGTGTGATCTTGGCCAAATCACCTTTAACCGGAGGAATAGATAGATATAGAAACAATACAGTCTCTACCATGTAATTAACTCAGGATTCTGATGAGATATACTGCTACAGGATTTTTTAAACTATATTAACGTATTCTCTATTAAGTTCTAATTATTTACAGATATTTGCTACATGATAACTTTCATTAGATTTTGAATCTTCTTTTCGACCACGTGAACAATGTTTAATAGTTGTTATATCGCGAAATATTATTGATGAAAAATACAAAACTTCCTATAGTCATCAATAAAATAGAGCTAAAAACTCAAAAAGAAACACTATTATTTACTATAATGCAGTTGGGAAAAACCACAATGCAAAGCCCAGTTGTATGTTGAACGTCTTGGTGGTGGGGTGCTGTCTCGTGTTAGGAGCCTGGTTGGGCAATTGATCGTTGGGATATATTGCACCTTTTTCTTCGAGATGTGATTCACATAATCTCTTTTTGTTTTTGTGTCTTGATAATGCCTGAATAGGCGAAACGTCGACCGGTAAGTGGGTATATTACTGGAGAAATTTGAAACATAAGGCTTTGCATTGTGGTTTTTCCCAATTGCATTATAATTCCTACAATTATGATAAATAAATTTTAATTAATTGCAGTTGATTTTGTGGTCAATTCAGTGTGTGATCTTAATGAACATAAATATAACCTGTGACTATTAGCGCCTGAATATGAGAATAATAAAATATTGAACCGCCACCAAAAGTTTATTTTTACATTTATTGTCTGAACTTCAAGAACAAAAAAAAATATAACAGTCGTGAAAAATACATACCAATAAATAAATGTATAATGCCCATATTTTATATTGTATCAGCTGCGTATGTATTCTACTGCACTGCATATATATTTAATGCTTTATCTGTTGTGTTGATATTTTATATTTGTCTGTTCTGTGCATATTTTATATTGTGTCTCTTGGGTGAATACTTTATATTTCACCTTTTTTTTTATTATTATTTATTGCGACAGCAATATATTTTATGAGAATCAGGCAAAGCATCCTGACTTAGTTTTTTCTATACTCCCTTCATCATTCTCCTTGTATTCTTTCTCTCTCTTCAGTCATGTTGTTCTCGGTTTTTTCAATGCTTTCTTCTCTGACATTCCTATCCACTTTTCTACCTTGTTTCCGAAAAAAAATTGTATCTGTATCTATTCGCTCTATTTGTACTTTTTCTATAGATCTATTTTAATTTAGCTAATCCATGGTTGACTTGATTTTTTGGCACTTTTGTATTAGTCGGTCTGCAGAGACTGTTATCAACAACTTTTTTATAACACGAATACCGATAATTTAAATACTGATAACACCATCCTTCTAATTCGATGCTAATTGCATCTCTCACTAGCCACGACTTCTAATATAAATGCTTTCCCTACAGTTTCGAAGAAAAGAAATTCCATTCCTATCCTCGTCCAAATGCATTTGATAACACTTTCATAAAATTTCATCTAAGGAGTTATTACAAACTGCTCCAAGTATTCGACCACTTCTTATTTTAAAGTTGGCTATTCCTAAAGTGTTATTCTGCTCATTTCATAATAGGCAATTAAAAAATGATGCAAAATTCAATTTAATAATCAATACAGATATTCTAATAGAGAACAAACAAAACATTACAGAAAACACACAAATAACTCAAATATATAAAATATAAAAAATGACCGTTTTATCCAATTCCAGGGTTCAAAAGTCTGTAAATATTTGAATGCTATTTATTATTTACCAATACTTAATAATTCCTTTAGAGCATTCTCTAAGCTTGTTTACTGAAACTGAACTTGTTCAAAAAAAGTCCAGTTTAGTTATTTATTTCAAATAAGAAACATGACAGTGCCCTACGAGATCCAATAAGACATTCTTGGAAAACAAATTTCACAGCCGCTGAATCAACTTGTGAAATTATTAAATATGAAAGGGAAGGTGTCCTTGACCAGAACGTGGAAGAAGGGCTCCGGGCGACCATTAATGGATATTGATGAGGTTCTGAAGGAAGCTGCTGAGTCAAATCCGTCTATAAGTACTCGCGAACTTGCCAGGGAGATAACAATGGACTGTACTTTGAGTATTAATTCTATTTTATATCAAAGAAATAATAATACAAATATTTGGTTAAAAAACGGTCATTTTTTTTATACACCCCATTATTTTGTGAAGTTTTCTTACTGTAATCCCTATCTTTTTCTGTTAATGTTAGTCCTATAATCAGTATTTTTCCATGATATATACATACATATATATATATATATATATATATATATATATGTATATATATATATATATATATATATATATATATATATATGTATATATATATATATAAATATAAAATAAAAATGTAGGTCAGAAGGAGAAGGCTGGACGTTGGCAGGTGTGAGAGGCAATGAAGCACTTCAACTGCTCATGAGCAGCGATATTCCCAGACTGGCTTCCACTGGGTCGGCTTCACTCGTTCAAATAGTGAACGAGTGCTATCATCTTATAGCATCTTGTTCAAAATTCATAATTTAAATTAAAAATTTTGCTCGTAATAATAAATATAAGTCAGTGTATGCTGTTATGACCAATAGCACAATGCTACAGAGGGTATCCTAAAGTTTGCCTATCCTAGTATAATTATTAACGAGTGCGTGGAACCTATGTTACGTTCTTTCTGAGGGAAGGCATGACCGCGGTTTTTTTACATCTTTTAAAAACCTATGGGCCACCTGCCGGGCTAGAGACTCACGACCATGGAATAGTAGGTTATGCTAACCACTACACCAGAGATGATATGATATTACCGCCCGGTGAGGCTAGTGTTGTAGATAAGGTCGCAATTTAGTAGTTGATTTATTACATTGTAATCTCATGAATAGTCACTGAGAGAGCATGAGATTGAACTAATCTCTACCATAATCCATATACACTGGAATATGAGGATTTACACATCATATACATAAAAAAACCTGTACCACTACTACCCGTTAACAGGCCTGACTTTCAGTACATGGTAGAGACTGTACTGTTTCATTGACAACTGTTGTGCAGGGTGGTGATTTGTCCTAAATCAGGCTCAACGGCCAGATTTCCCCCTTATGTTAGTATAGGGGCTAGGTGAACCCCAGTCCTAGATCCTGTAGGATCCATCTCTGGCTGCTAACGGACTAAATAAAAGCATTTTGGACAACTCAGTGCTCTACCATTAAGCCACTCCGCTCCCTCATCATATAAACATATATTTGTTTTATAAATATATATTTCAGAAACGAAAAGCAAATGATTTTAATCTTTTTTAGAGTTCTTCTTTCCCAACATTTCTACATCCTCTCCCTGAAGGCCTTCATTTTTCCTCCGTCGCTATGGTTCTGATTCCACTTTTCCTTGAGTAAATTCCCCTTACTAACATTATTTCTGAATGTATCTTTATCTAGACATATTTTCGCATCAATAATTTTTCCTTTGGTCAACTCTTTCTTAACTTCAATAACTTCTGGTATCAATTAAGAGAAGTCACATAGGCGAATAGACGTTTTGTTGATCAGTTTTAGTTTACAGAATTAACTGTCTATAGAACTTCAGTCAACTCTATCATCCATTTCATTGACGGGTTGTGGCTGAAATAACTCATAAACGTAAAAAAAAAGAGGAAAGATATAAAAAACAAACCAATCTATAAATGAAATTAAAACTGGTTTCAATTTCTGAAAGCGAACTCGATTGATTAATGAGGAAATGGTTGACCATAGATATCCCGAGAAATGGTGAGAATATTCGGAGCTGAGATCAATATCAGACTCTAATAAGCAGAACTTATTTATCATTTGCAGACGTTCCGGACTTACTTTTAGGCCATCATCAGGGCAAGGAAAAACAAGATATCTACGGTGAAGTAGAGCAGAAAGTGACATTCGTTTTAGGAATTTCGATCAAACTAAGGTTAAAATTTGAATTTTACCCAGTCAAAAAAATATTTATACACTTTCTCATTATCTATATATTGTCTCAAGGTCATTCAGAGTAGACTTATATGCCTATTTGTCTCTCTTTTCTCAGTCTGCTGGTGTTTCTCAAAGGATTAACCTCGTTCTACAGCTGACATCTTAAGCCATCCTAATACTATTCTTACCATACTTCTGATACATCCTTATTATAATTCAACATTAATCCAGTTATTACAACTCGAACTCTTCAATTCCTTTTGAGCAATGTCAAAATAAGGAGGATACAAATAAATTTCCACAATACCCTTCGTCGCACACCAATGACGTTCTGATCTCCAATATCTATATAATATAATATCTTACTGATTCCTGTAGGATAAACGTTTGAAACCTCATACAAGACTGGAACGGCTAGAAACTGCTCATAGTTTCTGGCTACTTCAATTCAACACTTACTAGAAAAACGCTCTAAGCTCCCAATTAATTACAAAAGACTCTTATACTTGACTATTATAATACTCATTTGGACTTACGGAGTAGAGCATTTGGTCTACGCTGAGCCATCGAATTCCTCTCTTACCGAACCTTACGATTCAAAATCCTCATTGTTCCTTACTTTGTTAAGAATAAAGCCATCCATAAGGACCTTAATGCCCCATTTGTTGCTGATTTGGCCTGAATCCGATATCAACCATTTCATGATCAACTCTATTCCCACTCAAATCCACTAGTTTCAAACCTAACAACCTATTCTAAACCCGATAATTATCTGAAGCGTCAGAAAAGAAAATGGCCTCGTGACCTAAGTTGACTTGGTCATTTGATATAGGTAGATGTAAGTAGTTTCTCTAGTTGTCTTTATCTGGTGCAATCGCCTATCATTATTCAACTTATTTTGTTCTATTATAATAGTACAGTTATAAGTTTCAACAAAAATATTTAAAAAAAACATCTTATTTCTTAGAGGTAAATAGAAAATGAAGATTTTTTAATTACTTCTTTCGGCCATTAATAGTATTTTAATGCATGTACGAATAAGAATATCCATTAATTATATCACCACAACAATAAACATATACAACGAAAGGTGGTGAAGTTGTTCGTACGGAACGTGAGCTGTATACAATGATGTGATTGGCTCCAATGGGCTTGCCTATTTTTGAATATAAGCGGTTGTCACGTAGGTATGATGTCATTTATTAAAATGAATTTTTATCCATTTTCTAAGAGTTTTGTTGGCGAAAAAAAACATTAGTATTGCATAGAGGATGGAATTATCTGATGGAAATAATATTGAGCTCCTTTTGTTTAAAAAGTAAATTTTAATCAATAATGAACACCCCAGATACTGAGCATACAAAGCCACAACTCTTTCTCTTTTCCACTGTCTTAACTAGATCTTAACTAATATAATTTTCAATTTATTTTATTTTTATTTTTTTAATTGTTATAATTTTTAAATATTTTTATGGTGGCTGAGGATGATCGTGGAGAAATCACCTCTCTGCGCTATCGTTGTCAGAGAACATTAAAGTCATTAACACCTAATGAACCGCATAATCTTCATGGATTGGAGTGATACAGGTCTTTTTATTCTAATAAAGAGACCGTATGATAATTATTAATTCAATAATAAATATTTCACTAACCTAATCTTGTACCTCTACAACTCATGAAGGGTTTTAGGTTCAGTGCATAGTTTTACATGGAGTACTGTTTCTAAGAGAATGGTTGCTTTGCCAAAGATCGCATGCATTAGCCAGCCTTTCCCCGATTATTGACACCCACTTTATTGAGGCTGAGTGATCCACTGGAGGATCTGTAGATCTCACAGGATCCATCCGTCGCTGTTAACAGATTGAATAAATAATTAATCTTCCATCGCCGAATTTTGATCCAGAACCTCCATTACGTAACGTATAGGAGCATTCTACACCTTTTTGAAAATTTCTAGAGACCACCTACAGCTGCGAACACTTGACCTTTGGTATAGAATCTATACTATAGATATAAGATTGTTATACTAACCACTAAACCTTATATGACCCCGAATTTATCTGATCTATGGCCAAGTCTTGTTTCTCTACTGTGAGTATTGGAGTTGAATGCTGACTATTGCCAGATTTGATGAGAAGATGACTGGTTATTGGTTTTCCAGAACTTCAGAGACATGAGTTTTTTTTAGGGGATTTTTTTCTATGGTATTCTAGTCAATATATCATAATTTTTACACCAAATTTTGAACTCCTATAATTTATAATACGAAACTAATATTATAGCTATGAGACAATGGCGGATTCTCTAGGGCGTTTATAATTGAATGCTACTCGGGAAGATCCAATATCCTCAGTAAATGATCTGTTGACGAATACAATAGCCACCGATAGAACAATAACTCCTCTACCAATCATTACCAAGTCCTAGCTGTCCCTTGAGGCCTTCGCAATATCAATGCTCCCTGTCTATAATAGTTGGGACTGTTTATAGTTTAATTATAGTGCATTTATAGTTTAACATAGGATCGCTGCAGAGGTCCATTGCTGATTGGTATGATGTCTTGAAACGCGAAAGTACAGGTCATAAGCGCCCAATCATAGTAATGATAAATTAAAAATGATGGAATTTAAAGAAACATAAAAAATATACTCGAGTCTGCAGTCTCAGATTTAGGTTGCATAGCATCTTTCTGAATTTGCTAAGGACACTTCTAGCCTGCTTTATTACAGACCTGATTTCACTTGAGTGATCTTAGATATCAGTTATGTTATCCCAGATACGTAAGTAATTCTATCGGTTCCTTTCAGATGGTGGATTATTCGCATGGAATTCGGCATCAATATGCTGCTTTTTACTGATGATATGATGATAATTATAGGTATTTTTCTGATGCTACATCTTCATTCCATAGTCGTTCCATAATACCAGTAGTACCTTATCCATGAGGAACTGAAGAACTACACTGTATCTTAGAAGGACTATATCGTCCGCATATTTTGGGTTAATTATTCTTTCCCCGTTTACGGTTATACCAAATTCATTCCACTAAGTAAAAAAACATTAAGAAAAAATAATAAAAATGTTTAAGAAACAACTGACAGAAAAGTGTTAAGTGAAAAGTTACTGAACAAGGAATGATCAACAAGGTAGAAGAATGTAGAAAACTGGCCTGAAGTGGTCCTGCGACAGGATGAAAAAAAGCGACGTGAACAAATGAAAAAGTAATGAAGAATTAGGTTCTCTAACTATTTAAGAAAAAAGATTTCTTATACTAATAATTTTTTATAAGAATTAAGATTAAAGTAATAATAACTATCCTGTTATAGAAGGAGCCACCAGGGTTATAAAAAGAAATATATAATTTCAATGAAACATATCACAAATGTATTATTTCTCCTAAAGATTTTAACAAAGTCGAGATCATTCAATAAATGGGCAGTAATATATAGAACTAAAACGATGTAATAATTACTATTACTATTAAGATTCGTTACTAACAATAATAATAAAAATAATAATCCTGCTTAATATATATCATAAAAAAATATATTGGGTTCCTGTGTAAGGAAGAGAGAAGGTGGGAGAGTGAGATAGTACTAATGCTTCTTCAGCTTATTTGTTCACCCCCCCCCCAAAAAAAAAAACAGGGAATTCTCTAATCTTCTTATTCTGTTTATTCAACTGTAATATTCTCTTATGCTATAATATATATATATATATATATATATATATATATATATATATATATATAATAAGGGAATAACCAATAGATAACTATTCTATGAATAGAGAAAAGGCTTTAGTATGGATAGTTAATATTACAGATAAGATAATTAGTCAAGTTATCTTGTTTCGAAAAGTACTTGTTTCTATATCCATGTATAATTGAACAATGAACAGATTTTCATATTCATACTCACAGGACAAGTTCATAATGTTAACTTTCCGGATGAAAAATAGCGGTAATGTATTCGCATATAAGATTCTTGTTGAGGTAGCTAATTTACATCTTGTGGTGTAATGTATTCCTGTCTGATGAAGCTTAAGATATTGATAAGCCACTATCCTTGATAATCTGCTCGGAGGAGGCCATGTGCCCGCAAGGACTACCTAAGCAATATCATAACTGCTGAGATGCAGGCTCGAATCCGGAAAAAATGTGGAAAATACGTTGAACTTAAAGTTATTTTAAAACAGTTACTAATAGGGTGTATACAAAACAATGATTTCATTAGAATCAATTCTATTCAAGATTAGTTAGAACTAACTAACTAACCATTAGAATGGTTATCTTATATTAGAGGCGGTATATTTAAATAAATAAGAGGGGGGGAGGCTAAGGAAGTTTAAAATGCTCACCACAAGGATGTATATCCCAGTCCTTTCTTACTTGGTCACTAACCAATCCGTTAACGATAAAGAAAATGTTATTTTCTTGTGAATTTCGTTTTTTCTAGTTACTATACATACTTTTTTTACTAGATACTCTTACGAAAAAGGAGCAGACATTGTGCTTCACTGAAAAAAAAATTAACTAGAATTAAAGAATCGCAAATAATGTAGGAAATCTGGAGAACTCGATAAGTTGTTCATGATGATCTATGACCAATCCCCCCTGCAGTATGCCTCCTTGTGGTTAACTCGCCTGGAAGGCTTTCCAAGGAGTTTGGAAGGTGGAACATGGAGGAGAGGATCGGAAGAATTGGGGAGGTTTAGCCAACTAATTTAACTTGCTCACTGAGTTTTCGTCCAACTTACCGCGCCTGATTGCCGCGTCTTATAGCCTTTTTATCAAAGAACTCTGGCCATTTTAAACGCTTCGAAGATAATCTTAAAGCTTCCTATACCACAGGTAATATGATATAATTCGTAGTAGCCATTATAATAGACTATCAGACAATTTTATTACTTAATATACTTCTTTTCGTTATATAAACATAATCATCAAATTTTAAGTCGTTGAATAAGGTTTGAGCTGAAAGAAACAATAACATCAATGATTAATGATGAGATTGTAAATAGGATACGATGGGGAAATCCCCAAAACCAACAATTAAGCCTCCTAAATAAAGAACCTGTACAACCACTATATACTGTGAACGGGTTCAGTACATAGTAGAGACCGTACAGTTTCATCCGGGAGATGATTTGTCCTTATCACACTCAACCACCAGATTTTCCCCTTTATTTTGGGTACCCACTTTATAGAGACTGTGAGCCCCAGGAAGGTCCTAGATCCCAAATGACCCATCTCCGGCCGCTAACAGATCAAATAAAAGTCTTGCCAGCAGCGGGATTTGAACCCAGGATATTCGACATGGCAACCAAGCGCTCTACCACTGAGCCACTTCACTCTCCAAGTATCCTGAATACTGGAACAAAAACAACCTGTCGACGTTTTGCTTATTTGCTGTGGCAGGTATTTAGTATGTTAACAGCCACAGTTGGACTCTTTGCGATCTGGAGACCATCGCAAATATAAACCCAAGATAAAAGAAAAAAACCAGCACTATCCATGGAAGGTTTTGGGTTCAGAGCTCTTTAGAAACTATGCTATCCTAGTCCAACGGTTATTCAAGGAGATGAATTGGCTAGGATAACTCGGATTTATTTCCCCAATCAAGTGTATCCTCTTTATAGAGCCTGGGTGAGAAGCAGGAGGGTCTTCTGCTCCTGGTCCCAAGGAGTCCATCTTAGGCAGTTGACAGGCCAAATAATTTATCTCCTGAGCCAACAATAGTTATACCTTTGGTTTCTTAAAACAAATTTCATGAATCTGATTTTCAAAATATGAAAATTCAAGTAAAACTGAGCAAGAAAGATAATAATTTCATAAGAAGAACGGAGCAATCGAGAAAGTACAATAATAGAAAAAGATAAATTTTTAAGCATATTTTAATAGCAAATAATCTTCTGAATCAGAGTCTTAAAGCTTCCCTGCAAATTATTTAAAATGTTTTTCTAGCCTTAGAATCTATTTTTCATAAGACAGTAGAGAGACACTTCTCGCTGAGACAGGCTTCTACACTTAACCTAAAAGTATGCTTTAAATAATCAAATCTGCATTAGTGAACTGAGTTTCACTTATATGATAAACAACTATAAAAAAATGTTTCCATAAAGAGTCGATTTACAACTGATTATTGAATAAAAAATATCTTTTACAGGCAAATTTGAACATGGAATCTTGATTGTTACGGTCGCCAAGAGGAAGGCGGAAGCAAAGGATTATCGGCTTAAATCCGTCGGTGGGAGAAGTTAAAATAGGATTAGGACCATTCTAGATCGTCTCCTTTTGTCGGAAAAGGATTAAGAAGATTCCGGAATTGTCTGGCCCCTCCGTGTTCTAGAATGTTCGGCTTTGCCTATTTAAATACTTCCCTCACCTCGAGCCAGGCAGTCTTAGTCTGAGAGTAGACCAGAGAAGATCTGTGGTAAGTGAGTGTCAGTGTGATAAACTAGTCACTGTTGAACCGGCCAGGGTAATAAGTGTATCAGTGAACTATGACAGCCTCGCGAGTGTAATAAACTGTTTCTGTTTGCTACTGTGTGTCAGTTGTCATACTTGGAGAATCTTACGGTCGGTGGACTAGTGAACTGTAAGTGTTAACTAATAGCTATAAATTGTAGTGTAATTTTATAATATTCATAGAAACTATTGTAACTAGTTAAGATATCTAGAATTAGTAATATCTTATATTATTGTAATAATTAAATAGGAGTTAGGCCTAGATTATAATATTTAGAATATTGTTATAATAAATTTATATTAGTCTAATAATTTAATTGTTAATAGTTTAATTGTATCCTTTTTATCATTTTGTTAATAAATATTAGTATCTTTAATTAAGGAATTGTTTAATTCATTTTAATACTCAGTAGCCCGTAACATGATGTTAGTAACATAAACAATAAGTTACATGCTGGAAATATTGATAGATATATAAAAAAAAAAATTGTGTGGAGTTTGGCCAAGTAAGAAAAACGATTTTAAACAGACAAACGCCATTCAAGGGGAAAATACATACCGCTTATATACTTCATAAATGCTAAAGATACAAAGCCTATATTCTAGTTAAAAAAAATTCTAATTTTTTTTAGGCAGCGCGCATATAAAATCAATAGTTATTTGTATTTATTATCATTTAACTAGTTAGAGATCGAACAAACTACCCACTGGTAGTACTCAAATAACAAGTTCAACTAAGAAGGCCACGTGGCTATCTTCTTTTCAGACGCCTCAGAGGATTATCAGGAATTGAAGAGGAAGCTAGGTTTGAAACTAGAGGGTTTGAGTGGGAATGAAGTTGGTTATGATAGGATAGATACCGGGTTCCGGCCAATTCAGCAACAAATGGGACATTGAGATCATTATGGATGACTTTATTCTTAACAAAATAGGGAGCACTGAGGATTTTACGAAGGATTTTGGATCGTAGGGATTGGATATGAGAGGAATTAGTTGGCTTAGTAGAGCCCCAACGCTCTATTCCATAAGTCCAAACAGGTCGTATGATGGTCATGTAGGTGAGTCTTCTGTAGTTGATTGGAAGCTTAGAGCGTTTGTCTAGTGTTGAAGTAGCCTGAAACGTCGAGCGGTTTCTTGTCTTTTCAATCTTTTAGGAGGAATTAATAACACTTAAATATTAAGTAAAAATTAAGAATAACTAAGTAAGAAATTAAAAACGAACAAATACAATCCACAATGTTTTTTGTGTTTACTACGCGGTTAAGACCTCTAGTATTTTCATAATAAAATATTATTATAGTATTTTTTTCTCTTTCTAGACAGAGTTTGTTAGTAAGGGTATTTCATGATTATAATGATATTTTGCATAACTGAACGTTGATTCGTCTAGAAACTAAGAATAACTATTTAGAATAATTAATGAAACAAATAATTATGCTAATTTATATTGTCCTAGGAATGAGAATAAACAAAAATACTTGAATGTCAATCAAAAACGCAGAGCTTTTAAAACTAATGGAGGACTCTTGACAAATCAACAAGTGGTTTCTTTCTCGAGCCAAGTCCCCACAGCGTTGACAGGTAATTCGAAAGCTAAAAATATCCTTTTTCTTTGCTGGTGGAGGTTGTTCGTTTACTTCGTTTGTTTGTTGACGGGAGTAAAAATAAACTGGTTATCAACGCTAGACACATTTTTAGTATGCTTAATTTATACTTGAATTGTATACATATACATTGAAATAAAAAAACATCGAGAAAATGCTAATATCGGAACAGAAGATGTGTTTACAGCAAAATAATTATGAATGCAGCATCATTATCAACAAGGTAAATTTTAAGTTAATTCTGTTTGTTTTTTTACTGTAGGGATAAGATTAGTAAGTTTATCAAAAATATGTTTAACCGTAAGAATGGGGTTACAGTATTGGAAAGATGGAGGTAACAGTTTTCAAATAAGATGTGAGTGCGTGAGCCAAGCTATGTCAATGTTTAAGCGGGGTCAATACTATTTCTTCCCTGCGGTTGATGACGTAGAATTTACCAGTTGTTTTATACATCTTAATGTACAAGGTGACTTTTGGCCCACCTGGATTATTTACTTTTATATTTATGTTTAAGAATCCTTTTTTGTTTTGAAGGGGTGAGAACGTTACGCGAGTGCCTCGAGGGTTGCCTGATCTGTGATCTTGTTACTCTTAATGCCAATGTGACCAGGTAAGATCCATACAAAATATACATTTTAAATATAACTTTAAATATAAATATAGGAGATGAAAGAGCCCTTAGCTCGAAGACTTATCTTTCAAAGATAAATCGTCTATGGCGCATACCAACAGGTTGTGCAGGGAGGTGATTTGTCCCAGATTATGCTCAACCGCCTGATTTTCCCCCTTATTTTGGTTTCCCAATTTATAGAGGCTGGGTGAGCATCAGGAGGGTCTTACCTTCCACAGGGTTCATCCATGAATGTTTACAGACTAAATTATTTATCTACTACAGCTGGATTTAATCCCGTGATCTTAGCACTCTACACACTGAGATACACCGGACCCATTTTAAGTAACTAACTAACTAGGTTAGTTACTTATTCCTTGTTAGTACTAAATTAATATTTTATATTCTTCCATTAGAAATATAAATTCTCTGATCAGAGAATAGCTGTGACCTAAATATATCCACCATGGGTTAGAAAAAAGGGTCCTAAAATCCACTTGCCAGAATGATTTCCCAATCATTCCCAAGTATCATTACAAGTACCAGCACCATTACTAACCTACCATTACTACCTTAAGTGAACTTAAGCTTGTGATGAGTCTAAAGACAGGGAACTTAGATTAATTATTTAACTAAAATTATTATATCAGACCTAAAGTTTTGTATCTTATTGTTTTTAGGATTCTATTTGAGGATTCTTTTTGAACAGGATTGTGGCAGAAAACGACATTTAATTTGGAAATTATTGGTATATACAGCCGAACCTGGATAAGTGGAATCTCTTGGATTTCAATTCCACTTAAAGAGGTATTAAACTTAAACATGGTTTCACTTATCCAGGTCATTACGGTTGCATGTACCACTAGAAGAGGTTATCAAACAACTTGTAAACATAAAAAACCAAACATAAAAACACCTGGCAGGAGGAGGGAGATTAGAGTGTAGCAACAATAGGGAACAACAATAGGTTAGAGTGGAGTAACAATGTGCTTAATGTTTAAACTTTAGGTACCAATCATAATAAAAAACAATCCCGTCAATCCATGTAAATTCCACTAATAGAGGCAAATACAAAAATTGTTCCATTTACAGTGGTAATTGGCTAAATTCAACAAAAATTGATTCCACTTATAGAGGTGGAAACATACCGGTTAAAGAGCTTATGTGGTATTCCACTTATACAGGTATCACTTATCCAAGTTCGACTGTATGTTTATATTTAAATGTGAAAGGGTATTATAATGTATAATATACATTATAAAGATAGTAATATATCTTAAATGTAGCAAGGATTGGCGATATCATGCTTAACCTGACAACCGTAGCTAAGTCGGTCCTTCCAAAGTGAAGTTGGCTGTTAGGTTCCTCAGGGAACTGAATGGATAAGTTAGTGAGCTTCATATCCAGGCACTGTCTTCTTGTCAAGTTTGATTAGGACGATGAAGGATGACACAAGCTAGTATGTTTGCCATTAGGGCTGAATTTAAGTTTTCGGATCTCCGTTAGCAATAGTGTCTGTCTGTCTTACCTAACTTGAGAATAGCAAATATGTAACTGAATCGTTAACTTTAATAGCATAACTAATTGCCCCTTTGAGTGCCCAGCTATATCAATAATATAAATGTGTACAACACTTGTGATAGGTCCAAGGGAAATGAACTGGAGTAAATAAGTTCGTTTTTACAAATTCAAGATTTCAAAGGACTGTAAACATTTTAATCCTATTTAATACTTACCAATACTTCATAAACCATTACGAGTATTCTCTAAGCTTGTTTAACCACATTTGACTTCTTAAAAAAACACTTCATTTACTGATTTTTTTCAAAGAAGAAACATGACAGTGTCCTACGAAATTCTAGTAATTTTAAGGTATTACTGAGAAAAAAAATGCCACAGCCTGCCCGAAGCAACTCGTGATATTATTAAATATGAAGGAGAAGGGGTCCTTGACCAGCGCAGTGCGCAGCGTTGGTTTGGAAAATTGAGAAGTGGAGATACGATGTAGGAAAGGAAGAAAGACTCCGGGCGATCATTTAAAAAATATTTATGAGGTTCTGCAGGAAGTTGTTAATTATCATCCATCCACAAGTCCTCGCGAACTTGCCAGAGAGCGTGGTGTGTCGAAAGATACTGTTAGTCGCCATCTACACTCAATTGGGAAGGTGAAAAGGTGCTGTAGACTAGTCCCCTGGTGCTGTTAACATAAGTTAAGTTTAATCCCATTAACGTTAATCCTCAGAAATGAGCCAAGAGGTTAGAAATTAGTGAAAATTTATTGAAAAACCCTTCTGATATGAGATTTTACCGGATGATTGTCACCTGTGATGAAAAGTGGATTTACTGGTGAAATACGAATACTCTAGATCGCAGTCAAACATGGGTACGAACTCAAACCTCATTCCCCATTTGTCCAGACCTCACATCATCGGATTCATTACTTGTTTCGATCCCATTTTCTTCAAGGAAAAAAAAATTTTGCGGAAGTTAAAATTGCGGTCCAAGAGTTCTTTGACAGCCATCCCAAGAAATAGTAGCAGCGTGTAATCGAGGTATTGGCCAGTAGATGGCTAATGACAGTAGATAGCAACGGACTGTACATTGAGTTTTAATTGTATTTTATACTAAAGAAATAAAATACAAATATTTGGTTGTAAAATGGTCATTTTTTTATTCATACTATAATTATGCATTCTAATTATATAGATACATTGTTTGTTCGTTTATAGAAATGGTTAATTGTATTAATATGTTATGGCGGTATGTAATTGAAGCCTTATAACCTCTCAAGTTACTGTAAAATAGCTGTCAAATTTCCAGAATATTTATAACATAATCATTGTAATGTGAACATATCATCCCTACCATTTCCAACTATCGAATGTGAAAAAACACAGTTTTCGTTTTCGACTTATAGCAGTTGCTTTAGGATTGATTTTTTTTTTTTATTGAACATTAAAACTGCTTTTTTTTAATTCTCCTCAAAAGTACCGATTTTCACATTTGATAGTTGGATATGGCAAGGAAGATATGTATACATTTATATTATAATTACATTACTTTTTATGAATTTAATGTTGGTAAAAAAAAGTGTAACTTGAATAGGATCTATTGGACAATTTATCTAGATATTTAATGATATCTATTTCTTATTTTATGTAATATTAAAAAAAACGAATTTATTATTTAAGTAAAGCACAGTTTCCTAATGCAGATTTGATTATTTAAAGCATACTTTTAGGTTAAGTGTAGAAGTCTGTCTCAGCGAGAGATATCTCTCCCTCTACTGTCGCGTCAATAATAAGCCTGATACTAGAAAAACATTTTAAATAATTTGCAGGAAAGCTTTATGATGCGATACTGACTCTGAGAGTTATTTGCTTTTAAAAAATGCTTAAAAATTTAACCTATTTCTATTATTGTTATTTATTCTTCTTATGAAATTATCATTTTCCAACTGCACTGTTATTTAATTTTTCTATTCCGGATTCATTTAATTTATTTTACAAGGTCAATGGTGTTAATATTATATGCCTTATGTTAGTAAAAATGTTATTGCTTGTGTTTCTGTAAACAATTACTTTTGAACAGTGTAGCTTAGTGTACAGAGAGAATACAGAGTTGCTGAACTTTAGGAACCAGCTTCAAATCCGACCGAACGTTATAAATTGCGTGATTTACTAACAGGCATAAATTAAGGGGTCACATGTGGTAGTGTTAAGCATAAAAATGTTTACGGATTCATAGTCCGACAGGATATTTTTTATAGATAAAAAAATACTTGGTTAAGCTGCCCTATGGAGGGGACGTAAAATTATACCTGGATAAAGAAAAAAATGATGACTTCCACTGTAGCATCGTAGCATCTTCCGGTTAGCCATTGTAGCATAAAGTAATGCCAAATGAATAAAGAAGAGCAAATAAACATTCCTGAATAGATCCTGTGGTTGCAGAGCCTCCCGGGATTCAGTCAGCCTTTATAAAATGGTTATCATTAAGTGAGACAAAAAACTGGCCACTGAGCGTGATCTTGATCAGAGCTCAGCTCCCTGCACAACCGTTTGATTAGAAACATTACAGTATCCACCATGTACAAAACTTAAGACCCTTTTAGTAGTGCAGTGCAGGTTTATAGTCGAATTGTTTTTTTTTCCAAACGCTATATTTTAAATAAACAATTACTGACCATAACCTGCTATACTTCTAAATGACAACAATAAAGAGTGATTATATGCCTGAATTAATGTAGAAATGTAAGTGTATACAATCCGGTTTGTTTGCAGATATTGAATATAACTTTGGAAAAAGCTATCACCTGTAAAGTTGTTGGACAAATTCAATACTCGGGAGATGAAATCAATTAAATATCAAAGCGATGGTTTGGTCAAAGGATAGTATGAAATTATAATTTTGTTTCCATAAATAAGGTTTGTATCGGTCGGTAGCAAATAATAACTTAGCCTAAATTACATAAACCTATTCGTATGTTTAATCGTTCATTTTACTACGAAGCTTTTCACGGAGCCGAATGGAAATATCGATCACATGATTAAATATTTATTATTTGCTCTACCTCTTTGATATTATCCAGTAATTATTTAAGAAAGGACTTTGATTTCGATACGATCGTTATCAATGCCTTCCAAATCCCTAAATATCAGCAGGAATGTATAATAGAATAGAAAATAGAATGTATAAATAAAAAAGAAATTAACTCCGTTAACAGATTATTGAACAAAAAAAAAGTTTAAAAAGCTTATCCTTGTTTTACTCGAAAATTTATTTTTAATTTAATAAAACTTTTTAACAAATTATTTAATCTGTTCACAGCCATTCACGGACCTTGTGTGATCTACAGACCCTCATGGGATTCGTCTAACCTCTATATATTGGGGGAAAACCTGGGGTTTGAGTATGATCTGGAACAAATCACATCCATGCACAACCGTTGTCCCCAGTACAGTCTCTACCACGTACTGCAACCATTACCCTTTATGGGGTGAACGGTGACAGGTTTTTCTCTTATTATTTTTTTTTTATTAAAAACGATATTTTATTAGTTACTATAAAAAATTAACCATAAAATAATTTTTGTTTAATAACTATTTTAAAGGTGATAAAATACAATAATATAATTAATACAATTTCTTTATTTTATTTTTTTGTTAGTTGTTATAATTTTTAAATATTTTTCTTTGAAAAGAAAAGATATGTCCAGGACCGGGATTCGAAACCGAGTCTTCCATGTTTCCGTCATGGTACTCTACCAACTGAGCCATCTTGGTTCACTTCTCGGTCAGACACATCCTTTCACTTCACTGATCCCATATCCCGGTCCTGGACATATCTTTTCTTTTCAAATAAAAATATTTAAAAACTATAACAACTAACAAAAAAATAAAATAAATAAATTATAATAATATATAATGACGTAAGTCAACAAGATCCTAATTGAAATAATGTTCAGTGAACATTCTTCCCCTTGTATAATATACATCGCAAATTCCGAGAACACGGGATCAGTGAAGAGAAAGGATGTGTCTGACCGAGATGCGAACCAGGATGGCTCAGTTGGTAGAGTACCATGACGGGAACATGGGAGACCCGGGTTCAAATCCCGGCCTGGACATATCTTTTCTTTTCAAATAAAAATATTTAAAAAATATAATATAATTCAATGTTAAGACCGTGGAAAAAATTCCAACTCAAATCAGTTGCATTTGAGCCTTAGATAGTAGGATGCTTCTTGGGTGCATTATTCATGTTTTGTTTTGTTTTTGTTCTTTTGTTTTTTTTTTTCTCTATCTACCCTGAGGATGCCTGAATGGGCGAAATATTGAACAGATATTTCTATTTCTGTTTTAGTTTGGAGACTTAAGGCTTTTCGTTGGAATTTTTCCACGGTCTTAACATTTATGTAAGGTCTCTTTTTATTTTTCAATATAATATAATTAATTATGCATGCTGTATTAAACAGTTTTTTTTAAATTTTATTGGGTTAAAAATGTTAACAGACTAGAAGGGTGAAAAAATTACATATTTCTAATTTATATAAAATTACGTTAAAGAAGAAAATAGTTGACTGTAAGATAATAATGAAGTATAGAATTGGTGAGGGATTGCAGTCAATAATAACACTCAATTAAGGATAACTTATTTATTTAATAGTGCCGACGTTTCGGACTACGTTGGTAGGTCATCTTCAGGGTTAAGAAAAAAAATCCTAAGTAAAATGGTGGTGTGGTGATGACAGGTACTCGTTAAAGATACCTATCCTAATTAAACCGGATAGGCAAAATTTAGGGCTCTCACTGACGCATCTTCCAATTACAACTACAAACAACTACTTGATTCTTGATTACTACTATTTTAATTAAATATTGGTTTATTTTTTATTTGAAAAAAATAAAAAGTTTAATTACTTTAATTTTACTCAAGTGAGTGGATGAGCAAAGTGTTTATTAAGTCTTGAGGCTTTCTATTTTCCCAATTGAATCATTAATAAACAAAACATAATAGGTATTTTTGTATTAATTATGTATTAAGATTAATATTTAAAATGGAAGCAAACTTAAACGTAATTAGCTAAGAAAGTTGGAATGTTGCCATAGTTAACTCCAAGCCTTTTCCCAAGTTCCCCTTAAAGAGCTTAATACAAACTCAGAAGAGAGCCTTTGGGAATATAAAAATTGAACAAGGAGGGGTTAAATACTTCATTTTGTTCCATTATCCCGCCCTGAATGGGACCCGAGAAATGTATTCTATAATAAGATTTTTTTATTAGCTTTATTCAGGTAAGCGGGAGGGGGGGGGGGAGATCTGAAGGAAATTAGATACCCACTACCGTGTTTCTCTCAGCTTTTAAATTTTATAATAAACTCCATTCATTCATTTCTGTTAATTTTTCCCTAACGTTATTTGTAAAGAAGAAGAATAATGAAAAAAGAGAATTTCTTTCTTTATATTTCTTGGATAATGTATGTTGAAGGAAAACAGGAAAGTTCCAAACTCATACACTGGTATAAGAGTTCAGGAAAAAAAGTATAAACACTTTTTTTTTTTTTTTTAATTTATCTTTTATCTTAAGTTTATCTTGTTTTAATTTAATATTTTAAAAATGGACCTATCACAACGCCATTGTTCCTGAATTTCTTGTTAGTCCGCCGTCAGGTTGCTACACTCGATATCAGTATCAGATTCCCGTCTAAGTATTTTCTATTGATGAGCTGCTTTTTATAAAATTCTATACATTTTCATACATATTTCAATTAAATGTTAAGTCCTGGGTTCAAATCAAGCTTGCCGGCTGAATTTTATTTAATCTTATAGTGGTCGGAGATGGATCCTATGGGATCTAGGAGCCTCGTGGGGCTCAATCAGACACCATAAAGTGGGTACCCAAAATAAGGGGAAAAATCTGGTGGTTGAGCGCAATCTCCAGGACAAATGACCTAAACATACCCTACCAATAATCAATGCTCTACCAAGAAACAGTACAGTCCCTACCATTTTTACCATGTAGTGAATGGGTTGTAGTGATACAGGTTTTTTTAAAATTTATTTTCCTCTATCTAACCTAATTCCAAGCGATAATTTGTAAAAAGAAATGACTTGTTGCGTAGGGATAAAACATAACACTGATAGAAGACACTGTGAATGCCTTTCAGCCACTTTGATCGTATGAAAAAAATTGTATCGACTTTGAAACGGGATGTAACTTGTTCAAAACTTTAACAAGTTCATTGAAAACGATCATTTTATACAAAAATTACAACTCAATAATTGTGTCCGAAATCTAAATCTAAAAAGCCCGCTTAACTCTCTGGAATGTTCCTCCTGTTTGACTTATTTGAGTCGATAAAAATGAAGTATTTTGAAGATTACATTTATCGCAAAAAAATCTGATCAGCAGAAAAATACAGCATAAGGAACATAATTGAATTGGTATACACTACATATGTTACCTTAGTGAACTCACGTGATAGCATTTTAATATACCTACTATTGAACGTCTCCTGGATTGTATTGCCAAGCATAATAAAGTTATATGTCCATTGATGTAGAAAATCCTTGATAATGCTATCCTTCGGAGGGGACATAAAATAGAGGTTGCGAATCGCTTCGTTTTCATGCATTCCTTAAAGATCTCTATCTTAATTATATCAGGATAGGATATATATCGGACTCTTCATATGATCAGCGAGAGCTGAATAAAGTGACATTAAATGAATAAACAAAAAAAAAAGTTGTTTATGCACTTTTCTATTAATAGTAGAAACGCTACATTTCCTTAGCCAGATATAGTTAGGAGATAAAAAATTAATGGAGAAATGTTAACTCTTCCTCTCCTTTCTAAAGAATTACCATAACCCAGAGAAATAATTATATTATAATATAAAAATGTGAGCTGTAATATATTTTTATGCCCCTGGAAATGACAGAAATGGAATTAGCTCGGAAAATTCAAGACAGAGCAGCGAATGATATAATATTCTAGTAAGAGAGAGGAAGGAACTTCCATCCTAACCTTCCTCGCAAATCATTTGCATCTTATTATATTTATAATTATAATAAGTACCTTAACCCATTCGAGACCGATTGCACACCGTGTGTAGGAATAAGGTATTTTCAGTACAAAAGTCAACTGTAACCTTTTATAAATCAAATGTAACTCTTTAAGACTCAATTGCCACCCTTTTTATTTCAATTGTAACCGTTTCCATTTCAATTATCACACTTGAAAATGTTTTGAAAATTTACCGTACTGGAGAATAGGCGAATTTAGGGCCTCAGAACTCGCCAGGATAAAATCATCACAACATTTTTCTTCACAACTCTTGTTACGATAAAAATGAGGGAAATAAAAAAAAAAAAAACTAATAGTTGATTTTTCGTTTCTGAGAAAGTTTATCTTAAATAAGTAAAAGCATGTAATCTGAACTTAACAACAGTATCTTCATGGTCTTGGTAATAAATTAATAAACATAATAATATTTTTGTATAAAAAAAATTAAGAAAAAAATTAAAACAAAAAGTTGATTTAATTTCTTAAGAAGTAAATAATAAAAAATGTTGCAAAATTGAATAAAAAAAACTGTTGATAACTTCATTTTAAGTAGTTTTACTTTCTCAGAAAAAAATGCATTTCTATTTATTTTTTAATGGTTTCCTTCAACTTTAGTTTAATAACAAAAATTATTGCTTTTCGAAAATTGTACTAATGTCATTCGTTTACTGCTTTGTGCCAATAATAGTTTTGAAAATAACAAAATTAAAAATACTGTCATGATTTATCCCGTTGATTTCTGAGGCCTTAAATTCACCCATTACACATTACGTTAAATTTTCAAAATATTTTCATGGGTGATAATTGAAATGAAAACGGTTAGAATTGAAATAAAAAAGGGTGACAATTGAGTCGTAATGTTGACTTCGAAAAGGTTCAAATAGACTTTGAAATGAATAATTGAAATATGCACAATCTATCATAGTTTATCAGAATTCATTTTTAATATTACAATTCTTTAAATTAGTGTCTCTTTGGTATTAAATATTATTATTTTTTATCTTGAAGAAATTCATTTGTTAACTTTCTAAAATAAATAGTTTATGTTATTGTTTTTGCAATAAAGTCTTATTTTTTATTATTAAAACACCATTTGCACTAGCCGGAAATAATATACTTGTGTTGGGCAAAAGTAGCGGTTCTTTTGAGCTCCCAAGCCAGGCTACAATATGTATTTCACTGTCTATTTTGTATATAATTAAGAATCAATAACTACACCATATTACTGTATCATATAACCACAAATATTAAATATGTAGTATATAATGTAGTTTTATGAATATATACTTCAACAAAAACCTATCATTTTATTCCTCAGTGAAAGTAATTAAAACAATAACTACTGATCTTTTTTTTTTAAATACCACTATAATCCACGAAGATCTTGAGTTCTGTACATGGTAAAGAGATCACTGTATGCCACCAGGTTTTCCCCCAATTGAGGGTATCCACTTTATAGAGACGAGGTCCATCCATGGCTAATAATAAATCTGATTATAAATTTTATAAATTATAGGATACAAATGACCTAATTTATTTTTAGTTTTAGCTGTAATCAATAAAAACAACAATATTTGTTATAATAATTTTTATAAAATGTTTTCAGTCAATAATTCGTTTCTTCCAGGTGTACGAGAAATTGCTTAGCGTAGCGGCACACATCGGAACATACACGGAACAAGAAAACTGATGAGGGAGGAAACGAGGCCGGTAAAGAAGATAGATTAGGAGGAAGGGCTTTGTGACCCGGCTCGGGGCTCATAAAGATTAATAAGCTTACTAATGGGAGGGGGGAAATCATCTTCAAAGGGCCCCCCCCCCCATCATCATCACTATATATCTTCCTCGGTATGCTGTAACGTAGGGTATGTATCATCATAACTGATAAGGAGGTAAACCAAAAAAAGGTACCATTAAAAACCATTAAGGCTATAGGATTTAGCATGTACCAGGGACTGTTCTGATTCTAAGCAAACGGTTATGCACTGAGAGGAATTGGCCAAGACTACAATCAAACACAAGGTTTCTCTCTCACAACCCGGTTTAAGGGTTAAAGTTCAATAATAACTTCATTGAGGTTGGGAAAGTCTCAGGTCTGGAGATTTTGCAGGGATTTGAACCCTATTCAGGTTTTTTTTTCAGAGATTTCTTCCACTATGGTCAATACAGAAATTCAGAAGGCGTTACTGATTGATACCTTCTTAATTCTAACGGGGTCTCAATCAGTCTCAATTCCTTTGAAGAAGTAGATAGCAATTAATAAGTAGATAGATATCGTAAGATCGAATTGTTTCTTTTTCTTTAAAGAGAGTAGGGAATAAATCTGAATTGGGGAAATAAATCTGAGAGTGCTCCTAGCCAAATCATCTCCCTGAACAATCGTTGTCTTACTGTCACTACCATGTTCTAAACCCAAGATCCTTCATGGATTGTAGTGGTATAGTTTTTTGTGCCTATAAATAAAAAACGATAAGCCACTGAAAGTTGAAATTTCAATTTAATGACCTCCCATTTATGGACACTAAATGGACACTTGGAAGAGAGACTCTTAAGTGATTACGTTAAATTTTTATCAAGTAGTATGTCTTCTCGAAAAATATGTCGATTTTAAGATTTAAACAGATCTTTCCATTTTCAACATCCTTGAATCAATATTGACTAGTTGCTTAATTAGATATGTAGGTACCTATTGGGGGTCCGTATAATAATATATTTTTACCCCTTAGGTTTTGCATCTGACTTTTCGGCTATTATATGATCGCCGGTAGTGAAAAATTACTTTATGATCTTTCTTGATTATTACTTATTAAACACAAACAATTTTATTAATATATTACGTATTTTAACAACGTTTAATTTAAAATAAGTGAGATACGTGTATAAAAACGTTACCTAAGTCTCACTCCATTTCATTTACTCGGGTTTGCGCTAGATGACTCTTGCTTCGTAATTCCTTTGTTCACAATTTTTCTTGTTGGAATGAAAATGCACAATTCCATTTACCATGAATTCCCACTTACCCCAGTTTACCTTGGATAAGGCCCTTCCTACTTTAACAAATATTTTTAAGAGGGCACTTCTTAAATATAATTTACATTTTTATATATTGTAATATTATATGTTTTTTATTTAATTAGACCGATAATCAATTTTGATAAACTTAAATTTTGTATACTTTATATACGTATATATATAATATGCTTGCTAGACCTTCAAGGCAAACAATACCCTCTATCACGTTTGGCATCTACACGTTTGAAAGTGTCGACAGGTTGGTCTACCTTGGCTCTTTGGTGAAAGTGGATAATTCAACTGAAGAAAGAAGAAGAATGCTGACCGCCGATAAGTGTCATTTTTTAAGAAGTCATCTGATATCAAGAAGAGCCAAGGTAATACTTTACAAAACAATTATCAGATCTGTTTTGACTTACGGATCGGAAACCTGGCCTCTGTCCAGGGCAGATGCCAACAGTTTACTGCTCTTCGAAAAAAAAATATTAAGAATGGTACGTAAGAATGTTTGGAGCTGTAAGAGTTGGCGATCAATTTAGACTCAGACAAAATGCAGAGATATTTCGGATGTATCAGGAGCTAGACGTGGTTCACTACATAAGAATAGCTAGGCTTAGTGGCCAGACTGGAGGACATAAGATACTGCTATTTGGGTAAGTTGACGGAAAAACGGAAATGTGGACGGCCATGATTAAGATGGGTAGACGAGGTCGAGAAGCACGCAGGTAGCATTGTTGGATCCAGAGCTTGGAGGACCTTGGTACAGGACAGAGAAGAGTGGAGGCGATGCCTTGATGCGGCCAGGACCCGTACTGGGTTGTAGAGCCAGTGTTGATTAATTGATTGATAGTATATATATATATATATATATATATATATATATATATATATATATATATATATATATATATATATTTAAAAATATATATTTATCTCCAGCTGGTACAAAAACATGTGTTTTTGGCTCAATTAATTAAGACTAAAGTACGTCTTTTCTCCCTGTGCATTAGAAATTGAGGCAAAAAGTTAACTTTATTCCCTAGGGAATAAAGTAAAACTATGACAACCTAATTCGTCTAAATAATGTAGGTTTCGTACTGAAAAAGTTGAGGGTTAGGTTGCTACACCTGTTACGCCGGCCATTAAAATCAGCTGTTGTTTCAAAACACCAAAACTGATAAACAGAAGTTCATTTGTGTTCAGGTTGTGTAAGTTATGGATCCACCACATATAGTACAAGAAACAAAAATGTTATTGCAAATGTTTTTGAATTTATTGTAAAACATATCATAATATAAAATATTATAGCTTATAGTTTGCCTTTTTACATCCCATTTGGACATAAAATCTTGTATGCCCCTCGGGACTAAATTGATCATTATTCCCAGCAATACTTTACTCCCTCGGCTTGGCTTCGTGAGTAAAGATAATTATCCCCTCGCATTCGCTCGGAAATAAACTGGATTGTTCCCTCGCATTCGCTCGGGAACAAAATCGAATTGTACAAACTTACATCTGATGGAATAATGATCTTCTAGGTGCATAAATAACTATTTTTTATTAATACTGAAATATCTTTTGGTCTCAAGGGGGAAAAACTTCTTATTATTGCTATTATCACCAGAAAAACTAGGATACATTTTGTAATGACCACTTCGGATCACGCAACAACTTTATATCTTTCCTTATCTCTAGTGGAATTTTCTCTGTCTATTCATGCATTCACTGTCATATTTCCTTTGGTCTTCAGTCCAAATTCATACAACATTCTCTGATCTTTCTTCTTCCGGAAACCCTTTCAAATTGTACAGTTTGATCTTAAGTTCTTTTGTTTCTAATACACCCACGAAATTCAATACGCATAGCTTAATCAATAATATTGTTTTTAAAATAATAATAAATAGTTAAAAAGACAAAAACTAAATAGAAATCAAGGGAAAAAAATGATGAAAATATTTGTAAAAAACACACGGAAACTAAGCCATATTAATGCTGAATAGTTATTCAAGATTAAATTAAATAACTGTTTTGATACAACCCATTGAGGGTACTGTGCTCAATATATAGAAGGGACTAATACGCTCACCCACAAGGATTTCACACAATTCAGTGTTACCGCTTTCTAGAGGCTAGATGAACCCCAGGAGGGTCTGTACATCTCACAGGACCTATCTATATCTGTTGACATATAAAATATTTGATCAGCCACAATTGTTCCTAGTCTTAGGACTATAAGATCAGTAACCAAGCATCCTACCAACTTAGATATTCATTTCCTATAAATTTAAAGCTATGAAAATGAAATACGCGATGTTAATAAAAATCAAATTAAAAGTAACCATTCGTTTAATGTAAATTAAATAAAACACGCGTTCATAAACAAGTCATTCCATATCTAAATATTGGAATGATGGAGTCTAGCAATCGCCCCGATATGGCTATTTAATTCTCTGATAGGTCCAACCATTTTAACATCTCCCTCCATTATTTTTGAATTTTCTAGATTACATTTCTATCATTGTGACCTATTCCCCTTTATGCACTTAGAAATTATCATAATTTATTCGCATGCTCAAATATTTACTCACCTATTATTATTTCTTAATTTTATCTAGTATTAATAAATATATCGCGTTTTGTACATTGGGCTGTTTCATAAAAAAATCAATGAGAAGGTTGACAAATTAATCAAATCAAATCGGTTGTGAGGAGCGACAGCGGTTGCAAGGAGGTGATTTGTCCTAGACCACTCTCAACCACCAGATCCCTCCCCCCTATTCTGGATACACACGGCTATTTATGGTGGCATAATTATATTTTAAATATATTTATTTCGGGATGCCAGGGTAATCAATTGTAGCGGAGTGGCTCATTAGTAGAGCACTGAGTTGCCTTGCGGAAAATCCTGGTTCAAATCCCGCAGCTGGCAAGAGTTTTATTAGCAGCCGGAGATGGATCATATCGGATCTAGGACCCTTCTGAGGCTCAATCAGCCTCCTTAAAGTGGTTACCCAAAATAAGGGGGAAAATCTGGCAGTTGAGCGTGATCTAGGACAAATCACCTCCCTAGACAGCTCTAGTCCTTGAACCGTTTACGGGTTGTAGTGGTATAGGTTTTTTTAATGTAACATTTAAGATAATTACTAATATTATTACTTATTCAAACGTCCTAACTATATTTTAAATTGGATTCTTTTCCAGAGGTTGGTTGTGTGTTTACCAATTTAATTAATCAGTCGACTTCATACCTTAATAAAACCATCAATATAGGATTCATAAAGGTATAGTGCGTCTGAGTTAAGTCTTAAATAATTATAATGAATATATTTTTATAATATAATTCTTATTTTGAATATCATTTAATTTATACTTTAAAAAATTACGATTAATGATTCAAATAAAATAGAGGATTGCCATAAAATATATAACTTTGGTTATATCTATAGGTAGGTAGGGTTTCGGCCTAGCGCCTTAGGACTCTCTCGAGCCATCTCCATAAGGGGTCTTGCTACCTGCCTGAGTGACCTACTTTTTATAACTGTCATATGCTAATTTTGTAAATTCATATATTTTTTTTAAATAACGGCCTGTACGATACATAGCAGTTATAATATAGTTGTAAATTTCAATAAATAAATTTTTAATAAAAATAAGAAATAATAAAAGCGGAAATTTTATCTGATTCCACTCATTACTATTCCAAGAAATATTTTTTTTTGTTTTTGCTGGAACGAATATTTACCCAGGAGGTGTAGCGAGCGACATTTACCAACGGGCACAAACACAAAGTTATAAGGTAACTTAATTTCCAGGTGAACTAATTAGGAGTCGGATGAAATAGAATCGAAGTCATTTATGACAGAGCTAATCTGATTGGTCGAGGCGTGAGGGGCCTGCCAACGCGAATCCTAGTGGGGGGGGGGCGAATCCGAAATCCAATTACGTAACAAAAATGTTGCTCTTTCCCTCTCCAGCCTCATCTATCCAACTATTTCTTATCTCTTGTTTGATTTAAGGCTAAACATATAATATATATTAAAATAAAAATAATCTATACAATTCGCTGATGGCTACGCAAAACAGAGACGACTTGAAGAAGCTGGTAGAGGAGGCCAGGACTCCGAGTTGTAAAGTAGAATGTAATAAATAGTATTCAAAATTAGTAATTGTTTTAATAATCTAGATAATGGTAGCAGGGATATAACAGGGATGTCCCTGCCTATGTGAGTCCCAGATCACACTGATCTGGTGTGTAACATCTGGTAAGGGTCCCAGCTCAGGGTTACGAGTGAAGACCTCAACGGCATTGACTTTGGGAATGAAGGACTGGCGGAAGAGACAGCCCAATACTCGACGGATTAATATGAGTATAACAAACGGTGAACGCTCTGGGAGGTGGATGATTGTGGAGTATTGAGGAGTGGTGGTTCACTCCATCCCTCCTCAGTACAACCCGGCGTAGGGGAGGGGATACTGACAGTATTACTGATCGTGTAGGCCATTTACTTTCATTCCTCAGTATTTTGTACATGTTGAGTGCGCCGCATCGACTGATTTCCGATGCAATAATAGAAACATTGTTGCATTTTTCTAAAGTTTTAAATTGATTATGTAATGTTTTTCTTAAAACTTCATTTTTTCCTGATACCAACAGGGTGGATCTTAATTTTACATGTAAATTGTACGTTGTATACGGAAAAAATTAATATTTTTCCTATTATCTAAATGAGAACTTCACAGGTTTCTGTCACAATCTGGCTGATGGACCAATTAGCATTGAAAATATTAAATCCTCAAAATTTCGGTCTGTTGCTAAATAGCGGAGAAGTCGGTAACTGTCAATCGCTGTTTTGGCCAAATACTTTTCCCCATATTTGTATTTGTATCTTGTTTTGTAATATGAGGAGAAACCATACTTAATAAATTATTGAATCAATTTTCATTCATCCTAAAATAATAATAATAATACTAAATTCTTTATTTATTCTGGGACAAGTCCCTTTAGAATAACAATACAGGTATATAGGGTACCATTACGTCTTAGAGTATATTAATACAGAGTATTATTGTGTCTTATTAAGTGAGAAAGAAAAGAAAAAAAAAAGTTGCGAATTACCTACAGTGATAACATTAAAAAAGAAAAAAGAAAAGAAAACAGAGTTCAAGAAATTGAAAAAAAAACAACAGAAATAAGATAATATAAGATATATTTGCCCCCTAGCCAGTGATCGAGGCATTGCAACCCAATCAGTTCCGATGGACAATTTTTGTAAACGTAGCAACCTCGTGTTAAGTTGATATTTTTTCTTGTTTGAGACAATATTCAGGCTTGTTCGAAAAAAGTTAGTCGAATGTTTCCGATAGAGCGCAGCAGCGTAAAGAGACCGGACTTAATATGTTTATGCTTATGATATATATAATAATAATAATAAATTCTATTAATCTGATTGTTCCTTTACTGAAACCTCGTTGAGAAAGTTCAAATGGGTCAACTTATCTGTGTTAACCTGAGTTTGTAAAATTCACTTTACACCGTGACATTATCTTAAAGTTATCAAGATAATTAAAAGATAAGAAAACTAAAGCATTAATCGTGAAATAAAACAATAGTTATAACAACCGAAAGGTATTATAACTCATAAAATCCATAAGAATGTAAGGAAAAATGGATCAAAAGATTTGTAACTATTTCTTTTTTAAAAATCATATTAATATTTCCTCGCTCACCTCAGTTTTAATTCAAGTAAGTCTTGTTGGGAAGAGAATATTATATCAAAAAGGGCTTCTTCATCAGTTTCCGAGCCAGATTCTTTCCCTCCGAAGACGATAATTGCTGCGTCAGAACTTTGAGGACAAAGGCATTAAGTGCTTAGAAAATTAACTTGATAACTTGATGGTTAGCCTCAAAGGGTCATCCCAATCAAAGGCTTTCTTCAATCACTTACCAACTCACACAGGCACACACACAAGGAATATAATGGTTATATTCCTTGTAAATTAACTTGTAAAAATTATAACCTTACTGTTACATTTTTTTCAATACAAGGGGATAGCCATATCTGTTTAATAGCGGAACAACCCATCAATTTACAAATTATACAAATTTTTGACGGCAAAAAGTCTTTAAAAATGATTCAATTATGCAATTGGATGATGAAATCGCTTCTATATCGACAACGGACTCGATTAATAGAATGTTCGATTTTGAAGAGACATTAGGCAGCAGCTGGTGTACGTTTCACTACGAGGTTTGTCAGCAATCCGTTCGGCCATAAGTGAGATGTGTGTGATATTTTATGATTTCTGCGCACATAGAAACCAACTAAAGAAAAACGCTTACTGCTACTTAATAATACTTTACCTGATGAGCAAGTGCGGAAACTGTGCGGTACGTGTAAAAATCACTGGACTCGGACTATTTTAGTTTAAATTAGTTTCAATTTAATCGTACTACTTACAAGACTGACAAGACAAGAAACTGCTCGACGTTACCACCTACTTCAACATTTACTGGACAAACGCTCTAAGCTCCCAATTAATTACGAAATACTCATTTACGTGACAGTTATCAGACCTATTTGGACATACGGAGTTGAGCTTTTGCTTACTAAACCATCCTATTCATCTCGCATCCAATCCTTACAATCCAAAATCCTTCGTAAAATCATCAATGCTCCTTATTATGTCACAAAAAAATCCATCATGATCTTAATATCCCATATGTTGCTGATTTGGCCCAAACTATATACCTATCCTTCCATGATAAGCTCCATACACACTAGAATCCGCTAGTTTCTCAACTTGCTTCCCATAATATTCCCGATAACCCTCCGAGGCGCCTGAAAAGAAGATGGCCTCGTGACCTTCTACTATAGAACTTTATTGGAGTGCTACCGATGAATAGTTTCTCAATAAGTGTTTTTTTTTTCATATCATTTGTTCATATTAGCAGATTTACTTGTAATATTATTACAGTTGTAAATATCAATAAATTAATTTTTTTTAAAAATTGTACTATAAAACGAAAAGTAGAAGAAAAAAGACATGGAAATATAGAAACGGGCATTAAGTATGAAGAATAATAGAATATGTATTATTATTATTATTATAATTTGTATTACTATTATTCTGAACTATTGTAATATTAATTGAATATTCCAGTTCCAAGAGTAGAGAAACTGACAGAGATCTTTGAGGTAAGTGCTAAGTTGCTAAGCTTACTGATAAGCTGAGAAATCAATATCAAGTGCTATTGTTAACGTTAGCAAACAATATTGTCAGGTCCCAGCATGGGCTGTTCGGGAGTCCGTTATGTAATATCTTATGTTATAACCCACCACGTTATTATAATACATATAATTCAATATATAGTATACTCTCTTTGTAATAATATTAGTTATTATAACAGAATAGTAAAATTTTTATTTTTTGCTATAAATAAATTTATGAGGAATATATTCTTGATTCGTTTACAGTAATTTTAATTTTCTTATTAATCAATATATGATATATTGTAAATATCATTACTTTTAACCTCCCATAGACCACGTGGACACCTTGAAATGAGCTGGGAGGGAGATAAGGTACAGTCAAGGGCACAAATAGGAAACTTAAGAAGGAAACAGACCCAAAACACCATGAAATAAAAAAAAAAATGACTACAGTATTCAAACAAATGATACACGCAACAACTAATAACCTAATTGCACTAATAACATTAATTCAATACTCAATTACCAAGATTAATAACCCCATCTGGTTAGTGGTGTTATAAAATATTTTTCTTTATTAATCTCTAATTAGAGTTTGAATGTGTACATTATTTCTTTGTCTAGACTTTATTTTATTATAATTTTTGCATTTACTTCTTTTTATTACAGCATGTATATATTTTCCCACATGTATATTTTTATTACATTCACTTATTTTATTTTGTTTATATAATTTTTTGTTTTGTTATGGAATTGTTGTAGCTACATAGCACCATTACTTATTGCCCACAAGTGGCAGATTGTAATGTTTTTAATAAAGTATTTAATAAAAAAAAAAAATTAATCTCTAATACCTTCTTTAAGGATTTCTTTTCTTTCTTTCTTTCTTCATCTTTCTTCGTTCCCGATCAGGACACCTCTCACTTGGAGTACCATTCTTCAAACTCTTTAAGGCTTATTGGAAATATTAGGCTTTATATATGTTAATTTTAGCTGTCGTAAGCGGAACCAGGCTGATTCTCTCTTTTAACTTAAGGATTTCCTTAGTCTCTGTCCGCTGCTGCGCTCTAGCGGAGAGATTCTATTAACCTCTTTCAAATTCAGCTAACAAAAAGTCGGTTGGTTTCTTTTAAACTATCTTCTACAAGATTGAGCACGGAACTGATTTTTTTTGCAACACCTCGAATACTCAGTAGATTTTTTATACTACTTATTTATTTCTGTGATTTGGATTTGGGTAGTGGTCTGTGGTCAGAAGTTATTGAGTAAATTAGTGGTATCGGCATCGAGTCTTAGGGTTTCCGAAGCCTTATTGTTGTAAGAAATGAACATTAAACTCTTCGACTATCATAATTGGTGTAGTAAGATCAGACCCTTAATTGGGTATAATTTTAGCTCTGAATTTGGAATATTTTAATGGCATTCATAACATAAAGAATTTAATGTCTGCTCATGCTGTGCCCGGGTGGATAAGCACATACCCGAGTATACATTTGAAGATGTTCACGGATTTCCGAATAAATGTCCGAAGTGTCAATGTTAACTCAGTTACGATCAATGAAGCTATTGATTTTTTGCTTGAACTGATTGTTTTGCAAAGCCTTGATTACTCAATAGATTTTTAATTTAACATAATGCCTCTTAAAGGATTTGGTTTTAGGTATTGGTCTCGGACAGAAGTTTATAAGCAGAGATTGGTGTCGGCATCGATCCTTAGAGTTTCCTAAGCCTTAATATTATAATTATTAATTGCACAGTTAACTAAAAAAATCATTTGCGGCAACCCATAAAAGGTCTTGTGCCACAACTTGGTAGAGACGGTACTGTTTCTAAGCAAAACGCTATGATGGCATTGATTTGATGAGAACCACACCAAACAGCCAACTTCTCCCCACATTGTAGAGACAAGGACAGACATGGCGTTGGGAGTTGCCGTCCCCATCAGCCAGTCACCTGACTACAAATAGCCACTGGTCCTCCATGTTGGGGGAAACCCAGTACCGGGGGTATAGCCTGGTCACCCTTTATCCTTAGGGGACGTAAATATTCAGGAGATCAGTTGTCCCTAGGAGGAGGAGGCCTCCATCGCTGGGCAATAACCCGCACGGCAGTAAATACTATTCAAAGTAAAATAAAATAGCCTCCATAAAAATAACCAAGCCTCCTCGACGCTAGAACTCGCATAAGAGGAAGTAAAATACGAAGGTGATACTGGGAGGGAGCAGAGATGCATTCCATCCACGGCCGATAACATTTTTAATGTTTTATCTACCACAGCTGGATTTGAACCCTTAACCTTCAACATAAATCACCGCTCAACACACTTAGTTATGCCATTCCCTAAATAAGTTATTAGCTTGTTCAACTCAAAAATCTCTCTTCAATTTAAAATTAAGCATTAACAACCATTTATTATGAGTAGTATTCACACTCCACAATAATGGCACACATACTAAAACACTTTTTATACAGTCGACACGGTAAGGAGTTGCCATGACAATAACACGTACGCTGGTTGTCATGGAATCCCAGCGACGATATATCGCGCGTTATCTCGTACTGTTCCTGTATCTTGATGCCCTCCGCGAAATCTGCGAATCACAACCCAACCCGTTTCGATTCTCAGGCTAAGTTAAAAACGAAATTTTTGTAACTTCCCTGTCATTTTTCACTTATATTAAAGACAAAGTATTTATTGAAAATCGAATTAATGATTTTTAGTGAAGTATTTTGGTTAATTTTTCTTTAAAATTATACGTCCCTGAAGTTCCAAAAAAGATCTTTAATACAATTAATAGTAAGGACCGTCGATAACTAGAAAAGATATATCAAATATATATGAAACTGCAGAGGTAGAACATAAAAAAAGAATTAGTTTCTAAAATATTGGAAAATAACTGAATATTTAAAGTTTCCCCAAGTACAATCATCAGGGTCAGCTGTGGTGTAATGGTTAGCATAAAAATATACTCTGCTCCCTTAACAGAAATTCCCACCCTTTTTTATGGGATTACTTTTAATGTTGTATTCCACAGATTACTATTTACAGAATTTCCCAATAATTATTATTTACGGAGTGTTATAGTTCAATAAGTGTTGTAAAGACGTTATGTGTAGTTCTTATCAGATATTATATCCTGATTTTCTAACCGGAACCTTATATCCGAAAAAAATCCAGGTTAAGGACATAATATCTTAGACAGAAGTGATAAATAAGACTAATCTGGAGGTGGTAAAGAAGGGTTAGGGATCAGAAGGGAGTAAAATAGAGTGCGGACTGGAGGACGCGATGAGCCCCAGAGCTCTGTGGTCGACTTCACGGCCTCCTTTATTCTCTACTTGTACTATTAATTTTCTCGCTAAATTATCGGTAATTTCTATACATTTTTTTATACAAGATGTATAACAAATCGTACAACATATGCCATGTAGAAAAAAGGAAATGAAATTATTTTTTAAAATGATTAAAACCAAAAAAAAAAAAAAAATTAAAAAGAAAGGCGCTGAGCAGGATGGCTCAGTGGTGATGACAGATAACTTATTTTATCTGTCTAGTCAGGGATGGATCCTTTGGGATTTGTAAGCCCTAAAATAGCTCACCCAACCGTTAAAATGGGTACATTTAATTGGAGGAAAACATTTAATTGGTGATATAACATCATCTCGCACAAAGTACCTCCCTGTTAACTGTTGTCATTCTATTTTTGCTTGAGACCCAAAGATTGTGATTACAAATGTTACACTCGGGAACTCCTCAAGCATTTCACCACTCCATAGTGGGACGCGGCAACTACTGTACCAACCCACATCTACTAAACGTAAGAGTGATGAATCTGTCGGGTACAGCAAAATAGTTTTGCAAACCGTAAAATAGGTGCCCGGACATTAACTATTTCGTGAAAAGTAATTTAGGTTCTCATGCGCTTTCTGACCCTGAACAGCCATAATCCTTGGATCTAGACCGATTGGACTAGATTTATTGTCTTTGAACAGTAGTATACTTCGTTGAGAATATGATTGTAATGGAGATTCTGTCACTGCCATATTTCGTATCAATGTAAGACTGGGTGAACCCTTCTTGGCTGTTTGTGTGTAAGTAGAATACATTCTACTGCGAATATTTTAAATATAATCTAATAGATAGTAGATGATAGATAGTGGAGGGAAAGTTTTAGGGGCACAGATGATGGCACAGTTTACTAGTAGTCCTGTATGTGCCCTTGGAAATTTTAAAGATTGTAAAAAATCCTTGGTTATACCGTCCTTCGTAGGGGTTGTACAATGGAAGTTCGGAAACTATTTAGTTTTAAAGATACCGATCCTAATTTTCCCTGGGTAGGCAAAGTTCAGAACTCCCATTGGAGCATCGTTCAATTAATGCAGTATAAAGTTCCTAATAAAAAGTAATAAGTCAATTCAGTATTTTGACCGATATAATTAACAAACACATTATAAAGTGTTTAATTTTCCATTTAATTAAGTAATTTTACTTCTCATTAACCTCAAGAATTTTTTTCCAGAAATCAGGAGCGGAAAAGATCCTCTTAATAAGTAGAGGCAGACTCAACAGCACTCGACTTAAAATGCAGCGGCCAAGGAAAGGGTAAAAATAAAAAGGTCTGCTCTACGTGCTTGAGGGTACGCTATCGATGAAGTAACTATGGGAAGCAGGTCTTAAGCATCTTAAACCGCAGCAGCCTACTGTGCAACTATAAATATTTAATAATAAAATATTATTCACCCATTAGTGAAGTGCTTGTAAGTATTTTCATTACAAAATAGTAATTAAAAAATAAGTTTAGTTCCGCTTAATTGTAATACGGATAATAATGGTATTATTTCGAAAATATTAGATTTTTTTACTTAAATTTGTGGGAGCTATAAATTGTATAGTGTATATTGAAGGAATGTATTTGCTCTTTTAAAAGAACAATGTCTTAACTCAAAATCCTAATCCTACTATTATTATAAATGTGAAAGTTTGTATGTTTGTCTCTCTTTCACGCAAAAACTACTGAACGGATTAAGATGAAACTTTACAGTAATATAGGTTACAGAGATACATCAGAATAACACATAGGCTACATATAGCAAGAGCAGATTTTTGCGGTGGCACGGAGACACGTGCCTCCCCCCCCCCGATAGTTTTTTAGGTACTGTGGAGAATCCATTATATTGCATAATTAAAGGCAAATCACATGAAAGTAGTGGTTAAAATAACAGAAAGAAGATGGGTGAAACTTTTGTTTTGATATCCTATTAATATTATAAATGCGAATGTTTGTTACTCATTCACGCAAAAACTACTGAACGGATTTGGATGAAACTTATTGAGTAAAATAGGTTATACATCATAGGCTACAGCAAGGGCAGATTTATGTGGGGGCACGGGGTCATATGTCCCCTCTATATAGTACATAATTAAAGGCAAATCCGGAACTTAGCATCTTGAAATTTGTATGATAGGTCATTGTATAGTTTAAGAAAGATATTTGAATAATTCATCCCCAAGGGTTTCCCCTTTAATATAATAGGGATTCAAAGGTTGTATAGAATCCGTCAGTTTTGAAGATAGACATCTGAAATTTTGGATGTACGAGTAACTTATATTTTAAAAAAATAATTAAATTATTTATTTAAAATGATCTTTCACGAAACTTTATGTGGCAGATCAAATTCCACGAGCGAAGACGCAGGCATAAGCTAGTCTCTCAATGAATACGAAAGTTCCATCTAAGTGAAAAAAAGAGAAATTGTTTTTTTTTTAACCATAAGAAAAATTTTAAAAGTTTGAAACTTTTTCTAATTTTAACTTTGTCACTATCCCCATAAAACGTAAAGTTCAAATATGATACGACTCAAAATATGACTTTATTAAAAAAAAAAGTGTTGGAAATGGATTATCAAATTTTGAGTTATGCCATTGTTTTTTTAAAGGAGTGGAGTGATGTAATCATAACGCCCATCCCATTTTTATACACACCACTGTATTTTATATCACATGATCGTTTTATATGGTTTATACCCTCAATTTTATACACTTTTTTCCTAACGTATTATGAAATTTTCAATCCCAGAACTGAAAAATTCAGGGTTTTGGGATGTAATAAAGTCTTTAATAGCGTTTTTGACTTGAGAATCAATTTAAAAAATTTTAGCCTTAAGGAAGTTGACCATATTTCTGAAGAGACAGAAATCTGTAGGTCGCAACCCAACTTTAGTTTCTTCTCAACTAGCAAGTTTTATAATAATGATTTCTATCTTCTTCGATTGCAGAAACATGAAAATTCGATAAACTATTATTGGTTATTAAGCATATCTAAAGGCCAGAGCAAACCCAAATGATCTAGTGAATCAAGTAATAAGTTGGGCCTGGGAGGACTTCACTGTAATATCACCGTATCTAGTTCATTTGCATGAAATACTACAATAATTATATTTTTAAAACAACTTCCCATTAGGGATGTATTTATTCTTTGAAAAAAAATTCTATACAAGGGAGACATTTTTATCTTGATCAACTGTATCCTCGATGTGTAGTGAAGTGCAAAAGTTTACTATATTTAGGCTCTCATATTTGAGGCTGATAACCCAAAACGATAACCATTACAATTATGTTATGCTAAATATGGTTAAGTACGAATTTTTCGAGCGATTAAAGATCCTCTCATATTATTTAGCGAACGACTCTGCTTCGTGTCACGAGGTCATATCTCATCTCTCGATCTCCTGCGTGAAGATTAAGTTAAGTATGTTTTTAAAATAAGACCAGAACTTTGCTGTAAACCTTTAAGAATGGACAGCCATTATCAGAAGAGTATCAATCACAATGATAGTGATAGACAATGAGTGAGATCGACAATGGTTGACCCCGAAAGGTAAATAACAATTATTCCCCATTCCTCCAGTCACAATTAGAACCAAAATAGCTCCTGCCGGGCTACTGGTCCATGCAAACCCACAAAGGACATGGGTGCTTTACTACCAAGCTTTATGAATACATGAGCGATACATTATGTCCTCGATGTGGCACACCGGAATCCGCTGGGCACATCGTCATAAACTGCACCACCTTTGAGGTACAAAGGACTCAATTACCGATAGCTATGTTAATATACTTCCTGTTCTTGGTTTCCAACAGGTAATGAACGGAAACAATTAACCATAAGTGCTTAAACATGTCGAAATGTTTGAAATTATATCCTTTCGAAAGGGTAATTAAATAAATTTATATGTAAAAAAAATATTCCTGCTAAAAAATTTAACATGAAACTGAGGGTTGTTCCCAGTGAAAATCTATATATAATTATTTAGCAACAAACAAACATATTTCCATATTGATAACAGAAATTTCAGAGCTCTCGTGAGTTAGTCCTTACAACCCTGTGAATATTTTCATGTTTGTGATGCACCCGGCATAATAAGTACAACTATATTTTATATTTAATTTGCAAATGGTTTTCAGATTATCGTATTTCATTTAATAATTAAAAGTATATGATATGTAATAAATAAATAACTGGTAAATGACTCACCTATCTTGATGACCGGAGGTAGGGCTTGAGCGATGCCGATCGTGAGAAGCGCTCTGGCCCAAAGACTGGCTGCCGTCATTCTGGACCTTCACACATCTCATCTTCAGCATCACAACAACCTTACACCATTCTCTTCCTCTGCAACAAAATAAATAAATAATTTTAATTATTGGTATTGTAGAAGCATATAGAGAATGATTCAAGAACCATTGGAGGGCAATTTTAAAGAAAAACCGCTACGGTAACTAAGGTTTTTATGGGAATTTTATCTCTGTCATTCATGGAACAACGATTGAAGTGCTTTATGAAGTTCTTGGCCACTATATTTCAAATATTCTGGTGCAATTCCATCCCTTCCTGATGCTTTACCTCTTTTTAGTTTATGGATAGCATTTTCTATTTCTTCTACCTCTATAACCTCCAGTTTTTCTTGAATGGTCTGATTCTGGGTTTTCCGAGAATTGTTCCTGGAAATATTGCTTCCATCTGCCAAGGATCTTTTCCTTGTCTGTAAGTACGGTTCCATAGCTAAATTTTACATTTCTAATGGGCTTGCATTGTTTTCCTCTTAACGTTTTAAATTTTCGCCAAAATTTTCTTATTGATTCGCGAATTTATTTTTCCTCGCTCAGCTTTTTGCCAAAAACCTCCCATGATTTTTTCTTGGCCTGGCGTATGGCTACCTGACATTTATTCCTGGCTATTCGATACACATGAAGCTTTCGTTCAGTCCTCTCTTTATGGTATGCTTTCCAGGCAAGCTTCTTCCGAGAAAGCAAGTGTTGGAAGTCATTGGTCCACCAGTCTGTCCGCTTTCCCTTACCAGTCACTCTCTTCTTCCCACAGTATTTGATGTTTCCAGGATACAAGTTTTCAGTGCCTTCCATATCGTTTCCTCGTCTCCATCGAATGACGCCTTCTGCAAAGAGGGCCCTTTTCTCTGGGTCATTCAAGGCCCTTACGTTGGGTTTCAGATACTTTATTTTTCCTTTTATAGTCAGGAATGATCTTTGTATCAGCCACAAGTAAAAGGTGGTCGCTGCCTATCTTTTACTATTTTTATATCGGCGAAGTACTGCCTTATGTTCCTATCGTATATGAAATAGCCAATCACACAATTTCTTCCCATGTGTGAGAAAGTGATTTCATGTATTCTCTTGTGTGGATAGAAAGAATTTCCTATGAGGAAGTCGTTATGGACACAAAAGTCTATTAGCTGCTATTACTATTCCTTACATTCTCGCCTCCATGTAGTCCTAGAACTCCGTATCCAGATCTTTGAAAAATTCCCTTTGAGTAATAAAATAATTTTAATACCATCATTACAATATACACGTAAATGCTTAGCTTTACCAATAACCAAATTTTAATTTTGATAACACAGAGAACTCTCAAATACCTCTATTGAAAAATAATGTTTTTTTGAGTTATGACATTGTTCTTATGAAGAAGCGATTTCTACTTTATTCAGCAAGTTTATTTGTTTGGAAAAAATACTATTAAAAAAGAAATGTAATGACTAGGTGAGTGGTAATAAAGTTGATTTTTTTTTTTAAATGGCCCAAAAGCGTAGGTTTGGGACTAGGGATAAATATATCGAAAAACTAAACTCATGTATAATAACTTATAATTAATATTGAACAATGCGGTTAAGGCACAAACTGCAATCTGCGGCACATCTTCGAATCCTAGATTCAATTCAAAAGATATTTTTTCTTGACGGAATGAGGCTCTGGTTATAACAGGATAATAGCTTAGCCTATGTTAATAGCCAGTTCCATTTCTCATAACAGGATAGGAAAGAGCGTTAACACCGAATAAAAACAGTTTCACGAAGTTTTAATAGAACATAAAACTTCCATGGATTCCGATCCCGATTTCACTAAACTAATTATTTCTGACGTAGGTTTTCCGCGATGTGCAAATAATCCGACTCTAGGGACTACACAGGAAGTATAAGAGGAAGATATATGTCATCGTAGGAGTTGCGGAAGAGTTGAAGTTGAAAACTCATTAACGAAAGCAGTTCTTGCAGGTGAGTGTCATGAAACTTGAATGGACGCTGAAATGCTGGGGGAGTTGTTCTAAAGCTCTTGTAGGGCGGAAGTGGAACTTACAACTACATAATGAATTGAGATCGTTAAAAATTAACACGAAATCTTTCATCAGTTCTATCAACTTCAACAGGGAAGAAGTAGACAGCTGTAGATGATTTAAGAAAAAAAAACTGTTTGTTTTCTTTCTATCCCGCACGAATTATATAAATTTATTATACTTTTTTATATTGGGTTGCTTGATATAAAATGACCGTTTAAAAAAAAAAACTTTACCATTCTAACCTATTAAGGATTCACTACGTGCTAGAGAATGTACTGCTTCTTGTACAATGGTTGTTCAGAAAGGAGATTTGCCTTAGATCAAGCTCAACCAACATCTTTTTCCCCGATTTCGGGTACCCACTTAGCACTGAGTTGCCATGCCGGATATTCTGGTTCAAATCCTTTTATTTAGTCTTTTTGCATGCTGGATCTTATGGGATCTAGCTCACCCAGCCTCTACAAAATGTTATAAAAATAGGGTACCCAAAATTAGGGGAGAAAATCCGGCGGTTGAGCGTGATCTAGGACAAGTCGCCTCCTTGCAGAATCGTTGTCCATGAAACAGTCCATGAGCCCCCGTTTGTACCGAAGACCAGTTCATGGGTTGTTTATCGTAACTGAGTGACTCTCAGCAACTAAGCACTCTCCCACTTAGCTATTCCACTCCGTGCTTGTTTGATTCCGTTAAACGAATAAAAGTATTTGTTTAATACATTGGTTATTGCCATTTTGACCATTATAAAATAATGGCTGAAATAATACTATATTGGGTTGTAAGATAAGAATTGTCAGTGAAGGTGCAAATTTAAATTATTAACAAAACAATTATTAATCAATACTTTTATTAATAAAAATAGTATCCTTCACTTTTAATACACTTCTCTCAACGTGAAATAAGCATTTCTATCCCCGTTCTGTAGAAATTAGGTGTCAAGGAAGAAGCGAAGTGAGGCTCAAAGTGCTATTCCAGATGGGTCTAATGATTGTCAGGTATATGTCTCTTTTGTAATTAATTGAGAGCTTAGAGCGTTTGTCTAGTAAATGTTGAAGTAGCCTTTAACGGTGTGCTGTTTCTTGTCGTTTCAGTCTAGTATGAGGGTTCCAAGTTAATCTTTTGTCAAGTTGTAGTCCTAAGTACCAGATCTGTTCTACAGGATTCAGGGGGATCTTTTTAAACAAACGGGAGGACAGGAAGTCATTGGTTTACGACGGAGGGTGGAATTGACTTGATGGGATTAGTGGGAATTTATTTTACTTCTCCAGTTTTGATTTGACGATTTGAGAATTTGTTTTGACTTATATAAAAAACTTGTTCATCTACTCTACAAAAAAATAATATTGTATTAATAATTAATCGGCATACAATCTTCTACGCCGGACATGAACATATAAATTTTAATCAAGGGCAGAGGGACAGGACGGCTATAGGACAGAGCTTCATGGCGGAGCAATATAGAGGCCGCTAGTGTAGTCGAGGATGGTAATTGGCTTAGGACCCTCTCCCTCCCTCCCCGCTCACGAGGGTCGGCGAATTTTAGGAAATGAAGCTGGCCTCTCATTGAGGACTCGTTTTATTCACTCTCTTCGTCCTTATTACATTCCCTCAACATAGCAAGATGGCTGTCTCTGGCAAACAGGATTTTTATTTTTTTTTACAAATTATACTTTTATCCTTTTAATGCAGCTACATCAACGGTCCTTATTAAAAGGGACACACATCTTTCTATTTTGGGCTTGTATTACGTTTTGATGTTTAATTTACTGTTCTCTTCGCACAATCCATGAAGTGTCTTGGTATCAATACACGGCACAGGCTGTACTGTTTCTACAACAACGGTTGTACAGGTAAGTCAATTGTAGGAGATCACGATGAATCTCAGAGTTTCCCCCCTAATTAAGGGTACCCACTTACAGTACTGTTATCTAAACCCAAAATCGTTGGACCGCACTATGCCTAATCTTCCTACCTACGACAAGCTCTATATCCAATAGGCTAAGTTTGACACGATTCCGCTTTCCTCAACATAGACAACTCTCTCTGGGCATAATTCGACTTAACCACTTCTTCACCGGAACTGTAGATATTTTCTCTAATGTTTACACTTATACTTTATACTTAAATCAATTTCAGAGAGAAATAAGAAATAAAACAAACTTTAAAAATCCCTCCTTCGTAAACTGACTTCCTGTCATTCTGTGCCGTTTCATAACATTCCAATAATTCCTGTAGAACAGGTCCGGTACTCAGGACTACACCTTGAAAAACGCTTAACTTTGAATCCTCATACTAGACTGAAGCTACTTCAACATTTACTAGACAAACGCTCTAAGCTCCCAATTAATTACAAAAGACTCATATACATGACAATCATTAGACTCATTTGGACTTACGGAATAGAGCTTTGGGGCTCCACTAAGCCATCGAACTCCTCTCGTATTCAATCTTTACAATCCAAAATCCTACGTAAAATCCTCAATGCTCATTACTTTATTACGAACAGTCATCGATCATGACATTAATGTCTCATTTGTTACTAATTTGGCCCGATATCGATATCAATCCTTTCATAAAAAACGTTATTCCCACTCAACCCCATTAGCTTGAAACCTTCTAAGTTGAATTTTTTATTCGAGTACTAACACGGGGTAGTTTCTCTACTTGCCTTTATCTCATGCCATTTTACATCTTTCATTCTATTTTCTTGACGTATTATTATACAATAGTTAATTTAAAAAAAACTAACTTTTTTTGAAGGATTTGTAGTACCGTTGTAGCGATGCTCTTCCTAATAAACGGCCAGAGACGAAATAAATTTCCATAAAGTTAATTACTTTTTAATTCCCCTGAAATCTATAGAAGACGGGGACAGGAACGGGAAAAAAAGGGTAAAAAGAGGGAAAAAGACTGGATGATTGATTGCTTGCTCCTCGGAATCCGGAATAATTTCAAGATGAAGCGAGAAAACAATTCGTCCATTGGAGGATTGCCCGGGAGGACTGAATCTTTTATGGAGCACTCTCAGTCCGAGCCAGTCCAGAGGCTGGATTGAATACTCTCCTTCATTAGTTCCATCCAACAGTCTCTGCTCAAACAGTAAACACTCTATTCCTCTCAGTGCCCGCTCGCTGTGTAAGCATCATAACGCGTATTCAGGGAATAATTGTCACTCATGAATAATTATGAATAACATTGTCTTCTATGTACCTTGACTTGATAGTAGAGTGTTGATGGAGGTTGATCAAGGAAATGTGGGCTCAAAAATAATAGTTTGCTAATTTACTGGAGTGATATGGTGGTAGAATTTATAAAATATACCTACAGCTGTCCCTTTAATTCTGCTACAGCGAGTTTTACTCTGACCTCACTACCAGCCCTTAAGAAGATCTGCGATGTGGCTCGAAACGTTGGTTTTAAAAATAAACATTTCTTCCTACTAAGAGATTCTTTTTCCCCAGACCATATTCTTCCTCAATGGGCTGGGATGGCGTCAGAAAAAGAATCTCTCAGTAGGTTTATTTTTAAAACCAACGTTTCGAGCCGCATCATATTATGAGAATAGAATACAATAGAAAATATTTCTATTTGAACAGTTATAAGAAATTATAAAATTGAATTGAAGATAACAAAAAAACTTGTAACATTACAACCAATGAAGGATTTTGAGTTAATATGGTAATATGTCTAAGTTAGCGCTTCTGTAGAGAGGTAATTTGGCCGAGATCATTCTCAAACACTAGGATTTTCACCCAATGAAGGGTACCCACTTTAAAGAGGCTGAGTGACCCCAATAGACTCTGAAGATGTCACAAGGCATAAGTTCGAATTCTTACCTAAGACCCTAAGCTCCCTAATAGTTGTCATTCTATTTTTTATGGATATTAAAGCCATTTCTTTTTTTTTTTCCCGAACGAAACATTCCAAAAAAATTGTTATCTACCTGAACATAATGAAGTTGACGAGGAATATATTAATTCAAACAAAAACTAACTCTGCCGTTGAAGAGGCAGTTAAAATAATTCACGAAATGCCCTAGAGATAAGAAGCAAAACTAAACTAACCTAATCTCTTCTGCTGTGTTGCTTCGAATCATTTAGGCCCAGTTGAGGCTACTTCACAACTTTTATCTGATCGTTCCAGGTTCAACATTTTAGTATTTTTGTTCCCTTTTTTTACGTTCTCCTTGACTATTGTGGAATCAGTTTTTTGTCTTGAAGTTTTCTACCTTATGCTTAGGGCTTATCTTTAAAAAAAAAAGAATATTATAAATGTAGAGAGATGCAATTTAAAACGGCAGAATTCATCGTTGAAGTAAAAATCGATAGCAAAGGAATAGAAAAAGTGTTATCAGTAACTTGGTTGATAAGAGGAGAACCTACTAAGCTAACAGTGAGAGAAGTAACCTGTGGGATTCGGAGACCTCTCAGGGTTCACCCAGTCTTAACTATGACAACCATAATTATGGGAGGACCTGTTGGTTAAGCTTATTTATCTTCTTGGAGCACTTGTAGGCTCAGAAACCGCACAGTCTCTAACATGAAGTAAACACCAGACCCTTCTCTATGTAGGTTTTAATCAAGTAATTTTTTTCTTCTTCTTCTCTTCTTTATCTTCCTCTTGCGCCTTTCAGCGTCGAGGTACCGCATCAACCCCGGATCTCCATCTATCTCTACCTCTCGCCATAATCTTCAGATCCTGCATGTTCTTTCCTCTCGCCTGTCCCAATTTGGAAATGTAATTGCAATAAGTCTGCCTACGGTGTGCCCACGGGTTTGGCTTCCATTACTTGGATTTTCTTTTTTTTTTTTTTTTTCTTGAACTTTCTTGGATCCCTGTCTTGACTCATTCTGTGGGTATTCATATAATTGTTTTCCAAATATTGCAATTCATTCATTTAAGCAAGAGTGACCGAATATACCTACAATTTTAAATGAAAACAATAATATTACGTATGTATTGATATAGAAGTATAAGTGTAAGCTTTCTTGATTGTTTGTCAATTGTTGGGAAACACCTATCGGAGGAGATTGGTACCTACCGGAAAAATTCCCTCTTTCCGATCTCATCGGCTTAGGAATAGTACAGTCTATAGCATGTACTGAACCCCACAACCTTCTTAGGCCAGAGTGGTACAGGGTATAGAATGGGCGTCCTAAAGGTGTATAATTTTCAACGAAAACAAAAAACCAATAGTGATAGGAATACATTGATGTAGAAATATAAGTACATACTTTCTAGGTCTGTTTCGGAAAATGCATGCACATTATTTTTTTAGGTATCAGTTATTTATACTATTAAATAAAACATGTGTATATTTATAATTAACCTCAAAACAAAATAATACCAATTAAATCGATGGATAAAAATAAGCAATGCTTTCTTAAATCATAAAATATAAATCGAACATATTTCTACTCATTCCAATATTATTTTTTGTTTCTTCGTTTGACTGATGCCTAAAGTGATTCCACCCTCTGGGTATGAGCACCTGTGTTTAAGTCAACGAAATTTTTTTAATTGTTAGCAACGTAATGCTTATACCTCATGCCTTCTATTTGCTTTATTCCCTTATAGGCTTTCCAGCAATCAGAATATATTGCTGTCCCAGGTCGTATTGGATCTTTAATGCAAGAAGTCAGCATTTCAGCTGTTCTAGAGGGGACAGAATATAGTTTCCACGCCTCATAACACCCATTGCTGCGGGTATATCCTCCCCATATTATATTTCCTTTTGGAGAAGCAGAACTCATCGATTTAAACAATTTGCTTTATTCCCTTATTGGCCTTCCAGCAATCACAATAAATTGTTGTCCCAGGTCGTATTAGGATTTATAATTAGGTTACATGTTAAATTTCTCAAACATGGTGTTATTTCACATAAGTAAACTGCTGACCCTGCTTTCTGGACTGTTTCAAGTTGTTGAATACCACTGTAATGGGAAAAACCTAGTGGTTTATCTTGATCACCTGACAAATATCATCTTTACACACTCGTTGGCTCAGCAACTGTAGTCTCGTGCTAGTACTGAATTCAATACTCTTTACGAGCTGTAATGTTACAGTTTTATAAATCTTTAAACAAAACCGAACAATTGAGCCTATCTATCTTTAAAATGTTTTATTTATTTTGCGTAATTTTCTGCTGCAATGGCTATGGCCAATTCGAATGATGCTGCTCAATTTTTCCTATTTAGGTATAATTAGGATATGGATCTTTAACGTGTGCCTGACACCGCCAAGGCTCGGTTGGGTGATAGTCGATAGTTACTATCGATATTTACATAGGTTATGCCTATGACGACTATCGATGGATCTTTTTTATCCTCGATTTGAAACTCTCGGAATTATGCTGATCTGTCCTGTGTCGAGTTCTTTTGAAATTGAACTCGGAATTCCTAGAGCTCAAGGGTACTCTTCTATAGAACTTAGATGCCGCACCGGACGTGTCATTATTTAATTCTCCGAAATTAATAATTACATTATGTTGGGTAGTACAAGTAGCCTCACACTTGTGCAAACACACCAAATTCACGGTATTGAGCGCCGGGCTCTTCTAAGTTTTTATAGCATTAACTTCCTCTTTAATTAGGGATATTTTTCTTGATTATACAATACAAGTAATACCAAAAAAAACTTTATATTTTTCAACTACATTTCTTTTAAAATATTTTCATTTCAATAGTTTTTTTTTTGCTTGATCCTTTCGTACAATGAATCCTAATAAACCCACATTCGGTTTAGATGAATGTATATCTTCCTATGCCGTAGACGGGTTGAAAATAGTAAATAAAGATTGATGGAATAATATTTATTATTATTCAAACTACCAAGTAAAAGTCCGTTACAAACAAACTCCCCCCTAAGCCGACTCTTAGAAAAGATTATTCAGATATCTTCCCTTTAATAAACAAGTCGTGTTTATTTTCTTTTGACATCTGGGTTTCCTAGACAGACCGTTAGAATAATTTCCAGTGAGACTCGAGCATCTGTATTTATGCCTCTCTTCTGTACCCCAACCTCCTTTCCTATACACAGCACGTCTCTTATTGTTTTTCTTATACAGTCGCTATCCCCTTGTATTCTTGGCTATCTAAACCCCCCTACATTCATTCATATATATCTATGTTTTCCTTATTTACAGCACAAGTACCGAGTTTTTCATCAAGCTACTTCTCTCAAAGTACTTTCCTAAGGGACCTTATGAAGACCAGGAACGTTAGGTTTTAATGAATAGTAGCTTATGATTTAAGAATTTATTGTTTACCTCCACAAGGACACAATAGCACAGGAAGTCTGCCATGATATGTACAGTCTATAATAATAATCCAGAAAACTTAATAATGGAACCGATTTATTCAAATTACAGGCACTATTATTATCCGATCCTCCTCCCTTTGGAACTCTATACCTTCTTCCATTCGTCGTTCCAATAATCTTCCAACCTTCAAATCCCGTATATTCCAGCACCTATTATTCCTACAATTACAATAAAAAATCGAAAATAGTAGGGGATCAGTTTTGATTTAAAGTTCTCTTTATTCGATGAATGAATGATGGTATTTGATGTACATTTGTGTGCGTTATTATCTATCCATATATATGAGTATGTGGAATTTAAACCACGTACATATCTATTATTAATATCATATAGATAGATATTAAAAAAGAAAAAAGAGGGCAAAAAGGGATGAAATGTAACAATAATGCCTTATTGTTAATTTATTTTCTTTTTTTTTCTTTATTTTCTTCTAATCTGTTCTTAAAATACTGTTATTGTAGGTAGTTCACATTTTTTTTGTTCATTTTTTTTATTCTTTCTCACTTATTAAATTACTTGTAATAATTAATTGAATGTAATTATTTTACACTCTAAGACATAATAGCTTACAATGCCTGTATTCTTATTCTATAGGGACTTGTCCCAGAATAAATAAAGACATTATTATTATTATTATTATTACCATAGCGTAAAATGAGGGACTAAGAAGAGACGAAACGGGACTATTAAGGCATGATACTCTCTAATATATAATTATTTACAGCTATTACCTAACTAACTACTTAAACTGAATACACATTACCTAACTAAACACATAAACGGTAGAATAAAGTCCTAAAGAAGAGGAGGTCGACAATGGAGTTTCCAAGTCAGATTCATTAATGATGTAAGTTTGTCAGCTAACTCAATGATCTTTTGTTAGAACGGCAAAGACAAGTAATGGCTTTAAAGTGGCTATTTGCATAATTTATATGGCGCCTAAATTTCAGTTAGTTCAGTTATACCTCGTCCTATTAAACCGCGCTTAATGCAATGCAAACTTCATCTTGATGGCAGTCGTAGGTTTTGGTGAAGCATGGCTTGCATATCCGTTGAAAGTGTAAATAATAATAAAAACAAATAACTATAATTCGTGAAATAGTGATTGGATTCATGGATATATAATTTATTGGTGTAGGGACGTGGTGACCCCTCCGCCCGGCCATCAGAGAGCAATCAGCCCCTGGTCCTCCAAGTTGGGGGAGCACTTACTCTGACACGTAGATTAAATAAACCCGACCAGCAAATCTTCCAGAACCTTCGGCACTATAAATCAAAAGCTCTACTCAGTGAGGCCTTTAAATTGTTTACCTGATCAAAATTTTGCATATATTTCTCCCGCTCCCTAAATAATATCATATAAAGAAATAATATATCATGTTATTTATGGTGGTACATGAATGTTTGTTAAAGCTAAAAATAAATATACACAAAAATACAATATTACTAAAGCATAAAAGTTAGAAATGCCAAGAAAATGTGGGGCGAAGTGTGGGAGAGACATCCGCTAAGCCAGCGCTGTAAAATAAAAGATAGCTTCCTTAAAAACAAATTCCTGTCAACAGAAAGCTGCATGAAAAGCAGGCTAAGAATAGGAAACGCTAAGGAAACTTCTCCTCCACCTATTTCTAAGGAAACACCCACCATTGTGCTTAGTATGGGATCATGAAATGAAACAATTATTGGAATGGAAAAATTATTGGAAAACAAAACCAACCATGAAATATGAAAATATGAAAACTTCTTTGCTATCCATAACAAAAATAATGAAATATAAAAGACGAAGTTAGTTGAAGCAATAATTGACAGTCTGTTGTTTATTTTTTATTGTTCATTCATTTAAAGTCACCTTATGATGTGATGACTAACCAGACGATGCTGCAATATAAGTCCTAAATTGTACCTTTCTGGGAATAATTTCGATAGAGGTCTTTCAGGAATATCTGAAACCACACAGGCCAGGGACCATTTTACGTCCCTCCGATGGATGACATAATCAAGTTATTTATTACTATATATTATTTATTACTTCCTCTAAAAATAATATATAAAAAAAAGTAAAGTAGTAAATCCTGAACGTTGTAAAGTTGCTGGGCATAGTAACGAACGAAGTTCTAAAAATCTAATAAGCGCTGTGCCGAATGAGAAGCATCTGAGAGGTAGCCCGAGGCGTAGGTGAGAGGATTATATTGAGAGTGATCTGGCGGTTTGGGTTTAGGGAACTGGTCCGTGGACGGAAGTTTATAAGCAGAGGTCGGAATCGAAACATCAGGTTCGCAAAGCCTATAATATTATTAAGTCCACCTGCCAGGCTGGTGAAGCCAGCCCGGATTCATGACATAGAAGGTTGTTATACTAACCACTACACAACAAAAAAAACCTGTACCACTACGACCCGTGAACGGGTCTGGGGTTCAGTACATGGTAGAGAGTCTGTACTGTTTCGTCGACACCGGTTCTCCAAGGTGACTTGCCCTTATTTTGGGTATCCTATTTTTACATTTTATAGAGGCTGGATGAGCCCCAGGAGGGTTCTAGACCCTCATCATCATATGGGTATGATCCATCTTCCGCTGCAAACAGAATAAATAAAAGTCTTGCCTGCAGTGGGACTTGAACCAGGATTTTCGACATGGCAACTCAGTGCTCTACCACTGAGCCACTCCGCTCCCTACCACTACACGACAGGTGACCCAAATAGTCTTTCAAAATCACTCCAAAATTCTAAGAGACATTCGATAAAAGCAATAAAAACTTACTTATTAATAATAGTTCAATAAATGTAAATGCCTGCTATCTAAGTGTAATTCAGCATTCATTCAAACCATTTAAATGGCGTGATTTCTCATATGTACATTATTTTTATGAAATAATAAAAATAGAAGGGTTTAATCTGTATTACTTCAACCTATGAAGGGTGTTGGACTTAGTAAATGGTAGAGACTGTCCAGTTTCTATGATGATGGTTGTGAAGAAGAGAGAAGAGATTCTAAATCACACTCAACGCCCAGGTTTTCCCCTAATTAAACGTACCCACTTAATCTCTATTCATATAATCTCTATCCCAGTCTCTACTGGGAGGGGGAAATTTTAACTAATATCTAAGGTCATTTATGTTGAAACTTTTTTTAAGTGGCCCTAAGCCGAGAGTAAAGGTCAATGTTTCAGATCTGTTCTTAAAAAATTCTGGAGTAATGGGTTGATTGCTTCATTAAGGGTAAAATATTTCGTCCATTTTGAATAGAGCGGATAACGACCCGGGTTGGTTAGCATAAGAAATAGCCGATCATTAGGGACCTTGTAAGCACTCCCTTCCACGACCCGGGTATCGGCTAATGCCCCAATAACTGCCCTCGATGGCTCTCAGTATATAACAAGGTCCGTGTATTGTGGCCGCTAATGCATCCGTGTAAGCAAGATTGTATGATTTATTATATTTGTGTATATATCTAAATAGGGGAGCGGAGTGGTTCAGTGTTAGAGCACTGAGTTGCCATGTCGGAAATCCTGGTTCAAATCCCGCTGCAGGCCATGATTTTTATTTAGTCTGTGTGCAGCGGGAGATGGGTCATATGGAATCTAGGACCCTCCTGGGACCCACCCAGCCTCTATAAAATATTATAAAAATAGGGTACCCAAAATAAGGGGGAAAATCTGGCTGTTGAGCGTGACCTAGGAAAAGTCACCTCCTTGCAGTACCGTTGTGCATGAAACAGTACATCTCTACCTTGTACTGAACCCCAGACCCTTCACGGGTTGTAGTGGTACAGGTTTTTTTTTTATACCTAAATATATATATTTAGATCTAAACAAGAAAAAACCTAAAAAAACAAAAACGGAACCCCGTCTGGATAACAGCTTTCTTGTCTTTAATTCACGGATATATCCTAGGATTCACTTACGCAACCTTCTGGCATGTATCGAAACGAGCGGCATTATAAACATAAATATGTTTATGCAAGATAGCAGCAAATGGGCATTCAAGAAGTAGGTCGAGCAGGTAAGAAGAACATGGTCGGGGTGGAGGAATAAATAACCAAAAGAGCGGGGTCTGAGACTCCACTTTTAGAAGGGACTCTCTGAACAGTTCCTGAGGAAGGAGGAAGGAAATGGCGAACGATACGGGCGGAGGAGTATCCGAGGACAGCGAGACCCGGAGAAGACACACCTCACCAAGAAGAACTCTAGATGTGCCTCTGATTCACAGATACTGCAGATAAAACTAGTAATTTAAGTTTTGTTATGTATTTTATGGCAATCTTCTATTACATCTGAATCATTTAGTGTTCTTCTCAATGTATATACTGAATCATTATGAATATTGTTTAAATTCGTATTAATAAAGTATGTCTATTTTAATTCTTTAGGTGCTTACTCAATCCAGATGCATAACATATTTATGAATAATATATTGATGGTATAATTGATTAGTAAATTGGTAAACGCAGAACAGGCTTTTGGAGATAAATCCAATTAAGACTAAAGTTAGGAACAATAATTTGAGAAATCATCTTTAATGATTACTCTCGCATCCCAAAATCAATTACAATATTTAAAATATATTAAGCATATAAAACATAGCATTGCTCAGTGAATCTTCTCCGATTTATTTGGATTTCCTAGTATACTAATAGGAAATTAAAAATCATCATCCCTATTGCATAATTGGTTGAGTCGAATTTCGTCCATAGAGAGTTAAATGTATAGAAGGGAACGGAATCTTGATTTCTCATGATTTCGTGATCGGGGTGGCAACATATGATTGATATGTTGGGAGGTAGAATGATATGTAGCCGTGCTAAACGTACCAGATTTGAATCCGGATGTGGCAGATAATTTATTTAATCTGCTAACATAAGAGGATAGGTCTTGTGAGATCTAGAGAACCTCATGTTAAAATAAAACCCAGTATTTTGTTTATTTTGTCTGAACTAGCGAATGTGAAATTTCAAACTTATCCAATTTTTATTCTCAATGACTCATTTGATCTTAACTCAATGTATGGAAGGTAGAAGGTGAAATTAAGGCTACTTATGTATACATCAGTATCCACTTTTTTGGACTGATTATCTATTATTTTCTTTCAGAATTTTATTTTATTCACTGAAATAATACCCTAAACTTTATAAACTTGTTTAATGTAATGTTCGTATTTACAAAACGCATATATTAAGTGTCAATTCATTTCTTGAGAAGAAATGATTTGGTAGAAAGAACTGACAAATATACGAAGATATTATAAAATGGAGTGTCAATGAAGAGAAAACAACTTATGATTACTTGAACTGATTGATATACTGATATTAGCATTACTGATAATGATAATGGTAATCAAGGTGAATGCACATGCTAGTGCACGTATGATATTGATTGATAAGGTATTCATTGCTATACTTACACGTACCCGGTCATGAACACGAATAAAACTCAACAGGCCTAAAGGATAAATAAGGATGAATTTCTGATAAATAAGGATTCTGAGGAATCACCTGGAGACATATTTCTTAAATTAAATGAGTAAATGAAAAAAAGTCGACAGTGAAATGAGATGGTAGAAATGACAATAACCTGCCCAAAATAAACCATTCGGAAGAATTTCTCTTCAACTGGAAAATTCAACTGGGAAAAAAGATGAAATCAGACTGCGGGGACCTTCTTTCATTCAAGAAAGAGATATGCGTGTATATCTAATATTTGGTCTTGCAATAGCAAAGGATTATATATATATATATATATGAAATGTACGCTTTAAAATTATATATAAACAGTATTTTTGTGATACAAAATTTACTAATATTCCGGAAGATCCAAATACCATCACACTCAGATTAATGGAAATTCACAATGTTATTATTTAGAGGCATAAAGCATCGCCAACAACAATATTCGGACGATGCTACCGTGGGAGCTCTAAATTTCGCCTATCCAGGAATAGTTAGGATATGGACCTTTTACGAGTACTTGACACCACCGTAGAGAAACGGGAACCCATTTTATGTCCCTTCCAAAGATCAGCATAACTAAGTTATACTTAATTAATAAAAAAATAGATAATATTTTTTATTTAGTCTTCCATAATTCATAAATTTCTCATAATTGTATCCTTGTCTAATTCCTTCTTCCGTTTTCAGTGTTCAGTGAAAATAATTCCAACATCCTGACGCGGCACAGGATCGGAACCATGTCCCCTACGAAGGACTGAATAACTAAGGATTTTTTAGTACCATTCCTTAAATCTTAAAAGGCACCAGCCGATCTGTGAACTCATGAATTAGAGCATCGGAAGTTGTTTTATAACCACTACACCACAGCTGACCCCAAGGCAAAATAGCGTAATAAAGGCTACGACAATACCTATATCATAAATGGCTAGGGGTGAGATTTATTAACGATCAATTACGTTCAGAAAAACAATTTACACTTATTTATTTTGTACCAAAGTTTCACCCTATATTTTTTAGGTCTTCACCTAAGCTGAGAAAAAAAGATCATCAACAATGAAGTGCCAAATAAATCAATTAGTTTCAAAGACTGATAATGATTTATTGCCTTCGGTGTTGCAATCTTGATGTTATCGATTGGTTTTGTCTCAGTCCTGAAGAAGGCCTGTAAGGCAGAGCGAAACGTTGGCACAAACTGAAAAATGCAAATAAATAAATAATAATCATAATACTAATTAATAATAAATTAACAATAAATAAGTTTAGCTCATTTTTGTTCCATTCATTGACCGCACTCTGACCATTTTCAGCACTGCTCAGAATATTTATTGCCCTATGGTCAACCACTTCCTCATCTAGATCAATCTGTTTTAATTATGTTTGGGCATTGTTTTTTATTGAATTTTCTTTCTTTTTTGTTCGTTATTTTAGGTCGTTTTGATATTGTTCAGGGCTATGTTTTTTTCTCGCTGTTTTACTGAAACAAAGTGATATAAATAAGTAAATATTTTGTTTCGTATTTTTCCCAGTGGTTAAAACAGTGTGTGGGATGGAGGCTTATAAATAATGCGTGTTTTATATTATTTATAATTGCTAGAGAATTTTTACAATAATTTTTACACCTCATATTTCATTATTAAATTTTTAGTGATGAAATTGGATACCAAAATTTTTGTCAATAAATAAAATTAACAAAGCTACAAAAAGAAAAAAAAATACAGTGGCCGTATTTAAATATCTTTACTTATCTTAATAATAAGAAGTTAGTCTCGTGACCTTCTAAGTTTTTTTGTTAATTTGTTTTTTTGTGTACTTCAAGTGGATTTATCTTATACAATTATGTATCATTTGATTATTTAATTGATATATTATTATTATATAGTTGGTAATTTTCAATAAATAAATGAAAAAATAAAGAAGACACATTTTTAATGATTAAAATTATCCCGAAATATATATTATATTTTAATATATTAAAAATAAAAATTCAACATTATCAAAAGGTTTAAACGCAAGGAATGTTGAAGAAGTACATATACCTAATGTATCAAATCTAGATTTTCTAAAAAAATATATTGAAATCCTTACTCTTAAAGTATTCATATGCTGTAAATCGAATTTACTAAACATCCCCTTTCACCATAGACCCACTAAACCTTCAAGACCGTGCGGTGTTGCAGGTACTGTATAGTTAACGCCTTAGGGTCTATAGCCTTACTGTACTTAGTCTTAATTATTGTGTTATAGTATTTAGTATTATAAATTATGAGTGCTATATATACATATTAGTATTACATATTTAACCTTTAGATTGGAATTAAAATTAGTCTCTAAAAATAGGTAAGTTTTTCCAGAATTTTATATCAAAACTTTGAGTTCCAATAGAAACTCGTTTAATCAATTTAATAAATTTTTAGGACAAACCATTACTTGCAACTAGGCTACAATTTTCAACACAATTTAAAGTAAATTAAATACAAAGCCTGTTCCAATTGAATTGGCTTAAAAAAAGAAGATTTTTTTAGTAGAATAAAGTTCAATTAAATGTCTGTCAGTTTGGATCTTGCAATTATTAAAAAATACCAAGTTAAAGATTTTTCCAAGTAAATAAAAATGTCCTTTGAATCTCCCCCTCTCTCCCCCTCACCCTCTCTCTCTCTCTCTCTCTCTCTCTCTCTATCTCTCTCTCTCTATCTATCTTGGTGACTTTGGTCTCATTCGACGCCTAATCTAATTTATTTGAGTCGTTCCGTCATTAATTGGAAGAATTGACGTGAAACATATTACTTTTAGGGTTCGGGCCTGAAAAGATTGGCGTGTTACCTTTTTTGATATTTACTTTTTGGTTCAGCTTTAAATTTATTGTTATATACTAGTTTTATTGAATTGTTACCAGTTATATATTTATAAGTTATTATTATTATTATTAAGTTGTATTGTTACTAGTTATATATTTATTTAGCCTCTACATTAATTATATAATAATAATTACTAAATAATATTAAATCTTAGAGTAACTTTATATTAATAATCCTAAATAATATTACATCTCTCTCTCTCTCTTTCCCGCCCTCCCTCCAGATTAATTTGGAATGGTGAAGATATATTTTCTATTTGACGATTCATGATGCTTTAATATTTACTTTGGACGGAAATAAGAGAAAAGTCTGTTCACAAAGAAACAAAAGCTGGATTACTTCTCTGTGTATTCAAAACCCATCCTTTACACGTACATACTGAAACACTCAAATTAGGCCATACATATACCTTAAAATATTGCAAGTACGAATCCAAACTCGGTACGAGGTTTAAGTAATTTTTAAATATAAATAATTAGTATAATAAAAACTATGCTATAAATATAAAAATGTTTAATTACTAGTCTTTAATTATCTTTCATTTGTCACGATTCCTATCAAATTATTTTCTATGTTCCTTGCTATTGTTCAAGCATTGTTGTTTAAATAATTCTTCTCCAGTAGAAGTATTCTACAATAATCATTTCTGTTTAATATAACAAAAGCTTTATTGTTCGTTTTGCAGTAAATATAAGACATTAGACTTAACCGGTCTAGAGATAAATGCTAATGTAAAAAGAGAGTCGAAATTTAAAAGGAAACTTAAAAGTTCCTTAGTTACTTTTCTCCGTAGCATATTATACAATAGCTCCCTCCCTAAAGATAATTCTCTTTTACTAATGAATATTAAAAATATGGTATTTTGTTGACAATATACTTCTCTTCTAAATATAATTTTAGTGAGAAAAGAATTAAAACGAGTTTACGTCCCTCCCTCGAATTTTCGAGGGCTTAAGTGTAAACTTCCAGGTTATATTTTTTGCTAATTCCCTAGAAACGTTACGTCTTGTACGTCTGCATTATAACAATACAACAAGTAAATAGAATGGCAAGAATGATAAATAATGACTTATATATAATTAAATAAAAGTAATGAAACTACCCTGATAATAGTACTCAATTAACAAGTTCAACTTAGAAGGTCAAGACCAAGGCCATCTTCTTTTCAGACGCATCGGAGGATTGTCGGTAATAGAAGAAGTAGCTAGGTTTGATAATAGTGGGTTTGAGCTGAAATAAAGTTTTTCATGAAAGGATTTATATAAATGGGACATTAACATCATTATGGATGTCTTTATTCGTAACGAAGTAAGGACTATTAAGGATTCTAAGAAGGATTTTGGATTGTAAGGATTTGATATGAGAGGAATTCGATGGCTTACTGGAGATCCGAAGCTCTACTCCTTAAGTCCAAATGGGTCTTATAGCATTCATGTATATGAGCCTTTTGTAATTATTTGGGAGCTTAGAGCGTTAGTCTAGTAAATGTTGAAGTAGCCTGTTATGTACAGCAATTTCTTGTCTTTTCAGACTAGTATGAGGATTCCAAGTTAAACCTTTGTGAAGATGAAGGCGTTTTATTAGTTCTCTGAAGAAATTAAAAGGATGCTAAGAGACTTTTAAAGACTACGATAAGAGAAGAAATCGGCTTAAAAGTAAATTAAGTGAAAATAAAATATAATTTATGGGAGCGGGCCGAAAATTCTATACCAACAAGATTTGCATGAATAGAAAATCTTTCGTTATTGCTGCCAACTTAGGATTTAGTTTTAATTTATACTATAAACTTTTTTTTTCCAAAAATATTCTCTACTTCTGTCGGTGTAATTCAATGACTAACGGCTGTTGAGTTTCTTAATTTGATAGTGTGTTAGTTTGTAAACTCAATATGAATTACATTTATGAAATCCAACAACAAATTGAGTATGTTTTTTATTATGGATGATTTATGTAGCCTATGGGAACAGAGACTGGGTTGACTATTGGTCTATTAGTTAGCGTAACAAACTACTATGCCCAAGATCGCGGGTTCGTAGCCCGGCAGGTGGCCCTAGGATTTTTGAAATGAAATTAAAAATCCTTGGTGATGCCATCCTTTGGAAGGGACGTTAAACGGGGATGCCAAGCCTGACGACGTCAGGTACTCGTTTAAGATTCCTACAATAATTAAACTTAGATGTATTATTAAAATTAGAAATTATATTAATATTAATATATATTAAATTATTAAAATAGGGAGGAGATCTGGCGGTTGAGCATGATCTAGGATAAAGCACCTCCAACAACCGTTGTCAAAGGAACAGTACAGTCTTTACGACGTTCTGAGCCCAAAACTTTTTATGGGTTGTGGTATATGTTTTTTTTTTTTTATGCAGCTTATGTGTTTTAAGTTGGTTCCACAATCACTTGGTTTTTAATACCAATTAACTGACAGGGAGAGCAGAACTTTCTTCTTCTTTTTAAGGATACTTAAATCCCAAAAAATCTTTAGAAATTTAAAATTTAATGTCTTCAATAACGGTGGAAATATATAATATATAATATAATATATAATATAATATAATATATAATATATCCTAACCTGTATTGGAAAAAAATCGGAAGGAAAGTCCTCTGTACTAACTTGTTTGTTCATTTAACTTCACTTTTTGCTGCTATGGCTATATTGGGAGCTTTAAATTTTGCCTATCTAGGTTTAATTAGGATAGGGATTTTTAAGTGTACCTGACATCGTAAAGGCTCGGGACCTCTACATTAATTATATAATAATAATTACTAAATAATATTAAATCTTAGAGTAACATTATATTAATAATCCTAAATAATATCGAATCTCGATCGAAGAGGGGGGGCATCTCTCTCTTTCCCGCCCTCCCTCCAGATTAATTTGGAATGGTGATGATATATTTTCTATTTGACGATTCATGATGCTTTAATAGCTACTTTGGATGGAAATAAGTGAAAAGTCTGTTCGCAAAGAAACAAGCCGGATTACTCCTCCGTGTATTCAAAACCCTTCCTTTACACGAACATACTGAAACACTCAAATTAGGCCATACATATGCCTTAAAACATTGCAAGTACGAACCCAAACTCAGTACGAGGTTTAAGTAATTTTTAAATATAAATAATTAGTATAATAAAAACGTCGTTTAACGTTCCTTCTGAAGGACGGCGTAACTACGGATGTTTTACTCCCTTTAAAAAATCCTATGGCCACCTGCCGGGCTACGAACCCGCGATCTTGGGCTTAGTAGTTTTTTACGCTAACCACGAGACTACAGGTCGCCCCCTCTACTAAGTTAATATTAAGTTAAATCAAACGGTGGACGACTATTAAAAAACATATAGTTTTATTGAAATATTTAACATTGTAATGTGGTTATGCAAGAGATATAAAGGAGGCATTCTTATGAATTAACTAGTAGACTTATGAACCATTGAGTGACATTCTAACTTATTGACTTAAAGCTACTCCTGTTCTTAGAGGTAGTATATATACATGCACAAAAGAAGAGAGGAGGACAAGAAAGGTTGTATTGTTGTAAAAAAAAATTATTGTATAAAATCATTGATGATACTTCCTTGTCACAAAATTATTTTATTACACAATTTACCTAATTCCAAAGACAGGTATGAAACTCTATAATCAGAGCGAAATGAATCAAAGTCTAAACTCTTGAAAAATAAGAATTAAAACATGGTTACATATCCTGGCCATATCTCATTGTTTGAAGACAATGGGCTAACTTAGGGTGGAACATGCAGCTCGAAACAATCCATCAGGACGCCTCTACACAGAGATGGATGAGAACACTTGAGTGGCCAATAACCACAGGCTATTATATCTAAATGATGAGTTTATAAATCCAGCGATGACCTGATGAATTGTTTTGGCCGTTGAATGATCATTATATCATCCATCTAGTTATAATTTAAACACCTAATTTTTCAATAGGGGTATATAAAATTTCCAGGTGAGTTAACAAAGAAATTGGGTATCGGTAAAGCAAAGTATCCCCATTACAATGATAGCATTCAAATTCTACATTAATAATCAGAAACTTTTGAGGAGCTTGAATTTTTTTTTATTTTAACTTATATCATTATGATAATAAAACCTAAGTTCTAGCAAGATACAACTTGAATTATGACTATTAACAAAAAAAAAAAGTTGGAAATATAATATCAGATATGCCGTTCCTGATTTAAAAAGGTTCTACCGATACAATTGCTTCTGAAGACTTTTTTTAATAGAATAATTCATTGATATTTACAATTATAATAATATTACAAGTAAATCTGCTTATATGAACAATGTGACATGAAAAAAAAAACACTTGTGGAAAAACTACCCATCAGTAGCACTCCAATAAAGTTCTATAGTAGAAGGTCTCGAGGCCATCTTCTTTTCAGACGCCTCGGAGGATTATCAGGAATAGTATGGGAAGGAAGTTAAGAGGATTCAAGTGTGTATGGAGCTTGTCATGAAAGGATAGGTATCTAGTTTAGGCCAAATCTGCAACGTATGGGATATTAAGATCATGATGGATGATCCACATTGTATATCTTTATCAGAACTAAATAGTCAGAAATGGGAGGAAGTGATATTATTAAGACCCGAAGCAGATCTCCAATGTGGTTCGAAACGCTAATAAAATAAATAGTTACTCACTACTTGAGGCTTTATTTTCTCATCCATGATGTTTTAACAGCCAATAGTTGTAATAATAAGAAAATAAAGAATTGTTAACTCTTACTTAAAATGCCCATTTTACTCTGCACAAAACATTTTTCATTGTACCATAATCCATCGCTTCAGTAAATATCCACCAGTCAAGCAATAATACGCTCATGAATACATTGATAGAGAAAAAATCATATTTCATTTCAACTTGACAGACAACTAACTTTCTGAGATAAAACTTACTGTGTGTATTCTGACATACATCTATCAAAACAGAATACCGCTCTGGCGGATATAAAACAATTTTTTATCTTTCAGCCTGTCAGAAAAATAAGTATTGTGTGTATTCAAATATATATTATTTTTGGAGGCTATCAAAGATTAATACTAGGGCAGATATGGTGAAAACAAGGAATGGATAGTGATGAATTAAATAATTTCTTTAACATTATAAATAAGTTATATTACTTTTTTTAAATTATTACGGAATGTAATTATTACAAGATGAATAAACAGGCTTTACATTAATTAAAATAGTTTAGGATAGTATTGTAGTAAATGTGGACTCTCAGACACTCAGACACTTTGTTGAAGTGCGCTTCAGAAACAGCTTGAGTTCTATCAAGTATAACATTAATGCCCTGATAATAAATAAGTAATAATAAATATTAGTATAATATATAGTTGTAACATAATAAACTTTACAATTTCCAAACTTCTAACTTTTTATTTGCACTGTTAGTATAGTTGTGTCATTCTCACTGTCAATGTTTATTAATAAGTTACTATTATTGTTAGGTCAATGAATTTTCAGTTCATTATTTTTCAGGCTACTTCAACATTTACTAGACAAACACTCTAAGCTTCCGATTGACTACAAAAGACTCCTATACATGACAATCATTAGGCCCATCTGGAAATAAGGAGTAGAGCTTTGGGGCTCCACTAAGCCATCGAATTCCTCTCGTATCCAATCCTTACAATCCAAAATCCTTCGTAAAATCCTCAATGCTTCTAACTTTGTTACTAACAAAGTAATCCCTGACAAACATCATTTCCTCTCAAACCCACAGTTTCAAACCTCGCAACAACTTCCATTCCTGATAACCCTCTGAGGCGTCTGAAACGAAGATGCCCTCGTGACCTTTTAAGTTGAACTTTTTAGTTGTGTACTACGACCGGGTAGTTTCTCTACTTGCCTTTATCTCGGGCCATGATTTATCTTTCATTATATTTATTGGATGTGTTCTGTATACAGTTGTAAATTTCAATTAATATGTTTTTTTAATTTGTTTTTTCAATATATTGATGTTATTTTCAATATTTTTTTTTAATAACGAGAGAAGGAAAGAGAGAGAGAGAGAGAGAGAGAGAGAGAGAGAGAGAGAGAGAGAGAGAGAGAGAGAGAGAGAGAGAGAGAGAGAGAGAGAGAGAGAGAGAGAGAGAGACTTAAACACGTGACTCTTTGTCGAAGAGTTATTCTTCAATCGATTTCTCACTCAATTTACTCACAATAAGACATGTTGTTTATAATCCTTATTAATTATTTATTATTGTTTGTTGATGATTGCAAATTATTATTAATGTTTTAATATGCCAATAAGATCAAGAGTAAACATCACTGAACTAGACGAGTAATAAAAACAAATGAATTTATTGCATGCCGGAAGAGAAAACCGTATAGAATCTAAGTCAATATTTAAATTATTATTTAATTTTTGTCAACAGGTACCGCGTCCAGCTTTTTTTCTTAATACGGGATAGAGGATAGAAATGAGTTTGATCTTAATGAATCAGTAAGTGGTATCAATGACATACCGAGTTACTTGAGTAATGGTTAGAATGATTCGGATTTGCCTTCAGATACAGTTTTATTTATTGATAAACCTTTATTTTGAAAAATATCTGTTGAAGAATTTTAATATACATATTATTTTTTTATGTTCTAGTTCTACAGTTATTGAAAGGCGATGTCATTAAATATATAGGTAATATATATAGAAATATAGAATAATTCATGTTAAAATAAAATCTTCTATACCGTAGACATGCATATAAATACATAAAAACACATCGACCCACACACACACACTCCTACACACACATACATGTATCAAATAAAATTTTTCAATTTTAAATTAATTGCAAGACCTTTTTTAATTCAGATAATAATTAGTGCTTATAGAAGAATTGCGTAATTAAAAACTGAATATAAATAAAACCCATATTTTCAAGATGCTATTTTTTCTATGTTTATTTATTTTCTTTATTTTCTAAAAAGGAAAATGGTCTATGGTTCTAATTTATAGTATTGATTAGTAAATAATGGTTTCGATACATAGATTACTCCAAATATTAATTTCTAAATCCTATTTTTAACTTCAACTCCGTTAACGCATTATTTAAATTTATTTCAAAATCTAATTTAAATACAATACAGTCGACTAGAACTATCTAAATGTAAATGCATATGATAAACAAATTCTCTTGGAATAAATAAAAATAATTTCAATCCTTGATACGAAGATTATAATTTAAAATGGTGCATATTTTTAAATATAACTTACAAATAGAAAGACTATAATCTTAAAAAAAACAAATAAAAAATTCTGACTATTTCGTATGTTATTTTTATGTAAACATGTTTGCTATTATTTAAACACTTCAAGCTCTCAACTATCACCACAGGATTAAGTTCAGTATGTCTTTCAGTTCAATTAAACCTATATTCATAAATAAATTATTTATATTTATAGTACATTAACACTATATTATTAATATATGTATGCAGTATACACTATATTAATTGCTTACACGATATTATTGGTATCAACACTATTACAATTACACATCTTTTGAAATACTATTACTAATTAATATTCATTTGAAATAATTTATTTCATTTTATAATTTTATTGGTTCAATTCTTTACCATTAATAAAGGGCTTTATATATGGTTATTATAATTTTTAATGATACGAATATAATTTTTTTCATACTTAGTGTATAAGTATATATATAGTTTAATGAATATATAAGCAATGTTTTTTTTTTTTCATTTTATGTATCATTTATGACAATAGTAAGGCGTGTAAAGGGGTTAAATATGAGTATAAAATCATTAGTATATAAGGTAGAGCAGGGTATATATTTAATGAAAACTATATAATAATATAATTATAAATAATTAAACAAACCTTTGCGATCTCGTCAGCTACGTGAGAGAGAAGGACACAGTGAGTGCTCGGGAGGTTACAGCTGACTGAACTAGTGCCCGCTCCTCCCGCCGGTGGCGCCGCCGTCGCCTTCGAGATGAGGTAAACAAGATTCAACATTAATGACTCTCTACCAAAGAGCTACCGGGTCTTTTCGGTAGGTAATCATTTTTTGACAAAAAAAAAAAAAACAAGAAAAAAAACTCATTCCATGTTTTTACAAGGAGGGGAACATGTACCGAGATCATGGGATTATTTTTCATAAAAACGAATATTATTCCAAGACACAAAAGCGTAGATGGGAGGATACTGATATCACATGGAAAAAAAGTCGATTAAAAGTAGGCTGGGAATAAATTGTTTATTGAGGGAGGTTGTACGTGTGTACATACCTACAGATCAATCTATGGCAGATATATTTAATCTTTTAAGAGCCATGGATGGACATTGTAGGATCCACAAAACTTCCTAGAGCCCACATTGTATTTTTAAAGTGGGTACCCTTAATTGGGGAAAAACGTGGTGGTTATCATTTAAATAAAAGATATATCATTTAAATATTCTAAGCATGTATCTTTGATATGAAAATTCTTAATACTTCTGAATATAACATGTTAAGAGGATATTTATGTGTAAAATTTCATAAAGAGTAATGGATTTAACATAGAAAGTCGGACCTTAATCAACACTTAATGATTTTTACTCTGATGCTCTCAGAATAAGTTATAATGACAATTTTTTTCTGTTGATATAACTCCTCTATGTCTTGATGATGGCCAAATGTAGTTCGAAATATTGGCATATAATATACAATTTTGTGAATAATGCATTTGACGACACACTCAGCAATTTTCTACATTACTTAAAAAATTCTGTTTATTACTATATCTAACATAATAAATGTAAATAGAAAACCGATTGCAAATATATTATGAAAAGAACAGAACAAAAAAAATGACGTACAATGAAACTTGAATGAAGGATAGTTATATAGTGAAACTTATTAATTTATTTATAGTTATATAGTGAAATATAGATAGAGTGAAAATTAGATAAAGGATAGTTTATGAAATATCCTTCGGCGTAGGGAGTTGGCGGTGCCATTGTACCGCAGTCAGCCACTGGCCCTCCAGTGTGGAGGAACACTGACTCTCCCAGTACACTTTATACAGCACACTACACCTTAACACTACAGAACACAGCCTACAGGTCACTTACAGTACACACCCCAAAGTCACCTCCCCTAGGTAGCTATCCTGACTGGGGGAGTATGTCGGGTGCTCTGAGGAGGCAGCCTCTCCACCTAACTCGGGGGTAATGGGCCAAGAGCCCGCCCCCCCTAAATAATACTATTCTGAAATTTCATGAAGAAATCGGCTGCACTGAACCTAAGGATACGACCAAGAATTCATCATATAGACCTATCATTTGCCCAGAGCGAGCCACCTGGCGAAGGCTTGTTGCGGATGCCAAGTACTACATCTATTTATAGTGCCAAGGATATTTATGATGATGATAATTAAATATCCGAAAATATAAAATATAATGAGTGTTTCCAAATGAGTGAGTCCAAAGCTTTTGCTAAATAAAATTCTACATATTGTAACTTTGCAAATAAGGCGTCAAATTTAACATCCATTTTATTTTCAGTTCAAGAACTCAAAAAGAAACTAAAAATATTTGGGACTTCACTTTTTATTATTTTTAAACCAAATAGTTGAGAGTTCAGATCAGATAGATGGATTAACAGATCTTCGGTTTTGTTTCTATTTTGATAGGATCTAAACCACTTTCAAAATGAAAAATTTCAGGGAAATCAATTTAGTAAAATAGGAAAATGGACAAAAAATTACTTTACCTCAATCCATTTCATTCTTCACTTCAATTTATGACAGAAACTGTGGAAGGCTAAAAGAAAATCATGTTTAAAAACGTTTCCAGATTTGATTAGTACATGACTAAGTTAAAAAAATCCTTTAGAAAGATGATATTCTTTTTATTATAATTTATAATTGTCTTTTTGAAAAGAAAATAGGTAAATTTATGATAAGTTTGTGTATCACCTGGCTCATATTGAAGATTGTAAAGGAACCGGGAGCTACTATACAACCGGTTTTGTGAATGGGATCAAAGAGACTTGTGGATAAACCTCCCATTGACTCTTTTAAGTAGGTCACTGGCCTATTTTCTTTTCACCTGCCTCAGAGGATTACCGGTAACTATAAAGTGTTAAAGTATGGAAGTAAGAAGTACAAAACTAAAGGTTTAGAGTGATTTCAAAAAGGCTTATGATACTATTGACCGCTTATTCTTATTGTTGAAGTAGAGGAATAGTAGAGTAGGAAAAAATGTAAGAGTCACCTGTTGTGTTGTGTAATAGCAGCGGTAGAATGACAAACCTCAATGTCTAAGGCAGGGGTTCCCAAACTTTTTTGTACCACGCCCCCCGTTTGTTGAAATGACACCCCCCTCTTAACAATAAATCGTGTGGGCCTAGGAACGAAACAAAAACAAATAAATATTACATTGAAAACATAACATTTATTCATACTGCCATAAGGTACAACAATATCAGTTTTCATAAAATACAAAAATTATTAATAAGAGAAAAAATAGATTAGGTTGGTTAGTGAGATGGATGGGCTTGCATTTTTATCACTAATATGTCTGTTCGTGACTGAGCTTTAGTAAGTGCACAACGCAAGTCACTAGCAACATCAAGTTTATTCCGATACTTTGTTAAAATTGCCACGTGTTGAAAATGCTTTTTTCGCTCAAATAGGTGCTTGAAAAAGGCAAATATACATGAAGAGCTTCCCGTAATACACTAGGATACACTTTGAAATATTTTAACCAAAATGAAGGTTTGTCCATTATATCAAAGTGGTCAATTTTTTAAACATCATAGTTAATTTAGAATTTTAGAAAGACTAATTAAATTAAATTTAATGTTCAATGTCTTAATTTTAGTTTAATATCTCGCGCCCCCCTTGATATGTCCTCACGCCCTCCCCAGTTTGGGAACCGCTGGTCTAAGGTCTTAGATTCGCAACCTTTTTATTTTTAAAGGAAGTAAAATAATACTAGGTTATGCTGTCCTTTGGAAGCGACGTAACATGCGGTCACTAGCATATACGGTGTCATGTACTCAATAAAGGTCCTCAAGAAAGGTAAAATTCTAATTGCACATGGGCAGGTAAAATTTAGGACTTCCACTGTAACATCGTCCGATTTGTATCTTAAAAAAAATCTTTACCACTAAAACCCATGAACCCATACATGGTAGAAACTGTACTGTTATCCATGGAGGTGACTTGTTCGAGATCACACTCAACCGCCAGGATCCCCCCCCCATCAATAAACCTCTAGAGGTAGGGTGAAGGATTTCTAAGGTCTCCTGGGTCTCCAGATCCCCCAGGGTTTGAATATCGATGACTAGGGATTAAGTAATATTAGCATAAAGCGAATTTAAATGACTAAAAATCAAAGAAGCGCCAAATGTTGTGGAGATATTCACTTAAGAAATTGAGATTCTGCTATTTTTCTAAAACATGTTAATCATCCCTCTGCCATATTTAATTCAGCACTAGTAAATTAATGCTTGATTAAATTAACGTTTGATTGATTCAAACTAGAGAATAAGGGAAAATACAGATTAAAGTGATAAAAAGTTAACAGTAGAAAATACAGCAATATTTATAGCAATATTTAGGTGTTGTAGGTATAATGAGAAACTTTAGGAACTGTGAGATGTTTTTTATTGAGACTTTCCCTAAAGTTGTAGTTTCCTCCAACCGAATTTTAAGATATTATTTTTTTCCAAGAAAATTCTTCATTATCCTGCTGTCTTCCTGAACTTCGTCAATCCATAAAATTCTTTGTCGGCCTCTTCTATCTTCAGTACAAGATAATTTTTGGTATTCACATTATAAACTTATTACATAAAATACCATTCTCGAAAAAATGTCCATCAAATGCTTAGATAGACTGGTTTGAACACTTTCATTTAGAATTAGACAACCAAAAAAAGAAAATCTATTGTTCCATTTGGCGTAGAAACGAGCCGGTTACTTCTTGGTTTATTTCTCAAGACTTCAGGGAGAAAAAATATAAGTATACAAGGCGAATTTAGGACCCAACTTGGAACTGCGGAGGAAGCATCCTTTTAATATGTATAGCTGAAGAGACGGTATAATAAACGAAGCCCGAAAGAAAGTGCTGTGCTAGCGGATGTAAGTCTTAAGGGTAGGCCGAAACATAGCTGGGAGGATTGCTTAATTATTTTAAGGATGATTTTACTTAATTGTTTAAAGATTGAAGGAACTTTGGAAGCAGCAATTATTGGCTTTTATTTTCCATCGAAAACAAAACAATATAGTAATAACTTATAAATAATTTATAAACATACCTATAAATAACATTTATAAATTTCCGACTCAAATACAGTGAACCTATATTTTTTATATGCGTAAGAAAAAGTGTACTTTCAAAAACCAACTCCGATTTTTTTGCTTAGGAAGTTCAGGTAATTCAGGAAAAATAAATAAATTTATTATTCTGGAATTTGTTTTCTCACAAGTTTTCTCCTTTATAATATATATATATATATATATATATATAGTATAAAGGAGAAATATATATATATATATATATATATATATATATATATATATAGAGAGAGAGAGAGAGAGAGAGAGAGAGAGAGTATAGTATAGGACTTTCACCTGTTCTCTTCAACGTTTTTCTCGACAAAGTTATGAAGACATTATGGAGAAAAGAAACATCAGGAGCTAAAGTAGGAAATCAGAAGAGTAATATCCTGGTAAAGTGTCTGGCTTTTGCGGATGACTTAGCCCTACTGGCAGATTCGGAAAAAGACGCAATTAGGCAAATAAATTCCTTGAAGAAAGCAGCTGAAAAAACAGGACAAATCTTCAAAAGACCAAATTTATGACTACAGTCCCCCATTTTAGTAAGAAAGAAGTGAAAACAGGACTCGTATTCAGGTGGTTAAAAGTTTTAAATATCTGGGTGAAATAATAAGCAGAAACTTGTCTGAAAAGGAGAGCATGGAGTACAGAATTAAAAATTTGGAGAATTTATGCAATTTAACGAATAGTATGCATCATAAAAAATCCCTCTCCAAAAAGGCCAAAATCAGGCACTACAATACAGTGGTAAAACCAGTGTGCTTTCTCAGTTTAGATAAACTTCTTAAAATAGAGAGAAGGGTTCTTAGGCGAATCCACGGGCCCAAAGTAACATCAGAAGGATACCGGCTGAAATGAGTGACTTGGAAACAGAAATGAGGGTTGGAGAACTCAGATTTTATAGTCAAATGATGAGGATGAACGAGGAGAGATTAAACAAAAATATTTCCACCAAAATGATGGGCTACAGATTCAAACAAGGATACACAGAACAAATAAAACAAGAAACACAGAAACACGGGATTACACTAGATTTATTAGAAAAAAAGAATACCACAAAATCCTCAAAAATGTGGTTCAAGTGGCAGACAGAAAAAAATTTCCATCCAAGATCCGGACAGAAGAAAGAAGAAAACCCTTCAGTGAAACCATGAGGAAGAGATGGGCCGAGAAAAAACTGAAAAAACAAAAAAAAATCCTGCATCATAGTCGGGTAGTCTTTCATGGCTGTTTCGTGTCAAATAAATATATTAATATATTAACGCGGGCGACCCGGGTTCGAATCACGGCCAAGACTTAATCTTTTCTATTCAAAATTTAAATAATTAAAAAGAACATAAATAAAAAATAAAGTATGAATATATATATATATATATATATATATATTTGAAGGCTGGTAAAGGCGGCCAAAGATCTACAAGGTCTGTAGAGCCAACAGAAAAAAAAAAAAAAAAAAATATATATATATATATATATATATATATATATATAATTGGTTATTTTTTCTTTTTATTTATTTTATTAAACAATTATCTGTGGATAGTACGTTAGAAGTGGCTTGTTAATCATTCTAAGATCTAAAATTTTACCAACAAAAAGCTATCGAACAAATCCTATAAGTTGTTTTTAGAGCGCATCGATCACCTTGTGAGTTCTTAACTCACTTCTTACAATTCCTACAAAACTTTCTTATTTACACAAATGTTCAAAGAACTTTAAAAACAATATTTCTCTCTTTAAGAAAAAGTTCATTGCGTCTATTATTATTGCTATACGATAATATTCAGATGTTGTGAGGGTATACAGAAAAGAATTAGTGGAAGATTTTTTTTTTAAAGATTTAATGTGGTTGGAGATGATATGAGCTAAACTTGGGGTCACTTGGAATGTAGTGGTTAGCTTAACACCCCACCATACCTAAGATGGTAGGTTTGAAAGAGTGATATGGAGATCCTAAGTCTGTACAATGCCAGGTAATGGTTCATGATCCTTATTCTGGATAGGTAAAATTTAGGTCGGATATACCAAGACGTATATGTCATGATTGCATTAAGCGATCCAACGGACGGATTTGAGTTAGGGTGGTAGGCGATGTATAGAAGATTTTAAACATTGATTAGTGCCATCAGTATCGAACCTTCGGGTCCGTTAAACCTGATTATTATTATTATTATTATCATGAAAATTTGAATGGTTATACTTTCATTTATTTGATTTTTTTTTTAAATTTATTTATTGATATCTACAACTGTATTACAATAATACAACAAGTATATAGGCTAAGTGATATATAATGACATGATAATGAGAAGTAGAGAAACTACCCACTGGTAGTACTCAACATTTATTTAATATAATGTTCATTTAAATTAAATATGTGTTTAATTTACGAATAAACTATTAATAGTTATAAATATTTTTATTTGAAAAGAAAAGATATGTTCAGAGCAGGGATTCGAACCCGGGTCTCCCATGTTTCCGTCATGGTGCTCTGCCACCTGAGCTATCCTGGTTCCTACCTCGGTCAGGCACATTAGCTCTCTTCACTGATCCCATATCCCCGTGTTGCAGTTGAAATTATTAATTATTGAATCCTGAGAATATTATTTGAAAATTAGTGCAGCAAATTACTGTTAAAATAAGTTGTGAATTAAGATCATTGGATCGAAGCGTAGATGGGAGGATTGCGGTCAGAGGGATGTTACAGATACTTGAGCCAATTTCGTAAACAGTAATTGGTGGTTTCGGCATCGAGATACTTCAGTTATTATTAACAATATATTAACGAACTGTGGAGCAGAGCTCTGAGTTGCTGCGCTGAAGGTTACGGTTTCAAAGCCAGCTGTGGTAAATAATTTATTTAATATGCTAATAGCTTAAGACACTCCCTGTACTCCTTCATTCACACATGTTGCTGATAGATCATGGATTTTTTAAATATTTAGTTGAATGACGGAGAAATTAAGTAGAGTCTTTATTGATCTTCATATTTGTATTTATATTATTATTATTATTTTACGGCGCTACTCGGCGACGAGTCCTGGCCTCCTCTACCAGCTTCTTATAATAGTCTCTGTTTTTCACACCTATCATCCAGCATCTGAATTTCAGGATATTCCTCGCTGCTCTCTCTACACTATCCGACCACCTCAGTTCATGTCTCCCCCTTCTTCTCGAACCGTACAGATGTTCTTTAACAGCCTTTTTTGGAATGGGCTCGTCCTCCATTCTAGGCACACGACCAGCCCATCGCAGTCTTCTAATTTTTAAATATTTAACTACATCTGATTCGTTGAGCATTGAGTAAACTTCGTTGTATTTATATTAATAAAGTTTATTTTATTGTCTTTTTTTATTGTCACTCTGTCGTATTGAAATGTCTTAAAAATTTAATTTATAAAAGCCAATGTAAATGAAAATCAAGAGATACTTCTAAAATTTTCAACGTAAGAAATGTATTGAATAGAATGTTAGATGTATCACGTAGATAAAGTTAAATAAGTTAGATAAAGGTAGTTCTGGGTTCGGATCAGGTTGTGACGGTAAAATTATTTCATCTTATTATCACAACTTCCCTGCACAACCGTGGTCCTTGAAACAGTGCAGTCCTTACCATGTAATGAATTAAAGACTCTTGATGAGTTGTAGTGATACCCTTTTTTTTAAAACAATATATCATTATTATTGTTATTTTACTTTTCATTAGCACCTGCACAAGTTCGCAGCAAATTTGATCTTAGAGTTTGTTTTTCTCCTTGATTTGCTGGAACACGATGTTTCGAAAATGATTAACAGTTCCTGGGCAATGATCTTAGCCAAACATCTCCAAGGAAGTCCAGGTAACAGAGGGTGGGGAAGAGAAAGAGCAATATGCATTTGTTGTGAATAAATGATTTTAGAGTGGTGATGTTAATGTCTTTGTGTATGATGTAGAAATAAAGCAAGGAGTATTAACAATTTTTCTAAGAATTTTGGACTCTGTTGTTAGTGTCTTGTGTATATGGACGTGTTTCGCTTAACTCTGTAGTTCTGCTCCAATATGTCCAAATAAGGCTTAGTATATTATTGTAGTCTAGTCGTTTGTTTGTTAAGTCAAGTTAAGATCTGTCCAGAAGATGTGATAGCTATTTGTAGCATCTAGTCAGTTCTTGTCTTTTTGTTTGTATGAAACCAAGACTATAGACTACCTCCAATATCATATAATATTTATATCCAATATATATCCCACTATCCTGCAGAACAAATTCGATACTTAGAGTTACACCTTAAAACACGCTCTTGGAATCCCCATACTAGAATGAAAAGAGAACAAACCACTTGCCGTTGCAGGGCACTGCAAAACTTACTAGACAAGCGCTCTATGTTCCCAAATAATTACAAAAATCTCATATATATGACTATTATAGCACCTATATGGATTTACGAAATAGAACTTTGGGGTTCCGCTAAGCCATCAAATTTCTCTCTTATCCAATCCATACAATTCAAAATTCTTGGTAAACTCCTCGATTCTCCTTACTTTGTTACGAACAAAGTAATCCATTATGACCTTAATATCCCATATTTTGCTGATTTGGTCCGAACATGATACCAGAGTTTAAATGAAAAACATCATTTTTGATTCCCTCAAACCCATTAGTTTCAAATTTATAGCTACTTCTTCAATTCACGATAATTTCCGAGGTGTCTGAAAAGTCCACGTGATCTTGTAAGTTGAAATTGCTATTTGAGTAATACCACTGGGTAGTTTCTCTACTTGTCTTTGTCGACACCATTATGTATCATTCCTCTCATTCACTTGTTGTATACGATAATACAGTGTATACCATAATATGTATACCATAATACAGTTGTAAATTTCAATGAATAAATTAATAAAAAGAAATCTTCTGTGTGTGTTTCATGTAAGTATTTTGTCCAAGTATTTTCCGAAATTAGGTACGAGTACATATTTAGTGTATAATTACACATAATAAGTAATTAAATGTAATATAATGGAAGGAAATCCTCATTCTGTTAATGGTATATTTCGGCTCTTTAAGGTGCCTTTGGAGCAGCTCAAGCCCCGCGGCGGCCTACGTGTCGTCGGCATAGTTGCCGAAGAATGCAGAGGGTGCTCGAGGAATGCCTGGCAATATATAGCCGATGAACCGGAGCAAGCCGAGGACACCAGAAGAAGACCGTCCCGTTCTCGAGGGAATTCCAAGATACCCGGTCACTCGGCCAAGTTTAGGAGGAATCTTAGCTACGATTATCCAAAATAGTTATCTATATTGATAATAGAAGTAATTCCCATGACTAATTTCCGAATTATCTGAACCTAGAAATCTATAGTCACCATTAGAAATCAATAATAACGCATAATAGTTACTTGTACCTGCTCTGTCTAAGATCGAGGGTTCGCAGCCGGGCAGGTGGTCTTAAATTTATTAAAAAATCTTTAGTTATGCCGTCCTACCAAGGAGGAGTAAAATGACGGTCTCAAGTCTGTGCGATGTCAGATACTCGTTAAAGATCCCCAGTAAAACATGGATACCTGGATAGGGAAAATTTAGGACTTCTGCTACAGTAATGCCCGATTAGCCATTGTACTTTAAAACAAAATGAAATTGAATGAAATAAAAAATACAACAAATTTAACGGCATATTTTGTAGAGAAAATATTTGTCCTTGGCCGGGATTCGAATCCCGGCCAGGACAAATCTTTTCTCTTCAAAACTAAATTATTTAATAATAATCACCACCAAAATAACAATTAATAAACATAAATTATTAACGGATGTTGATTGAGTAATGTAATGAAAAACATTTCGTTATTAAGTTGGAATGAACATGAAAACGATAAGTAGCGATACATCGTCAAATGTATAAAAAATCAAAGGATACAAATTTTATCCTTAAGGATGTTGTCCATATTTCTGAACAGATGGAAATCTGTTAGAGATAAGTTTAGCGAATAAGGTGGCTATGGGAGGACTTCTTAACCAAGCTCGTTTAGTACCTTCACTGAATTTACGCCCCTTCCGATTAATTATGCAGGTTGTTTTTTCTGATATTTTTTTGTTGCATTATGCTAATATCCCTGAAGTAAGATTTGGACGGGGTGGTTTCACCTCTGGGTAGAAAGGATAAATGAATTATTTGTGAATTAATCTGCCCTACTAGCTTAAAATTTCTCAAACCGACGGTAAATAGTCTGCTCGTTACATCACCCTTTCCCCGAAAGCGGTGGTGATGTTTCTTGCATCTTGGGCTGCTGATCATCAAAGTTTAAACCAAAAAAGGAAGAAATAGTACGAAAATCGGCTGTTTCCACGGTCATATTTGACGCCATAGTAAGTAATTCGGTCAATTATAGTGATTGTATTAATTATAAAAAAGAGAGTATGAATAAAAGCTCATTACAATCTCAAAACATAAACATCGTAAGCAAGGGATGTTCTCTAATTTCACTTGGAATTTTAGAAATAATAAAAACGGACATTTCATATAAAACAACTTAATATATGTCTTTTTTATTTCTCCTCTAACCATCTTTTGTTTAAACATTAAAATCGTTAAAACCATTTATTGATCTCATTTTTACTACAATTAAATATATAATAAAATTAATTAACCTCAGAACAACTAGGTTACACGTCGACCGGACACGGACGGTGAGAGAAAAAACAAAACATCATCAGTGGAAGCGGAAATATGGCAGGACCATTTGTCAGAGAAATAAATTGTCAACACTAAAGGAAGGGCATTTACTAATGAAAACATCAACTCAACAAAAGTAATTCCATTTTAGTAGAAAATCAATTTCTAAGTTTAATAAAAGTTGAAATAAATAAAATTCATCATAAAGAAGGATTATAATAAATCGAATTGTTAATAATAAATCTACGAAAATAAAACGCTTTCTGTGATTAAAATCAATATAAAAAAGGTTTTTTTGTTAGTTAAAAAAACCCAGCAGCACTACAACCCGTGAACGGGTCTGGGTTTCAGTACATGGTAGAGACTGTACTGTTTCATAGACAGCGGTTCTGCAAGGAGGTGACATGTCCTAGGTCACAATCAACAGCAAGTATTTTACCCCTTCTTTTGGGTACCCTATTTTTATAATATTTTTTTACCCCAGGAGGGTCCTAGATCCCATATTGCAAACAAACTAAATACAAGTACTGCCTTGCAGCAGGATTTGAACCAGGATTTCCGGCATGGCAACTCAGTGCTCTATCTCTGAGCCACTCCGCTCCATTAGCTAAGAAAACGTATAACTATACTGTGAACATTTATTTATATATGTATATATTTATTTATTTTAATTTATATCTACAAATTTACTAACATATTTCTTAAAAAAAAAAAACAATACACTTACAATATCTTTTTGTTAAAGAGCGATCAGTGGAGTTGCTGTACTGAATGCTCCGGGGCTGCAGTTCCAGCTGATAGATAAATTATTTAGTCTATTAATACCCAGGGATCTAGAGACCCTACTGTGGCTCACCCAGTCTCTATAAAATGATAACTTATAGGAAAACCTGGCGTTAAACATAATCTCAGACAAATCACCTGTCTGAACAACCGTTATCCTAGAAACAGCACTGCCTTTTACTGAACCCAAGACCCTTAATGGACTGTTGAGTTATATTTTTTGTTTTGTTAATGAGGTGTACGCACCATTTTCTATATATTTTATATGTAAAATTATTTTTAGGTCCCTTAAAAAAAATATATATACTAAACCCTTCATATCTGGATATCGACATTTTCCTTCGATATGTTAAGCTTCTGTATCAGTGTGTTATAAAATATTATTTCTCGTATACATTGTCGATTAACAAATTCCAAATCGGATATTTTTTTCACCATAATCAGAACATGGGGCAAGGAGCTAGAAAAGGCTATAAAACTGACAAATTTGAGAACAGCCTTCCTGAAAAACGAATACGACGAAGAAACTATTAAACGGGTAGAACGCAAGAGGAAACACAAAAAACAAGACAATAGCGAAACAGACAACAAACCTAAAATCCAGACAACCATTCCTTACATCAAAGGTACCTCAGAAAAGATCGCCAGGATTCTAAAGAACCATGACATCAAGACCACATTCTCCACTGACAAAACAATAGCTCACACCCTACCGAAACCCTAAGACAAATTAGGACTACGTACCCCAGACATCGATAGCATACCCTATTCCTGTGGCAAGGTCTACATAGGACAAACTGGAAAGACCATCGAAAGAAGGATGAAGGAGCACTATCTAGTGTCAAAAACATCAAAACGGAAAAATTGGCTGTAGCAGAACACTTCTACAACACTAACCACCACATACCTCTCGAAAACACAGCTATACTGGTTAAAGAAAATAACTATCACCTCCGCACCATAAGAGAGGCCATTGAAATTATCAAAGAATCCAATAATTCAATAAGGAAGACGGCTACAAACTTAGTAAAAACTGGTATCCTGCCATAAAACAATATACTAACACATCAACCAACCATCCACACACATACTACAATACCGAACACACACGAACCCACCCGAACACAACACGACCTATGGACTCACAAGCGAACCAATGAGAAGGCAGACTTCGACCGAGACCACGCCCCTAAGGTACGTATCTTAGTAAATACCTGGCTCCACCATCCGCTCTTCATGCAGCAATCCCCAAGTTCAGGCCCCTACCACCAGCTCTGCGTCCCCCACCTGATCATATTCTAAAACTTATCGCCCTCCGCAATAAGTGGAAGAACAAGTGGTACAGGACCAGAGACTACGAGGTCAAATCAGTGGTAAATTCACTTACCACTCAGATTCGAAACCTCATGACACAATGGCGGACTGCTCAGTGGCATGAAAAGCTTCGGTCCACACATGGTGACCATAGAAAGTTCTGGAAGCTGCTTAGGGCGAGCACTAGAAAGAGGAACTACACAAGGCTTCAGGATGGAGACATGATACTAACAGACCAGGAGCAGGCTGTTAAGTTTGCAGATCACTACGGTGACGTAATAGCAAAACGGACCATAGACACGTCCGAATTACCGACAGAAGAGATCGGCAACAATTATATGTTTGTATCTCCGAAGCAGCTGAAGGCGATACTCCGTCGTTCGCGGGGTAGTAAAGATCCAGGCTCCGACGGGATACAGACTGTATTGTTGAAACATCTACCGCGGAGAGGCTTAGCTCATCCGACAAACCTCTACAACTCCTGTCTCAGGCTGAGATACTTCCCTGAGGCATGCAAAAGAGCTACCCTCTTCCCGCTCCTGAAGCCTGCGAGAACCGGAAATCAGCCAGCCGACTACCGACCTATTAGCCTGCTTCCGTACATGGGCAAAGTTTTTGAGAAAATTATTCTTAATTATCTCAAAACCTATTGCTCGGAAGTAGCACTAATCCCACCGGAACAGACTGGCTTCCAAGCCGGACTGTGCCCGGACCACCATCTGGCGAAGTTACATGCGGAAGTCAGCGAGAACACCGCTAAGAACACGGCAACCGCTATGATATCTATAGACTGCACGGAGGCGTTCGACTCAGTGTCCCATGGTCTTCTATGTAAGACACTGCAGGACAACGAGTTTCCCGAGCAGCTCTATACTATAATACGGTCCTTTCTGACGCGACGTTCAACTAAGGTTCGAGTTGGCGAAGAGCTGTCCAATCCCTTTGATCTCACTTGTGGTGTGCCCCAGGGCTCTGTGTTATCACCAGTTCTCTTTTCGATCTACACGGCGGAAACTGTTGGAGTGAGGTACAGCAAGGCCACTGTCGCGGCTTACGCCGACGATATAGCGATTTACAGTAGCTCACTGAACGCTAAGATAGCTCTACGACAGGCAGAGGCGGCCTGTAAGGAGATAACTGACAAGCTGGAGAGATTAAATATTACAGTCAATCCCAAGAAGACCGACTGTGTTGTATTTTCATTTCAGAAAAACAAGCGCCCTCTACCGACGGTCTATAGAGTGGGGGACAGCGAGAACCATCCGGCCAATCAGATAGTGTATTTGGGCGTCACCCTAGACAGGCACCTGACGTTGTCCCAGCACTGCATGAGAAAGATCAGACAGACTAGGATAAAGCCCTACAGGTTGAACCACCTGCTTACTTCACCGAATTTATCATTACGCCTCAAACTAATGATATACAAGGGGGTCCTCAGACCTGCCCTTCTCTACGGAGCACCAATGCTCAATAACATATCTCCGACTACCACGAAGAGACTCCAGCAGTTTCAAAACACCATATTAAGGCGTATAGTACGACATACTACACTACAGCGCTCAAAGACAGACATAATTCATGACACTCTCGGACTACCGACGGTGACAGATTTTATAACACGGAGGCATATCAAATTCTTTGATAGCCTCCAACACTGCACTAACCCGCTATTCAGCACATTGAGACCAGCGAGCCGGCCACAGCGCTGGCAACAATATGTAAGTTCCCTCAGTATCGACTGAGGTGCATTATCATTACTCTTAGTTTTAGTTTAGTTTTTAGTTTTAGTTTTAGTTTTTATCATTTCAGCCCCATCACTGGATATCCGATCCTAGTTATACCCCATGACCTCAATCCTTAAACATCCTCAACACCATCTTAAAATGCACCCGGTGCAGGAAAAGAGTTGTATATATGTACATATATAAATTTATTAATATACGTTAGTATGTAAGTCTGTTTCAGGTGATCACCATTCCAGGGGCTTGGAAAAAAAAAAAAAAAAAAAAAAAAAAAAAACGCTCTTCATTTACTAACTAGCCCTGAGGAAGCTCACAACACGATGAGCGAAAGCTTGGCAAACAAAACCAACACCTCACGGTCCATCCCGGAAAAAGAACATATGGGCAATAACAAATATCAATAATATGTCAATAATTTAAGGCTAAATAAAAAATATCAATTTTTTCAGTGGTCAAAGATACCTTTGGGATCCAAGGTTACGCTACAGACATAAAATGGGATACCGTGCCTGTTCACTCGCTTAAGATCATCCTAATTATACCTGGTAAAATAAGATAAAATTTAGGACTCCCGCTGTACCATTGTCCATTATATTAAATGAATAAAGAAACAATATATCTTTGGAATGAAATCATCCTTCTCTTTTAGATAAAGTTGTTACAAAAGAAGAAAGCAAGAAGAAAATGTTTTGGGAACGTTTTATGGATTGCGTGTTATATATACGATAAAAGAAAAGGTTCAATGTCTTTTTGAATCAGTTTCTTTTGTTGTTATCTCCCTTTCTTCGGAATAAATTCTTGAAAAGAACGCATATCTTTGTTATACAAGAGTTTCATTTTCCCATTCTGTGAAATAATGCTTTTTTTCTTTGGAAATAACCTTAGAGAATATTTAGCATAATATAAGAATCTGTCAAATAAGACGGTTGCAATGTATCGATTGGCACAAGTATTTTCTAGTTTCTACGGTGTAGTAGAGGCAACGATAAAACAACAAAACTATAAAACGTATTAAGCGTATTGGATTCAGTGCATGTTAGATACCGTACTGTTTCTAGAACAACGGTTGTGTAGGGATGTGATTTGCCAGAGGTAATGCTCAATCTCCATATTTTCCCCCAATCAAGGTTACCCACTTCATAGAGGGTGGCTGAGCCCCAAGTGGGTATTTATTTCCAAAGGGCAATTTAAAAGATTATGAACATCTTCTACATAATTTCAAAATTAATGCCGAAAATCGGGTTTGTGAAGATGATTAAAATAAGTTTTACAATTTTACAAAATATAAATAAGCAATTACAAGAAACCAGGAGAAGAATTATATAATATTGCAGTAATAAGACGTTATTTGTTACAATGTCGTGTAAATACCAATTTAATGAATACCACTATAACCTACCCACATATTTTATATCTGCTTGCAATTTTTCATATAGTTTTATTTAATATCTTATAATGATTATACTTGTTACAAATAAAAAAAAAATTAAAATAATTATCCTTATTTATTTATTAAAGAATTTTTAAAAAGCTCGAGACCTTCTACTATAGAACTGCTACTGGGTATTAAAATGAATTAAACAATTCCTTAATTAAGGATCCTAATATTTATTAACAAAATTAACAAAAAGGATACAATTAAACTATTAACAATTAAATTATTAAACTAATATAAATTTATAATAACAATATTCTAAATATTTATTATCTAGGCCTAACTCCTATTTAATTATTACAATAATATAAGATATTACTAATTCTAGATAGCTTAACTAGTTACAATAGTTTCTATGAATATTATAAAATTACACTACAATTTATAACTAATAATTAACAATTACAGTTCACTAGTCCACCGACCGTAAGATTCTCCAAGTATGACAAACTGACAAACAGTAACAAACAGAAACAGTTACAGTTAAACACTCGCGAGATTGTCACCGTTCACTGATCCACTTATTACACTGGCCGGTTCAACACTGACTAGTTTATCACACTGACACTCACATATTACACTGGCACGCACTTATTACGAGATCATCACAGTCCCTCCTGGTCTACTCTCAGACTAAGACTGCCTCGCTCGAGACGAGGGAAGTATTTAAATAGGCAAGGCCAAACATTCTAGAACACGGAATAGGCGAGACAATTCTGGAATCTTCTTAATCCTTTTCCGACAAAAGGAGACGATCTAGAAGATTCTAATCCTATTTTAACTTCTCCCGCCGACGGATTTAAGCCGCTAATTCCTGTGACCGTAACAGAACTTTATTAGAGTGCTACTGACGGGTAGTTTCTTCACAAGTGGTTTTTTTCATGTCATGTTGTTCATATTAGCAGATTTACTTCTTGTAATATTATTATAGTTGTAAATATCAATAAATTGATCTATTAAAAAAATCTGTATTTTTAATAGTTTTTTAATGTAATTGTTATTATGCTTTGGTTTTTTGCAGATATTCTGATTTTAACTTATATATATTTATGTACCAATATGATTTTTGGGTGCATACAACCAATAATTATTTTGTGATTGAAAATGACTCATGTTAGTCTAATCTTCTCAAGAATCAATAAATAAATAATTCATTTTTACTAGATGATGGTTTTTTCTTTCTTTTATGAAACCCCGAAGTGATTTTAGTCTAGTGATAAATCAAATTTTTAAAATTACCAATTTAATTTATATTTTAACACTTTTCCTTTTTTAAAAAATAAATAACATTATAGGAATTAGCCGTAATAAACGTGCGGGGCACCTTTGGTGTAGTGGTTATCATAATAAACTAAAGGGTTTGGCCTTAGGATTTTGAAAACAAATTATGATGAAGGATAAAAAATCTTTGTAAATATCGTTCTTCGGAAGATGCGTAAAATGGGATTTCAGAATCTGTGCGATATAAGGTACTCGCTAAAGATCTCTATCCAAAATATGCTTGGGTAGGAAAAATTTAGGACCTCCACTGCATATGATAGTAAAATATATAACAAACTATAAGAAAAATCGTATATAATTAATTTAAAAAACTGATTATTATGATTTTAATATTTTTACAATATGTAATTTACAAACTATTAAGCCGTCAAGACTGGGAGGTTAAACCAAATACCTATGAAGTGTATTTATTATACATTCACTGTTTCCAAGGATTAATTTGACGATAAGCACTCTGCGAACACCAACATCACATATTCAATGACAAACACTGTATACCAGCATTGTATTATTGTTGTATAAAATTATATTTAGGATAATTACAATATGTAACATTCGATATATAAAACTGTCATTACTACCAAGTTCATCATAACACCACTGACGGTCTTTTATTTATTTGTTCCATGATTCTATGTATGTTTTATTTTTTATTAATTGTTATAATTTTTATTTTGAAGAGAGAAGATTTGTCCAGGGCCGAGATTCGAATCCAGGTCTCCCACGTATCCGTCGGGGCGCTCTGCCACCTGAGCTAGCTGGGCTCGTACTGGGCCAGACAAATCAGGCCAGATAAGAGACAACACATTCTATTTATGATTTCCTTGGAAAATTGTACATTTTTCCAAAATGTACGAAAGAAAATTTTGACATTATTTATTATATCCAGAGCCCCAAGTTCACTCTCAAACGCCAGATTTTTCACCAAAATTGTACACGTACCAACTTTATAGGCTGGATTAGCCCTAGGAGGGTCTCCTTGATAATTATAAGAACCTTTGAAGAAATATCTAGTATTTATGCATTCAATTATTTTATTGATAGTTTTGCTAAACGTGAGATAAACAAAACTATTTCTGAGTGCTAAAATGTATACGTATGCTATTTTGTTGTTTTCCATAACCACACTGTGAAACTCCAATATTATATTATCATGAAAAAAATTCTGTGTATCATTGTTATATTAATGCAGCTGAAGAAATATCGAACTATCAAGCTACGCAAAATACTATTGAAGATGTGTTATTTATTTTTTCGACTATTTTATTACTAATTTCTTTAGTTACGAGATGGTTTAAACAAGCTTGGGGTTTAAATAATTATGAAATTTATTTTTAATTTTTTTTTTACTTTTCCCTAATATTAATTTCTCGATAACATCCCCGCATTATGCGAAGGCCTTCTCTGAAATAAAAATTCCGGCCCCATAGGAACAAGAGAAGTACAAACAGAAAGGATTGTTTGTGGCGGTCCTGTGTAGGTTCGGAGTGTTCCAACAACACGGACCGCCTGACATAGGAACACATACACACCACGCGTCACTTTGGATTCGCTAATTGTGGACAAATACTGTCCACTTCTCTCTGCCCGCGATATAAATCCAATAGGTCTCCTGTCAAGTTTGTTTTACAGAGGAAGGTCCAATTTATTGGAAAAATATCGGGTGTTTTAATTGTGTTTTAAAATTTAATTATAAGTTAATAAATGAAGCGAAAAAAATCTTCTCCCTATATGTGTTTTTATTAAACAAAATATAGTAAAAACGTTTCAGCGTTTGTCAAAGTCTCAATATAATTTATTTTGATAAATAAAATATCATCAATTAATGTCCAATGTTAGGAATTATTCAACAATCATACGACCAGAAACATTAGACACATCAGAATGTTTTTACAATGAACAGAAAAGGTATGTTTGCTGATTGTTAGATGTGAAAGAAAAATCCTATTTCTAATAAAACTTTGAGTACCCTAGGTCAAAGTGGAAACATAGATTCCCATTTTATGGGATATGTTATATTTTAGTGGTTAATATACAATGCATTGGATGAATACAAAGAAAGAAATACATGGTGTAATTTACATAATATACCAAAATCTATTATACAATATAGTATGTATGTAATTTAAAGGTGTTTTGTAATTCAGTTATAGTTGTTTTTTCAATATAGTGCCAGCAGAAAAAAAAATTCAAGTCATAATGCCAGGATTTTAATTTATGTTATTAATTCCGATGCTCAAATCAGAAAATTAGAATATATTTTAATTTCCAAGTTCTCCAATTCTATACTTCAATTAATCTTTAAGTTTATAAATTGCAATAAAAAATGTTAAAAATCATTATACATCCTGTATAGCATTAATCAAACAGGATGAATAAATTCTTTAATAGGCAACTTATCATCTTCTTTCATAACTAACCATGAACTTCATAACCTGCACGGACCTGTAGCGTTCGATATTCAATGTTAAAAAAATAAAATTTCTTCTTAGAATATATTCGAATTTATAACGTTTATTTAATATAATCATTTAATTTTAATACGTAGTGATAAAAACGTTACGATCTACAAACAACAAATTTAAGAAGTGAATTTGTATCTCATTTCTTATTCAATAATGGAATTGCTGAGCTTTCTTCAATTTTAACTATAATATTTACTATGAAAAAGTAGAGAGGTATTTACATATACAAATTTAAAGCAAAATAATGAGATCGAAAAATAATTCTGGGGATAATAAATGAGGGTTCTCCGTTACGGTCCGTCTCGTTTTACAAATGATAATAATAAAATATTGCAACATCGGTAAACACTTTTGTATACATCAGAAATATTATTATTCAAGTATAATATCCCTATTATATAAGTCTGTAAATATCCCTAAAAATTCACTTTAGTTACGTGCGTACGATAAGTTCAGGTAACTGTGAACGAAATATCATTGGATACCAGTTAATTGTAACGACGAAGGAGCGAGTTAAACTAGGAACCGGTTAGACAAGTTGGTTACATTGCAGGATCTGTCTTCTAGTTCATCTCAACTTGCAAATACTATTACCAAACTCAGCCAGTTATCGCTAACTCATTTACCTCTTGGGCTAGAAGTAACATCAACTATCAACTTGACAATTATATCGATTCGATTTGGACGTAATCGACTGTAACTGATAATTAAAAACTAGAACAGGCTATACGATACGTTGATTGGTTTTCGCAACATAATTACTAACCAGCTGATTTTTAAATCTATAGAAACTAATCACTATGGTAACAACAGATGATTAACTTTATTCGTAAAGTTACTTAGTGTATACAAAATAGGTTTGTAGCCCGGGATGTAATAACATTTAAAGTTCCATGTTTTGTCAATATCAAGCCAAGTAAGAATTTGACAAAAAAAAAAAAGAAATTTGGGTATTGGTAAAACAAATCATTTCTATTGTAACGATAGCATTGTTTTATTAACCATTATAAAATTTGTAATAGCTTTAACCTTTTTTGATTTTACCTTATTTCTTTAAACCAAAGTTCAAACATGACACTAAGCAAAATAGGGCTTTATTAAATAAACAAAAAAACATGTTATGAATGAAATATCAGAAAAGTCGTTCCTGAATTAAAAAGCTTCCAATACAATTTTTACTGAAGTCTTAAAATATAATGACAATATTTGAATTGTAAAGCTGTTCTTTTGCAGGAGGGATATATGTCGATAAACCGAAACAGGTAGACGTAAGTCTGGCGTAAAAGCTGGGTGTGAGGGGACTTCGTAACCCGGAGCGTTTAGTTTATTCACTGTCTGTCATGGGACAGGAGGTCTAGCGTGTAAGAGCAGAAGTCCCTTCCGATTAACCAAGTTGGTTTTTTTGAAAACTTTTTGTTGCATTATGTCAATATCCCTGCAGTACGATCTGGATGTGATGGTTTCATCTCTGGTTATAAAGGATAAATTAATTATTCCCATCATTGACTACCACAATAATTGTTTTTTTTTATAATTTATTTTTAATCATTATTATTTTGATGGTGATTATTTTTAAATATTTTTGTTTTGAAGAGAAAAGATTTGTTCCGGCTGGGATTCGAACCCGGGTCGTCTGCCTCTCCGGTGCAGTGCTCTAAACCACTGAGCTACCAGGGGTCGTATCCCGACCAGGACAAATCTTTTCTCTTCGAAACAAAAATAACAATTAATTAAAACAAATTATAAATAATATATTGACGTAAGTCAACAAGATCCTAATTAAAGTAATGTTCAATGTATATTCTTCCCCGTGTATACATCGCAAATATTGCGAGAACACGGGGTTATAGGGTCGGTGAATAGAACTTGTCTGACTTGGATGCAACTCTTGGTAGCTTAGTGGTTTAGAGCACTGCACCGGAGAAGCAAAAATATTTAAAAATTATTTTTTTTGGATGCTAATTTGATTTTGGTGCGGAAAAATGATCCGTTCGTTCAAACACCCTTCCCTAAACACTGTGATACGGTTTCTTTGCAGTCTGCGCTAACATACGTCCAATTTTAAACTAATAAAAAAAAATTACCCGAAAATCTTGTCTTTCCATGGTCATATTTCATAACATACTAAATAATGTTCGTTCAATTGTAGTGAGAATTTTACTTGAATTTTAGAAACTATAAAAACGAATATTTCATATGAATTGACCCAATACATCAGCCTATGAACTAACGAAATGCAAATAACAGTCAGCTTACATCGATTGGTAATTAAAGGAATAATTATAACAAGGTGAAGCAAATATTGACTTAAGGAAATGTAGCGAATGCTGAAATCATAGATTGAGTCAGATCCTGGCATTTACGTAACTTCTTGATTAAATAACATTTTGTTACCGTTAAATTTTAAAGTATGTTGCAAATATTTTTGTTCAAAACAAAAATATTTAAAAATATTCATCATCAAAATAACAATTAATAAAACAATAAAAAAATATATTGTAAGTTAGTCTTAGTTTTTGGACAACGGCTTTAAAGGTGTTTTTTGGTAACAGGTTTATTTTGTATTATTTACAGAAATTTTAATCAAGATAAATTTTAAAGTTTTAACTGAAAACGTTTCCGTTGATATATGTATAAATTCTTTAGTGGCTTTAATGTATAACATTGTAGCCATTGAGTCTGGCCCACTTAGTGTTAATTTTTAGTAATTAGCATATCGTCACTTAATTACAGTTATATAATATCTACAATATGTAAATATTTTACAATAATTAAATAATCAACACTCGTTTAATAAATAAATAAACAAAATTTTTCAACAAGTCAGAACAGAACAGTATCAATTATAACCAAAGAATAACAATATTCCAAACAAATAACGCAAATAAGGCATATACCTAAGGAAATAGATAAATAAAATACAATGGAATTAAAGTATTTAGGTACTAACCCGCTGATACTTTATTGTAACAGTTATCTTATTCTTTCTATACATTACAATCAAGGTATTGTAGAAGTACCCGAAACCATAAACCACAATTAAAGCCCGGATTCCGAATTTTTACATATAAACTGAAGATAGAAAAAAATGTTGTTTAATTAATTTAATTGTTTAATAGTGAGTACATTTTGAAGTGATAATTCATCCCCATGCTGGACAATATATTTTTGCAGAAATTGTTTCCGTGTGTTACAAAAAATTTACAATGCAATATTATATGCTTCAAACCATTGATTATGGTCCCATGGCACCACTGACATTTTTCATCAGTTCTGAGAACACAGGTGTTGTTCCTATAAAATATTTTCAGGCATTCAGGGTTTGAAATTCTTATTTGACTCACGATACTTAATTTTCCTATGCTTATCTTGAATTTTAAATAGCTTTCAGGTTCAGGGTTGGTATAGGTGCAAATAGTACTGTATATTGGATTGTAATTTGAGTTAAGAGCTCTTTCAATATCCTTCGACAGTAAATGATTTGTTACTTTTTCAAGAATAGCATGTTTATTAGCTAATAAAACATTGAGGTTATGAAAATCTGCAAAATATTCTTCAATATGATGGGTTGTAGCTACCGTTTCCTAGTTACCGTTGATATAAAACCATTATATAAATCTGAGTCATTATATGAAGTAATGCCTGATAATGAGAAGCTCAGGAAGACCAGGACAGAAGAAGGGAGGAGGTTCCAAAAAAAAAAAAATTAAAACGGGATTAAGACAGGTAGAAGGCCTGTCGCCAATATTATTCAGTATATTGTTGTATAAAAGTGTGAGGATTTCCTGGGGGGAAAAGCCATATCTGATAAAATTAGGTAGGAAAAAGAAAATATTATTAGTAAAATGTTTATCATTTGCTGATTGAATCGAAACAAAAATCATAAAAAGTGAGGCTTAATAATGTGTTTAAAAAAAAAGAAAGACATGAAGGCCAATAGCAGGGGAAAAGTGTTATCACAAAATATGGGACGGTAAAAGCGGTCTAGCAGTTTAAGTCCAACGGGAAATCATAGATAACAAAAAGCACACTCAGGCGAGTAAAAGATAAATAAAATCGGAGGGATTAAGACATAACGACAAAGGATAACTTTTATTATTCAATGAAATTTATAACTGTATTATAATAATAAAACAAGTAAATAGGATGAATTGTACATATCGGAATGAAAAAACACAAGTAGAAAAACTACTCAGAGGTAGTACTGATAAAAAAAGGATAACTAAAATAAAAATCATTTTTCGAAAAAGGTTAAAATTAAAATTGTAGAGTATGAAGCAGTAGTGGAACCGGAGATCCTGTAATATGTTTCCAGGTTGGAGAAATTGCTAAAAATTCTAACATATAAAACTACTCCGTCCAAGAAAACTACTAGAAGTACACTCGCCTAAAAAACAACAAGAACTATTTGAGGAAACTTAGGACTTGGGAGCAGCAATAAGGAAAAGGTTAACATTATTCGGCCCTTGAAAAGAACTAATTTTTTTTAATGATAATGATTAGTAAATTTGCTGATTTGAACAGATGACGTGAAAACAAAAACACTTGTGGGGAAACTACCCATCGGTAGCACTCCGATAAAGTTCTATAGTAGAAGGTCTCGAGGCCATCTTCTTTTCAGACGCTTCGGAGGGTTATCAGGAATAATATGGGAAGCAAGTTGAGAGAATAGCGGATTCAAGTGTGTATGAAGCTTGTCATGGAAGGATAGGTATCTAGTTTGGGCCAAATCAGTAACATATGGGATATTAAGATCATGATGGATGTGTTTGTTTGTGACATAATAAGGAGCATTGAGGATTTTACGAAGGATTTTGGATTGTAAGGACTGGATACGAGATGAATTGGACGGTTTAGTAGAGCCCCCTGTCATGTAAACGAGTCTTTTGTAATTAATTGGGAGCTTAGAACGTTTGTCCAGTAAATGTTGAAGTAGGCGAAAACGTCAGAAAAGAATTAATGAAAACAGGTTGAACAAACAGACATCCAACAAAGTGATGGAACTAAAAAACTTCAGAGGATTCGACAGAGGGACAAATAAGGAAAGGACACGGCTCAGTTTTACAGTAAATGAATGCACACTCACAGACACACAGACATACTTAGCCTCTATAAAGTGACTAGGGAGAACTAGGAGGAAAAACTGCTCTTTGTTATCTCACCAACACCGCATCCCACAGCAGCTTGTTCAGAAACAGTCCAGAATACACCATTAACTTACTGAGTTAAAGGGGTACAGATTTGAAAGAAAACAAGGGGTACGGGTTGCGGTGAACAATTTATCGTATGAAATATTTTTATTTCCGTATTCGTAGTTTTTAAAATTTGTATATGTTATTAAAACTTCTAGGGAGTAAAGTGGCTCAGTGGTAGAGCACTGAGAATCCTACTTCAAACCCGCTCCCGCTACTGGCATGACTTTTATTTAGTCTGTTAGTGGCCGGAGATGGATCATATGGGTTGTAGGATCCTCCTGGGATTCATCAAGCTTCTATAAAGCGGGTACCAAAAATTAGGTGGAAAATCTGGCGAATGGGCGTGATCTAGGACAAATCACCTCCCTAGACAACCATTGAAACAGTACAGTCTCCCACATGTACTGAACCCCAGGCCCGTTCACGGGTTGTAGTGGTACAGGTATTTTTACATTATTAAAAATTCTGAGCTTTCGATTTATTGTCACACACAGTTTCGAGTTGTTTCCTAGTTTGATTTTAAATTTCGCATTAAATAGCATGTAAGCTTTTCTTTGACGAAATATCCTAAGCAAAAAGCAATGTTAATGCTATTTGAATTAAATAACTCAAAACACTATCAAAAGGGTTTGGTTTATCGACTAAGTTGGTTCATTATAGTTGAAGTATGCAACCCATTACAGCGCTTACGGTAACTAACTATTCTTGTCTTCGTATTTAACAGGGGACATTCTTACCCTAACATCAAATGCAACAGTTTGGCTTTTAATTAAAGTTTCTGTTATTATTTAAATATATAATGATAATATAGTTATAAATATTTATTAACCTTATTTCTGAATCGTGTTCGACTCATAGAAAATACGTGACATACTAATCTGTTGGTCACTCTACTTAGCATGGGTGCACCCAGCGGCTCCTCTCCTAGTCGCCCTGAAGATGGCCTACATTGTAGGTCGAAACGTCGGCACCTACAAACTATAAGTCTAGTACTTATTTGGTGTTTTTTTTTTTTTACTGCATCCCCCAACTATCTCCGTTCTACATTTTATCATCCAGTCAACTATTTTCCTCTCATACTTAAATTAAAATAATTCCTCAATAAATTAAAATAATAAATAATCTATTTACTAACGAATATATATATATATATATATATATATATATATATATTGGTTTCTACTTATTTTTACTATTATGGAAATATTAAGTTTTAGTTCTCGAGTTTCAGTCCTTTAAACTTCTTAGGCGACGTTTCGAGACTAGGTTAGTCTCATACTAATGCCCTGACAGTGAAAAATGAGCTTTTACTAAAAACATTAAATAACACACTAAAATAAATATAAAATGACATGTGTAAGTTGTAATAGATAGGGTGTACTTACAAGTTCCAAAGAATAGATCACTTTATCATTAATAAGTTAATTCGCAATATATCATAAAATGTTTATATTGCAATTGCTATGATCAATGAGTAAGTAATATTTATTTTTTATTACCTTTCTTGTACTTAATTAAGCGAAATCGAGTTAGTACATGAAGGGTATTTGTTCCGGAGGTTGTCGCTTTGAGTTGAGTTACAAGTTTTAACTGTTTATTAGTTTCTTTTTTTTATATTTTCCGAAAATACAAGCCTTCGTGAGCTTTAGTACAGGAGATGGATTGTAATTATGGATACTGATTAGTTTTCTGTAATCATTTCATCAAGAAATTAAAGTTTAACTATCATTTCCAAGTATAGACGATATATGTTTGTTGAAACATTCTTTCCTAGATGAAATGATTACCGAAGTAATGAAATTTGCCATAATTACATTCTCTCATGATAACTTGTATTTTTGGAAAATATTATAAATTAAACGAATCAACGGTTATAATTTGTAATGACTTAACTTGAAGCGATAACCTTCTTAACTTATACCCAATAAAATAATCTGAAAATCAACCATTGACATTGGATATCTAAGTATAAACTTGAATACATTGGACTACTTCCTAGATATATTGTTATGTTATAACTAAGGAATAAATACATAGTGTGGGGTGTTTTAGATCCTTAAGGAAAAAAAATTGGGAAGTGAGGTGAATGATGAGCACTTGACCCAGTTGGAAGAAATGAAAAAGGAAGAATGCGATGAATGGGAGAGCCCATGTCAATACCCTCCCATCACCGGCTCTGTAATAGGGGCGGCCATTAGTTGTCATGGCGGCGTCATAAATGGTAATGCTCTTCGTGTACATAATAATGAATAATAAGTCGTCGTAATATATAAATCGGGCATATACGAGTTTAATATATGCTAACTGTAAAAGGCAGGAGTATAAATATAAAAAAATCGTGAGGGACGTAAAATAGTGTTCCGGATTTAAAGACCCCTATCCTAGACTCCCACCATAGCATCGCAGGATTGGTAATGCCCGTTAACTTAGTATTGTTTTGAGCTTTGAGTATTAACCATTAAATAAAAAAAATCTTGACTTGTATCATCATTTATATGTACTATTAATTAATAGATCTTATAATTTAATCAAATAGGTATTTTATCAGAATTAATTAATTGTTTTGTACTGTTTCTTGAAAAATAAAGTAGCACATTTGAAATTAAATCCCCTGCCTATATTAAGATAATCATAGCAAATCATTTATCGAAATTTGTCCAGAAATCGTACCTTTAAATTTATTGGTGTGTTAAAATAATTGTAAGTTAATAATTATTGACATAATTATATTTTTATTTAACTCTCACTGTTTGAACTACCGAATTTTATTTTTAAAATTCATTTATTTATTGTATAATTTGCTATAATTAAAAACAATTGTACAAATTTAATTGTATCTGTGCAGAATCATAAATTACAATGAAAGAAAAAATGTATAAAAAAACTTCCAACAGAGAGAAAAAAAATGAAATAATAATAATAAAATAAACATAAATTGTAACTATACATTCTTATTAACTTATGTACCTATAAACAAGAACCATGAAATAAAAGAAATTGGTTTCCTACAATAATAAATTATTTGTTCTTTTATGTACATACCGCTTTGTACTATTTTTTGTATAGTTCCCAATATTTTTTTTTAGTGGGTTTTTATTGTTTTTACACTTAAAAATACATTAATATAAGGCATACTCAGTTCTTTATGCATAATTACTACCGAATTATAGTCGTTTTATTATATTGTTTTATTGTTTAATTAAAATAATTTTGACATAGCAACAAAATGTAAACAAATAATAATCAGTTTCAATTTAATAAGAGATATTCAATATATGTGGTTAGTTAGTAAAAGCTGTTTAATACATGCATCGCACCAGACTCTTACGCCTTGGTGATTTCTAATCACACTTCCTTTTTTACATTTAAAGTTAATTAATCCCGTATCTTTCGAAAGCAACTAAGATAAGTGAAAGCTGAAGCGAAGTAATTAACAAGGACAGGTAACGAGTACTCCAATTGCTGGCTTTGATGACTTTAGCTCCCACCCCACACATACTCTCAAGAACACACACACATTTACAAACACACACGAGCTATATAATTAATTCCCGGAGCAAGAGCCTACATCCCCTGCTAATCAGGAATGAGTGTGCCAGTTCTAAAGCACTTTCGGAAAAGAAGATGAACCCAACTCCAACTCAGTTGAGAGTGTCGTTGGAAACGTTTTAGGTCGAGTTCGTTCGCTAATCGTTTCATTATCAGAAAGTCGTTTGCCGGTTCATTATAATATAAACGGAGTACGGAGAGCTTAGCTTAGCGCCTCCTAAAAAATACCAACTAATTTTTAAACTAAATTTCAATTAATGATTAAATTTTTTCTCAATTATATATTTTTTGCGATGTAATTTTTTTATCAATGTCGATGCCTAGTAATAGTTCGAAGAATTAAGAAGTTAAATTATAAATATTTTTAAAAATTAGCAAATCACAAAACAACTCTTCCCGAATACTTTAAGCAGTTACCAAAAATATAGCACTGATCTTGAATTCAAGTAGAGAAAATGAAATTCATTGATTTGAAAACTCAAATCATCATCAAAATTTCCAAAAAATAGAAAGCAGTGAAATAAGATTATGACATTTGAAGTACATATATTATTATACTTTTACCTACACTACATTCTGTAAATTTCATTATTTTATTAAATAATAATAAATTTTAAAAAATAATTTATTCAATAAAACTAATATGTTATTTGGAGTAGAGTCACCAAATTTCTCATTCTCAGATTTATTTCTCCCAGAATTACTTCTTTCCAAACTCAAAATATTTCACTTTTTCACACTCTTAATATTCCATCCACACGATTCTGACTTAAAAAAGTCTTTGAATAACTTAAAAATAGTTAAAACTAAATAATCTAAACGAATCTAAGCCGGTTTTATATCGCACAGTCACGATAGTGTTGCTCATAATGAGCGAATACGCGAACAATTTCCGGACAAAAACAGGTAGCAAGCTGCTCACTTTGCATCGGACATATCTGTTTCGACAATGAAATATGCTTCGTACATAAACATAAATAATGGTAATATTTTTAATTTTTTCTTTATAGTATTAAAATTGTTAGTGATTACCGTGTAATATTTTATTTTTGAAAAAAAGGTGGAATCGTATTCACGGGTCCTAAAATCTGCGTTTTATTGATGTAGAATGCATATATCCATCTATCATTGGTATCAGAAATCCAGCACAATCCTTTTAAAACCTTTTTCACATTGGGATAATTAAATCAAAATTTTAAGATAATGCAATTTAGGAACATGTAATAAACCTTATTTTCTTGTTACTACGTAAAAAACTTAAAAGTTGGTGAGGGAACCAGAAGAGATGTTAAATTCATGAACATACCTGCAACCAAAAAAAAGCTTCAATAAATTATTCTGTTAAATGTGATATAACAAAAACGTGTGCAATAAATAACATGTTAAGAATGATGTTTGGTGATATTAATTCAAGTTATTATAAAAAAAAAGACTGTTAAAAGGTTTAAGTCAATTATCGTTTTATATATAATCAGTTTTGGCTAGCTTTGTTTTCGAGGTAGGTCCTCGGAACATCAAATGAAAGAGATATTATAAAAAAAAAAAAAAAGAAGAAGACAGTATTCACAGAGTTAATTCAAAACAAATAGGAAAAAAAACCAAACAAGATTGGTCGATGTCCAAAGCATGATCAAATAATTTGTAAAGCACTGAAGTAAAGAAAGTTATAATGAATACTTCAACTTCAGTATTTTTCAATCGATAATTAATTACTCATCATTTGCTTTACATTGATGAAATTTCAAAGAATAAAAATGACTAAGATTGGAACTTCGCGATCCCAATCAGTCGACTTTTTGCAGGTTTAAAATCTAAGAATTTTAAGACGCTTATAAGAATCAAAAAGCTAAAAGCTAAAAATATAATGAATTCGGCAATTATAAATTAATACTATTATTATTATTTATACATAAGGAAGAAATAGTTGGGGGTGCAGTCAATAAAAACACCTTAATGAGTGTAACTTAGTTATTGTGTGCCGACGTTTCGGCCTACAATGTAGGCCATCTTCAGAGCTAAGATAGAGAAACAAACAGAAAAACATATAAAAAACGTTGCAGTAACAAGAATATGGTGGCAAGTAATGTAGTAATGTGGTACAAGTGTGGAAATTAAAATAGTGACTAGATATGATGAAATAGTGAATAGATATGATTTTGTATCTTTCCGTTTACCTCCTCATTTTTCTTTCCCTGTACATTATGTTTACATTTTATCCTTTCTGTATTTTATATTCGTATTCTTTAATTATTATATCTGTCACTATTTTAATTTCTGTTCATCATCTATAATTTTATTATTATCTGTCACTATTTTAATTTTATTATATTCTGTAACCACTTTTATACTCATTATCTTTAATTATCATATCTATTCACTATTTCATCATATCTAGTCACTATTTTAATTTCCACACTTGTACCACATTACTACATTACTTGCCACCATATTCTTGTTACTGCAACGTTTTTTATATGTTTTTCTGTTTGTTTCTCTCTCTTAGCCCTGAAGATGGCCTACATTGTAGGCCGAAACGTCGGCACACAATAAATAAGTTACACTTATTAAGGTGTTTTTATTGACTGCACCCCCAACTATTTCTTCCTTATATTAGAAGTTACAGTCAATCAATTCTTCTCTAATATTATTATTATTATAATACTAAATTATTTTTATAGTCGCAATTTTTGTACTAGTTATGATTACCATATATAGTTTCAAGATAGGAATATGAAAAACACATCTTCTTCTTCTTCTTCTTTTAGAGGCGCGACAGATGCTTAAAGCGATCCTTGGCCGGCTCAATCTCCAAGCTCCAGCTGCTTCGATCCTATACATGTGAGGAACTTATCATCAGTTTCTTAAGATCTCCCAGGACGCTATCCTTCCACCTGCCCCTGGGTCTCCCTCTACGCCTCACTCCCTCAGGGCAGTTCTCGAACACTCTTCTAGCAGTTCTTTCTCCTCCAATTCTCAGCAAATGACCCAGGCACTTCATCCTCTGTAACCGGGCAAAAGAGGTCATGTCATCATAGCGTTCATATAACTCTCTGTTTTTCTTCTGCGCCATGCACCGTTTTCCTGGACGGGCCCTACGATGCGTCTGAGGATACGCCTTTCGAATCTATCCACCAGATGCGCATCGTTCTTGTTTATGGGCAATGTCACTATTGGCCAAATCAGCGATATGTAGAGAGTGATCTTAGTTTTGAGTTCGACATTTTTTGCTTTTCAGCTAACTGGCCATGGCAAAGTATGACCGATTCCCAGCCAGTACTCTTCTTCTGATTTCTTCTATTTCATCAAGTTTGTCGTTGATGACAGAGCCAAGGTATTGGAAGCTGTTCACCATCTCGAAGGTATGTGTTCCCATTACGTAGAGTTGTTGCCGGCGAATTTGCTGATTTTGCCTTCCTCTTCTCAGCATCATCAGTTTCGTTTTTTTCCTCATTTATTTTTAACCCCAACTTTTCTGCTTCCGACTCAAGCCTTTGCAGGTTGTCCTTAACACACTATAACACTAGGTAATGCCCTTCCAATAATTACCACGTCATCTGCATAGGCGAGTGCCTGCGTAGTCGATTAAGAATATTCCCGCCTCCAAGTGATCCGGCTCTTTCCATAACTGCCTGCAGGGCAATGTTGAATAGTAAAGGGGAAGAAGCATCTGCGTGGTCCTGTCTAAACCCTCTAAGATCAGATTGTACAAAACTCTCATCCGATCAGTTCTCACATATGCCTCAGAAAACTGGACCCTGACCTTTTAAATAAATCTTAATAAAAATAAATATATGTGTATTTATTCGTTTTAGCTGCTATACATTTATTCATTTAGCTTATATAAAAATTACTTATTTTAGAATTATTTATATTATTATTTATATTATTTATAGTATTATTTATATCACAGGTTTATAATTAAGCTATTAACATTCGTTTTACAGGGGTTGATTACATGAGTTGATATAGTGCAGGAGGATGAAGGATTTGAGTGGAAACAGCACAATCCCTGGAACAACAACGGTCGTAAAGGTATAACAAAAGGGGAAGAGAACGGGGGTGGAATATGAAGAGAGCTAAAGAGTAATGACCCTAAGGAGGAGAAGTAGTGGTGTTCAAAACGTGAGCACTATATTTCCAGAAATGCTTTTACTGCGGTAATAACTCCTCCCTCCTAGCGGATAAGGTCGGTTAATTTTATTAACTCTTCCACTGGGACCCATCCCACTGCGCTGGTTCATCAAGGCGTCTTATCCGAGGTTCAACTGCCTTCCGAGTCATCTCCCGCTTCCTTGTTAGGGAAGGAACGTTCTCAGGATCTGACGAACGAAAGGGAGTAAACAAAGTTCAAAAGAATAAAAAATAAAAAAAAACATATAACCAAACTGTTTTTGTTATATAAAAAAATAGTAAACCGCTTAAACATCGTCTTAATATAAAATAATGCTAATATAAATTAATTACAAAAAAACTATATAAGTTTAAAATTTTCTCAACTTCACATGTGTCATTTGCACAGAGTAAAGGATTCTCATTTCTTCCATTTTTGAAATAATTTTAAACAATAAAGAATATTTGTGATATATGAGCTGTTCACTACACACTAACTAACTCCATTTTTTGAAAAATCTTAAATTTAAGGGTAAAAGCACTTCGGATAGTCATAACTTTTTATATTAATAAAATCTTTTCTAAACAATAAAAGTTAACACCATTAAATGACAAATTTTATTTGGCCACTGAATAATAAACACATTTTTCATTTTGTTTAACTCCATACTCTAATGCAAATCGTAGATATCATACCATTTAAATGCACTAGCAAACACTAAATGATGAATTTTTATATAGTTAGAAAGACCCAAACCGCACCTTTTCCAATTGAAATGTGACTATAATTGTCCGGTATCATTAGCTATTTTTTATTTTATTTTATTTTTTATTCCTAACGAATATTTTATTGCATTAAAAGCCAGATATTTTTTTTTGTTTTATATAGTTCTGAAAATAAATTCAAAGAGTAATTTTCACAACAAATGTTTTAATATTAAGGGTGATGATCGAAAAACAAAACAGGACCAGTCTCAAGACAGTTATAGAGCGAGAAGGTTGCTACCCTCAACGTATGAATTCGCCGTCTCTCTCACCATCTTCTTCACAGTCGAATCTCCCAAGTAAAACCTCTTGTTTATTTTCATCTAATTTTGGACTTACCGTAAGAGACATTTAGTTATTTTCTACTCATCAACATTTCGAAGCATCAACTCATCACTCACAAGAACTCAACACTTTTCAAGAACTCAGTTCATTTCTCAGTTTCTTATTGATTCGCAAACCATTAATTTCATTTTTAATGTAAAAAATTAATTGTAGATACTAACTAGCTTACTGCATTTTATTTTTCATAATTCTTGCTTTATTTTTTAAATAACTTTTCTTGTATTTTCCTAGGTTTAGTTGTGCACATTAATATTTATGTAATTGTTTTTTTTTTCTATTTTTACATTATATATTTATCATTTACTCATTTTTGGATGTGTTTATTTGTATTACTCGATGAAGTTCTTTATTTTCCTTTTATAGCTTCCTTTATTCCCTCCATGTATTGGGGAAATTGCTACCCAATCAAAATTATCTGGTTTTTATGTAAGGGTAGAGATATTTGGGGGTGCAGTCGATTGAAAGCGAATTATTATTAGGAGCCTTTTCTTCCACAATAATGAAGATTCAAAATTTAATGGAATCTAAGGAAATCAGATAGACCACAGAGCTTGCAAAATGTGGATCAGCCTTTATTATATCCTAAATGTAGATCAGTAACAAGGGAAAAAAGGAGAGACATGATGAATCTGCTGAAATTCATTTCTTCTGTTAAACATGATTACTTTAAAAAAATCGAAATGAAAAAAAAACGAAGCACTCGCATACAGCTGATGAAGAATATATCATACTGCTGACGAATAAATCACAAATAATAATATAACATAACAAAGCTGTTAATATTAATTTTTATGGTCAATTTTTAATAAAAATATCTAATAATGAACTGTTTCTGTGATAATAAACTTAAAAATTTAAACACTGAATTTAAATTAATTACTTTTTTCACTTGCCAAATCGATTAACTCCACCGGCTAAATAAAAATCATAACATTTCTGACGATATTTTTTTGGTTAGGTTGCCGATAGATTTGCCGAAATGTTGGCAGGAAAAATTCCAAATTTGATTAGTTTCGTTTGTGGTTACATATATTGAACTGTCGGTGGAAGAACAACGGAAACTTAGTAATAACCGCTAAACAGAAAGCTGTTTTACAAAAAAAATAAATGTAAACTGAAAATATCCACGGATGTTTTTCATTTATTTCGGAAAAATAATAATATAATGAATTGAAACAGTTTACAGCTGTAAATGGAATGAAAGTTACATAATGGCATGAAATAAAGGCAATTAGAGAATCAACCCACTAGCAGTACTCATATACAAATTCAACTTGAAAAGTCACGACGCCATCTTCTTTTCAGAAGCCTAGGAGGATAGTAGAGAATTGAAGAGGTTGCTAGGATTGAAACTAGGGGGTTTCAGTCGGAATAAAGTTTGTCATGAAAGGACTGACATCGGGTTCGGGCCAGATCAGGAACAAAGAAGACATTAAAAAGCCATTATGAATTATTTAATTCTTAATGAAGAACATTGAGAATTTTACCAAGGATTTTGGATACGAGAGGAATTCGATTTAGGCTCAGTGTAGTCTCACACCTCTAATCCTTAAGTCTAAATGGGCCTTATATTAGTCATACATATGAGTCTTTTGTAATTAATTAGTAGGTTAGAGCGTTTGTTATGGCGAGATCATTATACAGGTAAATGGAAGCATTAAATGAGTTATTAAATATAGCATAAATATCTTTAGTAATTTTTAATCTATTTTCTTAGCTCTTATTTCTAAATAGATCTAACACCTCCTTATTGCGGAGATATCCCCCGCCTACCAGAATTCCATTTACTGTAGCCTGTAAAGTTCTCGCGATGTAGATACTGTTTGCGTATTCGGTATTCGTGTGAATGCCATCCTTTAATGACATATTAAACAGGACCTCTAGAAAGGGTCGTTTCCAGGAACTCTGGAGGAAAATACTGTTCACCATTGTTACCCTCGCGATTCCTGTTAAGTAACCTGCCCTTACAGCGTGTAGTTATAAGGGTTTACTCCTAACCCATATTTCTAAGGATTCATCTGATTAACAAAGTAACACGATATGCCAGTGAAGAGGTCTTCGGAAAATAGCAAACCTCTCTCCAGGCTTCACATTATCAGTTCCGTAACTAAATCAATGGAGGAATTATGTTAATATTAAAGCCAATTTATAATTACTTCAATATTATAATCGAATGGTAAGCTATTTATTTTAGTACGTGTTATGTTAGTAGGTTCAGTACGTGGTACGAACTGTACTTCTTCTTGGACAACGGTTGTGCAGGATGGGAATTAGTACGAGATCAAGCTCTTCCGCGAGGGTAGGCCCCACAGGGATCATCCCGGCAGTTAACAGAATAAATAAGTTACCGACAAATCGATCCTGGGACCTTCAGATACTATCGTGTACTATTTATTCTATTCTAAAATATTTAATTTTAAATTATATTAAGAAGACACCAAACAATGATGAAAAATAGTATATTAATTTTTAAAAATCTGATAAATGCTACAAGTATTGTTTCAAGCTAATGAATATGTTGCATTATTATTAAACTTAGGATTTTTTAAATAGAATAAATTTAGTTTGTATGAATGAGTTACAAGTATCAACTGTTTATTCCATTAATTTTTATTATTTTCCAAACATATAAGTTATTTAGGTTATATAAGTAAATTTAAGAAATTGATCTGCCACATGCGGATTCGACCCGACGACCCGTTCAGAACAGTAACATTTAAAAGTTAACTATACAATAAATATTAACCGTATCCTTAATAACCGTTTTGGAAAAGGTGCATGCGACAAATAATATTTTATATGACATAATACAGTATCAAGAACCAAGTTCTAAATATTTGAACATTAACAGTAGGAAGAAGTAAGGAATTTTCTAATTTATTTTTTATGTATTTAGAAGAAATATAATACTATATTTGATGACATTGTATTAAACAATATTTAAGTATTTCAATTTATAATCTCGTTAACAGCGTAAAAAGTTTATTTTGAGATTAGAGATCTCTTCTATATTTTTCCTCGCAGTAAAGTGACGCACCGTGAAATTAAGTTGTCAGAAACTAAATTGAGTACATTCTGTAAATGAACAGGGTTACACAGAAAAATATTATGTATTTCTAGCTCAAACGCACTCATACATTTATGTACCTGACGCAATGATTGCATGAAGCATGTTGTTAATGTAACAATTTTAAAAACCGACAAACATTATTGAAAATATTAAGACCGTGGAAAAAATCCCAACAAAAAGCCATTTCGTCCAATATAATATATTTCAATTTCTGTTTTAGCTTGGAGACTAAATGGCTTTTCGTTGGGTTTTTTTCCACGGTCTTAACATTTATGTAAGTTGTCTTTTCATTTTTCAATATTTATTATCGAAAATAATTTAAATTTTGAAGACATACTATATTATATACTATATAATTATGTATTATATTGTATACTATGTACTATATTTGTATTCTAAGGAAGAAAATGGTCCGGGCAGAGTTCAAGAAAATTCTCTTATATAGGAAGAACTTTTTATTGGTAATCCATATCCATGTTTCGAACCACATCGCAAGGTCTTCTTCAGGGGCGTATAATGGTGTATCCAAGTTTCATCTAAGTAATTAATCGGGGCCACAACTCGGATTTATTGCGCCTAAACTGCACCAACAGATTAGATTGATTTAATATGTAACAAACACGTTCTTTTGACATTTTCATAACCTCTGCTATCTCTCTCACTTTAATTCGGCGGTCGTCAAGCACCACTTGGTCAACTTTGGCAGAAACTTTTCAGACCACCCTGGTATATACACTGGTGTATGCACTATCCATATTCAGTAAACTGGATGAATGAATACGTTATACCCTTTAGCGCCCACGGTATAACGTTGGGTTCATTCATGATCCCTAAAGGGGACCACATTTTCATATATTTTTTTTTAATTTCACAAGAAGGTGGTGTCTAGGTTTTCTACTTCTTTGGTCAAAAGACGGATTGATTTATTATACTGCAAAGTTATAATATTCCAAGTAAATAAATAACAGAGTTAAGTGGTTTTGAAGTTGTTGTACTCAAAAAAGTCCCTTTTTGGAGATAGCTCTGCACTTTTCATTATTATGGCTAAAAGAAGGTAAGTTTTACCATTTTTTCTAAATAAATCATTTGCTCAATGTTTTTTTAATGTAATAAATTGCAAATCATGAGAATCTGTTGAAATCACTGTTCATAAGTACACTTTGAATTCTGAGGTCCCCTGTAGGGGACTTTGGGCTCTTGGATTACTACAGGTTGATTTTTTTATTTCTTCTATTTACGACAGAAAATCTATTTACAACTATTATTAGAAGAAACTTAATTCGTTTTATCACAAATAAATAAAGTAATGTTAATTTTGTTTTAATTAGAATTTATCTTTATTAGGTTAAGAGAAATAAAATTCATTTTCCAGTCTATGTTTATTCTCGACTTTCAATCTATTCGAGACATTTCGACACTATGGTGTCATTTTCAATCTTTTTTCTCTGCATCTTTTAAAAAATTCCTTTAAACATTTTTTATATTATCAACAAGTCTGGAAAGTGATATTTTTTAAAAAAATCCTTGGGGGATCATTTGTCCTCCATAGTCAATAAAAATTACCATATATACCATATATTATTTAAACACTTTAGGAAGAAGGATGTACTCTTGAAGACATCGAAATCACTCTTTTCTTCCCGGAGGATAGAGGTTTAGTTACTTCAGAAGAAAGGGAGATGGAGAAGAATGCGATATGAACCATCTACCTGGTCGATTGCTAAGACATAATGCAGAGATACTGGTAAGAGGACCTGATGCAGAGATTGATGATTTTGGTGTACCTGAATAAGAGGAAAGTCTAACTGTCAGCAACATTGTGCCTGAGACATCAAAAAAACAAACAAGAGTGAGTACTAAGAGTAAGTTGAAATTGACTGGCTGAATGAGGAAGATAATTTTTCAAAGTGAGCTGGGGATGGAGATTCCGTAGAAAAATTATTTCGAAACACTAAAATTTATCATCTTTTAAATGTTTCGAGATGGGGATGAAATGATCAACATGATTATCGAAAATTCTAACATATATTCCTTGTGTAGGAACCACCATTCAAATCTAACCTCATAGTCCAGGATCCATGGTCCATTTTTGCACTTGATTACTATCAAGCTGAATCTTCGTGAATAGCTTCGTTTTGATGAGACGCCCAACAATTTCCTTTGCGAAAATTCTCGATTGTGGTAGCTAACAGAGGTAGCATGGATAAAATATGTCGATTTGATGGTTCTATAAAAAAATATTATTAACTGGGTTTTTTTTTGTTAAATCTCAAGATAATTATATAAATTATTTGAAAAAGTTTTTTTACAAAATGTATAGTTTGATCAAAGAGTCCCATCCTTCCAACATGTATCGATAACGAGGTCATCAAAAATGATTACTAACCAGCTAATTTTTTTTTTTACTTAGTTAATATTTATATAATTTAACAGTCATATTGTCCTACAAATTGCGTGGTACATTATCCTTAAATTTTGGAGAATCATCAAATCGACATATTTTATCCTTGCTACCTCTGTTAGCTACCGCAATCCAGAATTTTCGCAAAGGAAATTGTTGGGCGTCTCATCAAAACGAATCTATTCACGAAGATACAGCTTGATAGTAATCTAGTGCAAAAATGTACCAGGGATCCTGGACTATAAAGTCAAATCAAAACATATTGTTTTTGACGGGCTACACGCCGAAAATATTCGAATGTTTTGGGAAGTGGCAGGCTTTGGTGTCCGACAGTATGAGGCGTAATTGATTTCGAGAAATCCAACGATTCCTACACCTGTCTGACAATTCGAAACTACCTGAAAATGTGAAATATGGAAAGGTAAGGGTTTATTTCAACCTACTCAATAAAAACTTCCTTAACAATTTGAATTCACTATGAATTCAGAAGCACAATAGTTCAAGCCTACTGCGCAAAATTCGGTGAGAAAGGGAAACTTAAACTCTCATTTTCGAGGGCTCCTAATGTCTCAGGGTCGTCACATAATTCTGGGCCACGTAAACACAGGCCGATCAAATGTGACCAAAAAATTTCTCGGAATTGAAAAAAGCACACAAGAATCATGTGTGAGGGTTGCAAAATTGGGCTGCATATGCAACTTTTTTTTTTATTTTTTATTTTCCATAGTATAAATAATTTATCGTAAATTATTCATCATTAAAACTATGATTTCAATCTAATATTTTTACTGTAAAAAATGAACTGTAAAATAAAATGTCTTTCTTTTTTCAGAGAAAAATGCTATTCTTAATAATGATCTCCAATCCCCTTACTTGTACAACCAGTGCCAAAGGTCCCCTACAGGAACATATTTATAATTGAATTTACGCCATAGTTGTTTTAATTTGCTTCATATTAACCCAGTTTAGCAAAAAAAAATAGGAAAAATAATGAGAGTGGTCATGGGCTCTGGAGGGTAAAAACAAAATGGATTGTACCCTTATAACCCCTGAAGGTAATGGGTTTAGTACACGGTAGAGACTACTGTTTCTTAGATAACGGTTGTGCAGAGAGGTGACTTTTCCTAGATCTAGCGATTGAAACTATCGCCCTATATACGATACCCACTTTAAAAATGCTATTTAAATTTAGTAGAACCCCTGGAGGGTTCTACATCACAGGAACCACCCCCTGCCACTAACAGATTAAATTACTGTTTGGCATAGCGAGATTTGAAACCAGGTTCTTCCTGTCGCTATACAACTGAGCCACTCCGATCCCCTATATGTTATATATGTTACAATTTCTCTGCAAGAAATTAACAAATCTGAAGCGTTTCCTCTGTTATTACCCTTAAAGTCGAGTTCAAAGAACCATGTTCATATAATTTTGTGTCCAATCTTTTTATGATTTCGTAAAACTAGTAAATATTCGCCGATGGAATTGGTATTTTTATAGAAACTTTATCGTCCCAAGGGTTTCTTAAATCGGCATCTTAAATTCTCAAGCCCTCTGCAAACAAGTCGGTAAATCTCAGAAAATATCAAGCCACGGACCAACAAGCTTTTATATAACTTACACAGTTATTACTATAAGATTTTCATAACAACATTTTATTTTTCATTAACTAATATTCATTAGAATGCCAGGTAATTAGTAAACAATTAATTACTCTTATTGTATTGTATCTTGGTTAAGGTCAATGACCTACATTAATTTTTTTTTAATTCCTTGTTGTTAGTGATGTATACTTTCTTGTGAAATTTAAAATTTCGCCTTCCTCTTTATATACATATATATATATATATATATATATATATATATATATATATATATATATATATATATATATATACATATATATGTGTGTGTGTTTCAGTACTGCTTCATGGACAACGGTTGTGCAGGGAGGTGATTTGTCCTAGATTATGCTCAACCGCTAGATTTTGGGCTGCAGCGGTATTTGAACTAGGATTTCCGGCATGGCTACATAGTGCTCTACCACTGAGCAACGCCGCTCCCCTATTATATGAATAAAATACTAAAATATATTTGTTAATATAAAATTTACAAAAAAAACAAGAGATTAGATCAAACTATTTCTAGGTCAAGTAATTCATCAATTATCAAAATAATGTTATAAATGAAAATAATGTCAGCGAGAATATTTCAAAGTATATTTCCTTTTGTATCATCTTTACTCCAATATTTTAATTTTGTATTATGTTTATTCCACTTAGTTGCCATGCCGGAAATCCTGGTTCAAATCCTGCTGCAGGCAAGACTTTTATTTAGGATTGCAGATGCATCTTATAGGATCTAGGACACTACCGCGACTCACCCAACCTCGATAAAATGTTATAAAAACAGGATACCCAAAATAAGGGGGGGGGATCTGGTGGATGTGCGTGACCTAGGACAAGTCATCTCCTTGTAGAACCGTTGTCTAAGAAGCAGTACAGTCTCTACCATGTACAGAACCCCAGACTCGTTTACGGGTTGTATTGGTATAGGTTTTTTTTTTTATTATGTTTATTCAGCTCTAAAGAAGACCTACAATATGGTTCGAAACGCTGGTTTGTTGTAAATAGTTTCACTGATTTTTGACCACTACTTGGATGATTTTCTTCTCGATTATTTAAATAAACTTTTATAAATGGAATCAGCAATTGATTATAAAGCGTCTGTTCTAGAAAATTGATTAAAATGCGTTATGTTTTGGAAGGTTGGGAAAGTAGATATATTACCAGGAAGAAACTGGTGCGGCTGGAGGTAAAAAAGTTGTATATTGTTATAGAAGAGTAGCCCCGAACGAAGCTAAATGAAATAGTTTAAATGAAAGTTAATTATTTCGTCCCAGTTTCCACTCCACACCAGCGGCTGGTGGCGGGCATACCAGGCCCTTCCAAATAATACAATAAATATGTCTGAAGCAGGCAAGGGAAGAGGGAATTCCAAGGATTATTTACCGTTTTTGTATTTATAATTATTATTATTTACTCAAGGAATATGCTAATATGATCCCTGAAAACCAAATATTTTCATCTATTATAACAGAATAATAAAGTTTATTAATTTTAAATATTACTAAATAGAACAATTAGATTAATCGATATAAATAATATGATTTATGAATTATTTTGAGTCGAAATAACAGCGTATATCTCATATAAATATGGATACTTTTATATATAAAAATATTGCATCCTTACTTTTTGCTAAGTAACCCTTAACCTATGAAAGGCCTTGGGTCCAGTACATGGTAGATATTGTGTTGTTTCTAGAACGTGCAGGGAGGTGATTTGTCTGAAATAGAGCTCAATCGTCAAGCACCCCCCCCAATTAAGTGTACCCTTTTTAGAGGCTGAGTGAGCCCAACGTGGGTGAGTAGATCCCACTTGGTTGCTGAGAGCAGATTATATACATTTACAAATTAAGTAATAAATGTTTTGGGGGATTACCCACTTATACACTCTAACTTTTGAAATTGGAACAAAAAATAAAAATAAATATTCATGTTTACGGAATGTGAAAAACTATAATAAATCCGAATGGATCATTAAGTTTAAGGATTTTTTCGATTTTCATGTGTTTTTTCATCGGGCGATTAACATCTAGGTTATTACGCCCTTTGCACTTTTATTTATATTATGGTATTTTAATTGTTATTTTACTGTTTTAATTTTCTTTGGTCTGCATACTAATTATTTCTTTTTTATATTTCCTAATTTAGTCTGTATTTGTGTCTTATGTTTTATGGTACAGACCTATTTCTTTAAATATAGTTATTATATGCAATAAAATAAAAATAAAAATCCTTAAATATGTACATATAATATGCATTTATTTTGGGGAAATATGTAGGCAAAATCAAATAAAAATGCAAAATAAAAAATGTATTACGTACTTTTTAATTTCTAATATTACACCCTTATAATTACAAAACGCTTATTCCTCTTACAAATTAATATTTAAAATTGTGTACATCCTTGGATTATGGAATGTGAAGCTCTGACGATCAGGTCGCAATGTTTTTTGTACCTACTAAATAATCTTTCCACGTTGACTGATGGTTCCGGAGGTAAATTTAATTCTGGGTAATTTTCTTTCAATAATTTTACCCGACTTGGCACTTTGAGAAAAAATTTTTTGACATTCGAAATCAGCAAGTCTACATCTTCAAATTCATTTCTGACAGTTTCCGCGACCCTACGTTATGAAATGCCGGGGCAAGGCAAGTCAAGTGAATCATTTTAGGGTAGAATATTTTCAATGACTTTGCAGCCTTAACCATGTACGGAGCAGCGTCAGTTGTGAATAAAAAAACTTTTTCGTGTAGAGTTCCATTTGGTTAGAGAAAAGTCATGGAATCATTAAAAAATCTAGCTATAGTTTCGTGGTGACATTTGTCCAACAACTTCATGTTTAGAAGAAAGGGTTATGATAAGTCTTCTGACAGCTTTCCGACAATAACATTGGCCACGTACCTTCCCAGAGAATCAGTCGTCTCATCTATGGACACCCAAATTGGTACGTCTTTTATTGGTTGCGTATTTTATTCATGGTCTCCTGGTAAATATCAGGGAGATAATTTTTTCGAATAGTGCTTTTGTCTAGCATTTTGAGTCCGGTATACCTTTCAAAAAACTCTTTTAATTCAAGATTATTGATCTTATAAATTGGAATATCTGCGCTTCTAAAAGCACGAGTCAAATCATTGAAAAATTGTGACTTACTGAAAATCGAAGTTGATGTAAATGATGTAAAAATAAATGTCTGAATGAATTGTTTTTTTCTTTGTAGGTTTTCTTTATGTTTCGTTGTTTCGATATGCTGTGTTACTAACGATCTTCGGGATGTTGACATATCACAACTGTTACAAAGTAAAACGCCCGAATCACTATGAAAAGTTTCGTCTAGGAATTCGCGTAAATATTTGGTTTCAAGTTCACAAGCTTTAGCCTTAACTTTCGTGATGTTAACGGTGCGATATTTCGAGTCTAACTAACGCAATTTTTAGTTATAGAAGAGCAGCAGAACCAAAAGTGGAAATGGATTATAAGAATTTTAACATAGAAAGGGGAAGGGCCAATCTTCCTAGAAAAAAAAAAATTATAATTAATTGTTTCCTGTTATTGAATTAAATGTTTTTATTGATTCATCGTTTTTAGAAATTACCTGAACACTTCAGACAACACATAAAATTAAAATAGAACAAAATGCATTAAAAATATGCAAAAATATGCATTTTCCTTCAAGTATGCAAAATAAAACTTGCCCTAATCGAATGCTTTTGGCCCAAAACACGTTTTAAAAACTTCAAACGTGATGTACAAAGCATACAAAAAAAATGCAAACATAAAAATCCGGGCCTTAGTTATTATTTTATCTATTGATTTTTTTGAATCTTCTGGTGCAAGTTCTATCGACCGGGGTATTTTATTATTTTCAAAGGCTTTTTGTAGTAATGTAAAGTCTGTGTGTTTTATAGTCATTGATGATTGACATGATTCGCAATGGGGCTCTTTGGTAATTAAATATGCATGTGTCAGGATGGAATGACCAATCCTCAGCCTTGTCGCAACCACTTCTTCTCTGTTAGCGGCCGGAGATGGATCCTGTGAGATCTAGGATCCTCGTGGGACTCACCCAGCCTCTATAAAGTAAGTAACCAAAATAAGGAGGGAAAATCTGGCGGTTGAGCATGATATAGGACAATTGCCTTCCTGTATATCAGTTAACCAAGAAACAGTGTCTACCGTGTACTGAACCAAAACCCTTCATGGGTTGTTGTAATACAGGCATACTTGCAAACAATAATTATCAATATGTATCACATTGATTTTCTAACATTAAAATATTAGTTCGAAATTTAAAGAAAATACTGATATATATCTTATAGAATATACCGGGTCTTGATATTGTTGCAATTTTTGTTCTCTTGTTCTTTGAAAGATTGTATATTTGTAAAAGAAATATCGGTATTTCTGCAATTTTTCATTTTTTTCTTTTATTTGGTCATAAAAAATCTATTTAGTTGCAAAAGTTTATTAGTTTTTCAATGCAACTGCAAAATTAACAAATTTATGAGTTTGTCCACTCGCTTTTCAAATCTGCATGCTGTCTACGAATCTGTTTGTAATCTTACGTGTTTGGTACCTCCACTCCCTTGTACATTAAAATGATAAAAATCTTATTGTCATAGTTTATATATAATGTGGAATAAATGTTAAACTGCTAGACTGTTATTTAGAAAATTATAATTAAAATAATGTCTGACATCACTATTATTTACGAAATAAACAAATTTGTCGTAAAAATAACTTTAATACATTCTTATTTTTTACTAAAATAATATTAATAAATCATTAAATATTAATTAAATTGTAACAAACTTGCAAATTTTGTTTAAAAATTAATTCCTTTACTTCAATTAATAACTTTTGTTCTCATCACGGGATACAGACCGACAAAGTAACGCAGTAAATCTCAACTTTTGACATTCCCTGATAAAAACTTTTGTGGGAACTAAAGTAAATTTGCGTAATCACTTTTCTCTTGATATCTTCAATTTGCAACTTTGAACCTGCAAACATGTCCATTTTAACTTACTTGAGGTCATCATTTAAAGTGATGGGATAAAGCTAACACATACACGTTTCATTATTGCATTCCATCCAGAAATTAAATTTTGAACTGGAAAATCTCAATACGACATTAAATACTTGTTAGAACATAAATGGAAAAATCCAAGTTAGGTCTAAAAAATAGCTTTTTTACTATTAAATTTATGTATTGAAATTTATAATTGAATAATAATACGTAAATAATAATAAGTAAATGGAATGAGTGGTACATAATGGCTTGAGATAAATATAAGTAGGGAAACTATCTACTGCTTCTATTCGAATTACAATTTCAATTATAAACAAATTTGTCGAAATATGTGAAAGTTCAAAAGGCCATCTTCTTTTCTGACGCCGATTTTAGGATTGGATACGAGAGGAATTCGATGAACTAGTGGAGCCCCAAAGTGATGTGCATGAGTCTTTATAAAATAATTGGGAGGTTAGAGTGTTTGTTAAGATGTAATCTTAAGTATCGGATCTGTTCAACAGGAATCAGTTGGATGCCCCTAAGTGATAGATATTA